>CM075506.1:3792500-4117500 GCA_037950675.1 Hypophthalmichthys molitrix
AATTTAATGCGTCTATTATCTAAATGAGATCATATCATACACTCGTTTTGTTGATATACATTTAAAAAATACACAAACACATTCCTAGGAGTTTCTAGAGCGCTACATCACCCTCATTCACACACTGATGGGAAAACACGAGACCGAGATGGACACATGCGTGTCCTTGACCTGACACACAGCCCTCGCTCTCAACAGATACAAAGTAATAATTCTTTTATCATGTAGTGTATTAGTCTGGGCTGTTCATTACAGTGAAGAGAGAAACAGACAGAAAGTTGAGAGAGTTTAATAGTGTTTTTGTTGCTTTATAAAGCGCTCACAAGGTCACATGACCCACATCAAGATCGAAATGAACTAAGAAAATCTTCAAAAGCATGAAGGGAAAACGACTTAGGAAGGCGAGGACCTAAATACAGACACAATAAAACCAAACAAACATGCAGCAACAACAAAGTACCAGAGAAGAGAAAAGCTATGATTATCATGTGTATTTGCGTGCAGCTATGCGTTTGAAACGACGCTAAATACAGCCGACGGACGAGACTCGTGACCCCAACCCGACGACCTCGAGGAACAGTGTTTTTAACCAAAACACAAGACCAACATTTAAAGTAACAACTTCAGAAAACACTTGTGTTAGAGATCAGACAGAGAGAGAGAGAGAGAAACACAACAAAACAGAGACTTCTGACCGAATGTTTAGCTTATTCCATTCTATATTGTTATATATTGTTAAATCAGCATAAATATACATATGTTTAGAAATTAATCAATTAATGAACTATTATGAATTAAAATGAAAAAATTACCACACACACAATAGGTAATATCATAAACAGCAGAACATTCTTAACGTTCGTTTTGCTTATTCTATACTATTATGTATTGTTAAATCAGCATAAATAAACATATTTGTAATGCATTGATGAATTATAATGAATTAAAATAATTTTTAAATAATAAAATGAATTAGATGCATTTACTTCACGCATAATGTAACAATATGCAATATAAAAACCACAGAATAAGAGTAAACAATGTTCTTCCATGTCATTGAATGTTTTGTTTATTCTATTCTACTGTTAAATCAGTAATAATAAATATACATAATTTATTGATTTATTAATTTATAAACATTATGCATATTTATTTATACCAATTTAACAACATACAATACAACAGATAAAACAAAACATTTAAAAAATACTCTTATTCTGTTGTTTATTATATTACATATTAACATTTGTGTTCAGTAAATGCATTTTTAATTGTATTTTTTTTATTTAATTCATTATAATTCATTAATATATGCATTTATAAACCTTATAATAAATTAAATAAAAACAATTAATTAAAAATTAATTTACTATGCACAATTTATAGACAACTTAAACGTGTCAGACTGGAAAATGTCTCGTGTTTAATTTAGGGCTGTCGAAGTTGTCGAAGCAACAATAATGCATTATTAACAATTTAATAATAATGGTGACATTAAAGCAGGCTCTATTTGACCCTCTGAATCACCCGTAGTTCAAGCCAGGGTTGCCAGGTCTGCGGTTTCACCCTACACCAAACATTATTTGTAGCGCCTTCCATTCAATAATCGCAAAGAGCTTTGTGCTTTCTTACTTCAGATAAGAAACAAAGTCTCAGCTTTAAAATTATGTCGATTATGTCAACAATTTATAAGAATGCTCCGATCGATTGGCCACAGATTAGTATCGGCCGATAATCAAATTCTATGACTCCATCAAAACTCACAAATTGGGCCGATCTCAAAAACTGATCACAATTTGATGACGTAAAACCATAAAAAAAAAGTTGCTGGTGATGAGCATGTAAACAGTATACAGATGAGGCTTTTACACGCTGATTTGTAACTTCGTGAAACATTAGTAAACCATATACAACACACAATTTTTATTCAGAGCAGGTTGTCTTGATTCAAACGAGCCCAAACACAACATTACATGATGTGTAGATCTTGAGAAAATCCTCATGGAGTGACATTGACATGCTGCTTCGCTTAAGCAATAGGACTTCCAGGATCAGATAGCATTGCGATCATGACGCAGTGTTTTCCAACCTCATTTGAAAGTTCAACCAATGGAAACTGTTTGGATTGGTTTGATCGCTCAGATTGACAGGTCTTGAATTTCCGTGCACCGTAGAATAAGAGCCACAACTGAAACAGCGCTGGAATCATCACTCATCAACCAGGATCTTACTCATTCTGTGTAATTCTAAATATTTGTAGGTTTTATTCTGACGTCTACACATGTGCGTAGTTCTTACGTTCAGTAAAACACTCGTCTCATTGTTTGGAGAGGTTACTGCACTTTTGATAAAAGGCCAACATGGCTCCAAATGCCATAACCTTTGATTGCTTTGAGATATCAACACAAATTTGGCCCAGATGCAGTTGACATGATTGTGAACAAGCCTAAACTTGATTTTATGACCTGTCATATATACTTTCTAATAGTCATCATGTCAATCATGAATAATAGCAAAATAAATTGCATCACTGTTTCTGGGGTTTTCTCAGCAGCACCTCCAAACATGATAAAAAAAAAATTTCCTTAAGAAAATTAAACTATCGGTATCGGCAGATATCAATTCTAAATTATCGGTATTGATAATTTATTATCGGTGGGTATATATTATATTTTATGTAATAAAACAAACAACAGAATAAGAGAGAATGTTTTGTTTATTCTATTCCTTTTTATTTTGTTGTTTATGGTTGTTATTCTTTAGCAGAGTCAATTAAATTGGCAATATTGTATTTAAAACAATCATGGCAACAAGTGCCAAGTACTCTGAAATTCAGTTTGAGAATGAGTGTGTGTCCGTGTAGAAAGACATTCAAAGAGTCAAATTCTGCCCTTAATAAGTCAGCGAGTTCAACCTCAATTCATCACAAAGAGCAAACGGTCTGAAGTCAGCTTAACCTGATGCACCTCCTCAACGGGTCACCGAACACATACGTGTGTTTGTGTGTCTATAAGAACAGTTTATTACTAAAAACATCCCAGGAAATTCAGATACATTCCATCAAGCGGCACATTTGGGTATGAACAAACACACAGTTTGAGCTGTTAGAACTGAACTCGCTCAAAGGTGTACATAAAAACCAGGGTGAGGAAGAAAAGATGAATAAGAACCAGTGAAAAAAAGAGAAACAAATACACATGGACACATGTAGAGAGACAGCAAAGGCAGTAGAGCGAGAGAGAGATATTTGGCTGTGTAACAGTAGGTTTATTCATCCTGCAGTGTGAGAAGAATTTCAATTTTTCAGTGAGTGGGATACACGAACAAAGAGAGAGAGACGAACGACAGGAAGAGAGAGACCGCATAGGAAAGACATGTCGGAACGGCCTCCTAAAATACAAAGACAAAAAAAAAAAAAAAAATTCTCTGTTGTGTAATTCCTCACAGTGCCACAGGGAGCGCTGTAGAGCGTCATCTGAGCACTAAATTTACAGATCAAACAAACATATAAAACTGAACACGACAAACATCTTTCCTGCAAAAATATCTGGGTTTGGTTGACAGTTTTATTCACTTATGAAGAGCAGGTTATTACATTTACCAACAACTATGGTAAAATGGATCTTATATTGTCCGCAGGTGTGGACGCTAATATAGTCATCATCTTGGTGTGAACAGGCCTTAAGTCAGTGCTGATGGAGAGAGAAATGGACGTAGTTTGAACTTTGACAGTGTCACAATTATCCTAACAGTGTGAAAGCAACAGCTGCATCTATCCATCATTCTCTCTTTCAATCGCCGCATCCGTCTCGTAAAGCGAGTTTGTGTGAGAGTAAGACAGAGAGAGGAGACAGAGGTGTTTATGGTCCATCTCTGTGGGCGACCGAACACAAAGTGAGCTGTTCCTTCTGCACGTGCTCAGATGCATTACTGTGACACCATTCAGTGCCACCAAACACACACACACACACACAGAGGGAGTCTGTCCTAAAGTGTGTGTGTTGTCCTGTGGTGAATGGCACAGTACATCATGTCCAGGGTGAGTATTACAGCTGTGACAATACTGCAACAACGTGTGTGAGAGAGAGAGAGAGAGAGAGAGAACAGAGAAACAAAAGAAACCGGGAAAAAGAAGGAATCGTTCAATGACATGAAGAAACGTGATATCTGATTAAATTAATAGGACACATTAATGGGGACCTATTACGCACTTTTACAAGGTTTTGATGTTGTTTTCATGTTTGAATGTCCATTATTTTTCCCATATTCTCCATTGTTGCAGCTCCTCTCTTCCCAGTCTGTCAGTAATGCTCTGTTTAGTTCCTGTCTCTATGAAGCCCCTCCTTCTGAAAAGCTCAGTGTGCTCTGATTGGTCAGCTGGAGCAGTGTGTTGTGATTGGTCAAGCTCTTTGAGTGTGTTTGGGAAATGTCCCACCCCTTACCACAGTTTCAACACACTACTGACTAACTCAACCAGGCCCCACCCCTTTATTCTGCGTATGAATTATTTAAATGAGGAATATTATGAAGAAAACTCAAGACTACAATGGAGGCGTTTCAGGGAGTTCAGAAATAGTGACACTGATATAGAAAAACATGCCTCTACCAACATTTTTGCAAAACTCCTATACATACAATTCGCTGCCGTTTCCAGCTGAAATAAACACTAGTGGCAGTAAAACATCAACCACTTTTACACAAATAAATTAATATTTTGGGGCAGATTGTTGATTAATAAAGACTTATTTTTGCACAGCTCCTTGCACAATAAAATTATGAGATATAAACTCGGAATTGCAAAAAAAAAAGTCAGAATTATGAGATATAAACTCACAAATGCAAAAAAAAAAAAAAAGGAGTCAGAATTATGAGATATAAACTCGCAACTGCAAAAAGAGTCAGAATTATGAGATATAAACTCGCAACTGCAAAAAAAGTCAGAATTATGAGATATAAACTCGCAACTGCAAAAAAAGAGTCAGAATTATGAGATCTAAACTCGGAATTGTAAAAAAGAGTCAGAATTACAAGATATAAACTCGCAACTGCAAAAAGAGTCAGAATTATGAGATATAAACTCGGAATTGCAAAAAAAGGTCAGAATTATGAGAAACTCAGAATTGCAAAAAAGAGTCAGAATTATGAGATATAAACTCGGAATTGCAAAAAAAGAGTCAGAATTATGAGATATAAACTCGGAATTGCAAAAAAAGGTCAGAATTATGAGAAACTCAGAATTGCAAAAAAGAGTCAGAATTATGAGATATAAACTCGGAATTGCAAAAAAGAGTCAGAATTATGAGATATAAACTCGGAATTGCAAAAAAGAGTCAGAATTATGAGATATAAACTCGGAATTGCAAAAAAGAGTCAGAATTATGAGATATAAACTCAGAATTGCAAAAAAGAGTCAGAATTATGAGATATAAACTCGGAATTGCAAAAAAGAGTCAGAATTATGAGATATAAACTCAGAATTGCAAAAAAAAGTCAGAATTATGAAATATAAACTCGCAACTGCAAAAAAAGAGTCAGAATTATGAGATATAAACTCGCAACTGCAAAAAAAGAGTCAGAATTATGAGATATAAACTCGGAATTGCAAAAAAGAGTCAGAATTACAAGATATAAACTCGCAACTGCAAAAAGAGTCAGAATTATGAGATATAAACTCGGAATTGCAAAAAAAGAGTCAGAATTATGAGATCTAAACTCGGAATTGCAAAAAGAGTCAGAATTACAAGATATAAACTCGCAACTGCAAAAAGAGTCAGAATTATGAGATATAAACTCGGAATTGCAAAAAAAGGTCAGAATTATGAGAAACTCAGAATTGCAAAAAAGAGTCAGAATTATGAGATATAAACTCGCAACTGCAAAAAAAAAAAAAAAAGGAGTCAGAATTATGAGATATAAACTTGGAATTGCAAAAAAAAGTCAGAATTATGAGATATAAACTCGCAACAGCAAAAAGAGTCAGAATTATGAGATATAAACTCACAAATGCAAAAAAAGTCAGAATTATGAGACAAACTCGCAACTGCAAAAAAAAAAAGGAGTCAGAATTATGAGATATAAACTCGGAATTGCAAAAAGAGTCAGAATTATGAGACATAAACTCGGAATTGCAAAAAAGAGTCAGAATTATGAGATATAAACTCGGAATTGCAAAAAAGAGTCAGAATTATGAGATATAAACTCGCAACTGCAAAAAGAGTCAGAATTATGAGATATAAACTCGGAATTGCAAAAAAAGAGTCAGAATTATGAGATCTAAACTCGGAATTGCAAAAAGAGTCAGAATTACAAGATATAAACTCGCAACTGCAAAAAGAGTCAGAATTATGAGATATAAACTCGGAATTGCAAAAAAAGAGTCAGAATTATGAGATCTAAACTCGGAATTGCAAAAAGAGTCAGAATTACAAGATATAAACTCGCAACTGCAAAAAGAGTCAGAATTATGAGATATAAACTCGGAATTGCAAAAAAAGGTCAGAATTATGAGAAACTCAGAATTGCAAAAAAGAGTCAGAATTATGAGATATAAACTCGCAACTGCAAAAAAAAAAAAAAAAGGAGTCAGAATTATGAGATATAAACTTGGAATTGCAAAAAAAAGTCAGAATTATGAGATATAAACTCGCAACAGCAAAAAGAGTCAGAATTATGAGATATAAACTCACAAATGCAAAAAAAGTCAGAATTATGAGACAAACTCGCAACTGCAAAAAAAAAAAGGAGTCAGAATTATGAGATATAAACTCGGAATTGCAAAAAGAGTCAGAATTATGAGACATAAACTCGGAATTGCAAAAAAGAGTCAGAATTATGAGATATAAACTCGGAATTGCAAAAAAGAGTCAGAATTATGAGATATAAACTCACAAATGCAAAAAAAGTCAGAATTATGAGACAAACTCGCAACTGCAAAAAAAAAAGGAGTCAGAATTATGAGATATAAACTCACAACTGCAAAAAGAGTCAGAATTACAAGATATAAACTCGCAACTGCAAAAAGAGTCAGAATTATGAGATATAAACTCACAAATGCAAAAAAAGTCAGAATTATGAGACAAACTCGCAACTGCAAAAAAAAAAAGGAGTCAGAATTATGAGATATAAACTCGCAACTGCAAAAAGAGTCAGAATTATGAGATATAAACTTGGAACTTGATCAGAGTCCAAAAAGAGTCCACACACACACACACGCACACACACACTTTTGTCCATTAAGTTATTAGAAGAGTCTTCTCTTAATCTGAACTTAAAACGGCAAGCTGGAAAAGAACAGGAGGGGAAGATATAAATGACAAAGAAAGATGGAAAATATCAGAGATGATAAGAAGTTCATGTGAACACTGGTAAAGAATGAACAAAGGGTAAAAATATTGTTATGCAATACACACACACACACACACACACACACTTGACTTCTTTCTGACATTTAGGGAATTAACAGGAATTAAGTTTGTTTCTTCACACGTGATGAGATAATTCTCCATTTACACTGAAACACAATTTAGACTGTGTGTGAGAGAGAGTGTACACATAAATCTCAGGATTTGGTTTCATATTCATGTCTTAATAAAAGCTTGAGGAACAAGAACATACTCTGAAGCCAAAACAATACAAAAAGAACAAAAAACACAATTACACAACAATAACACTAAAGCCTCTGTACATAATCAGGCAGAAACTCCTTCTGGGTCAGCATGAGAGGTCTGAACACGAACACACACACAAAAAAAAATATGCAAATCATTCAAAAACTTTCAGAAAGATTAAAGTTAAATCTCCAAAGTCAATAAAAAATATATGGTAACATGAATGCAAATATTACTCATATTTTTTAAATTAACTTAAAAATTTGAAGTTAATTTAAAAAAAAAAAACTGCACGATAACATGAAAGTATCATAAAGTATGGTAAAAAAAATAAAAATAATAATAATTCTAATTTAAAAAGAAAATTGATACTTTTACTGTTACTTCAAGAATGCAACAAAATATGACCTGTGAGCTAATAAAGGTTGTTCTGGGCGGAGCTATGGGATGAAAAGGACCAATCAGCTGCCTGGAGCAAATAGAACAGATTGTACTGACGAGACGACGGCGACCGGCAGGAGAGACAGGCAGATGTCAGAGTCAACATCTGTAGCGCTTCACAACAAACACACACTTACATAAGAGAAATATCTGACTGAAACTACTCAACTAATCAATTCTGACATTTATAATTCTACACAACAACTAGTTAAGTACTGGTTTTGTCTTATTGCAAGACTGCAATTCTATCTAATCCAGGCAAATCCAAAACACTGATAAAATCTGTTCTTTCTATAGACACAGGCGCTAGCTTTTGTGTCCGAGTATTAACTGTGTGTGTGTGTGTGTGTGTGTGTGTGTGTCTCACAATGGATTATGTAGGAATGCAGACAGAGTTTTCCTGGGGTTATCAAGCATTCTTATCCCTGTGAAATGTACGCTGATCTCCTGAACACTTTCACTGAACCAACGCCTCCTCTTCTCAGAACTCAGGTACTTCAGTGACGCAACAGGTCTGTATGTGTTCATCAACACAGGTGAGAGTTTGTACGAACAGTCCAAGACGTGTTAAACCACAAAAGGTGCTCTTTTGTAAGAGCTAACAAGCAGTCGGGGAGCAACTAAATACAAGTAGCGAGGATACAAATGTAACTACATCTGTCAGTATTATAACAATGCAGCTTTTTAAAAAACAAGCAGCAGGAGTGCAAAAAAAAAAAACATTACTTTTCTGTTTTTTTTGTTTTGTTTTTTGTCACATTGTATTGCACAAACAAGCAGAGACAATTACATGCATATTAAAAAGATCAAAATACGAATTGCAATGAACATGAATGGAATGTTGTCTTTTCTGTAGCAACAAAATAAATAATCAGATAAATACTAAATATATTTTTTGACTGTTATATAAAATATAAGTAACACATATTTTGTTTTCGTTAGTTGCATTTAGGATAAATTTATCTTTAAGTTTAATAGTGTCACCCTAATTGACACCCTTATAGGATTTTGTTTTACAAAATATAAATTATATTATAAATTAAATATAAATTATATAAAAGTTAACAGTTACACTTTATTTTAAGGTATTTTTTTACAGTGTAATTATATATTTATGTACTGAGTAATATTAATTAACTACATGTACTTAGGGTTATGACTGGGTTTGGTTTAGAGTTAGTTGCATATAATTATGCATAATGTTTAGTTATTAATATGGTAACTACATGTAACGTGTAACAAGGACACTGTAAAATAAAGTTCCATTTGTTAACATTAGTTAACCCTCTGTTGCTGTTCGGTCATTTTTGACCAAAAACATTTTGCTTTTTTTTTTTTTTTTTTTTTTTTACTTCATTGGAATATTATGAAACTTGGTAAAGGTTTTGGTACTTGCTGTGTGACCAAAAAAGATTATGGACATGATTCAAAAAGGTTAAACAGTCCTAAAATAAAAAAAATTAAAAAAAAATCTCACTGAAAGCTCATTTTTTGAGATATATCAACCTCAAATTTGGAACACAACTTGTTTAGATTCATGGCTTTGATTTTCTCACTGTTTTAGAGTAAAATGTGTTTTGGAAAATATATATTTCATATAAAAATTGAATTTTGTGCATTTTTCATAACAATAAATGTACAATTTTATAACTTTTTCAATTTAGCGATAATCTGCCAACTGTCGTCTTTAAAAAGAGTCCAAACTTCAGTCCGTGATCCAAAACGTTCAAGATTTACCACAGTTTAAGTTGGAAATTGCATTTTCAGGTCTATATGCTCAAAAAATAAAATAAATAAATGGATTACAACTACTGCATAAATATAATTTAGTACAATAAAATCCCCTAAAAATACAAAATACTGAATAAAAAACATCAAACTAAAATATAGCACAATCATTTCATTAAAACTAAAATAAAAAATAAAAAAGTCAGTCATTTTTGATGACATACCAACAGCACCAGAGGGTTAACATGAACTAACAATCAACAATACTTCTACAGCATTTATTAATCCTAATTAATGTTAATCTCAACATTTACTAATACATCTTTAAGATCAAATATTGTATCTGTTAACATTAGTTAATGCACTGTGAACTAACATGTACATTTTTATTGACTAAAATTAATAAATGCTGTGAAAATCCCAACTAGGGATGCACAATCTATTGGCCACCATATCGATATTGGCCGATATATGTTCATTTTTAACGTTAACATTATCGGCCCGTTAAGAAAATGTGGCCGATATATTAAAGCCGATAAATAATGTATTATTTCCATCAGCTGAGACACTTCAGATGCACACTGTAATATTACATAAAATTATTATGAGAGCATTATAATTGTGTGATTGGGACATGGATTTTAATGATGAGACTTTTGTTTTTTTAACCAGGCTCTCAAAAATTATAAAAATTTAGATTTAGATTTATCAACCAATATATCGGTTATCGGCTTTCAAATATAAAGAATTATCAGTATCGGCAGCAAAAATTTTCATATTGTGCATCCCTAGAAAATACATTGCTCATTGTTAGTTAACACATTAACTAATGCTAACAAATTGTAAAGTGTTAACATATAAAAATATACTATTATTATTTGATAATACACATCACAAAAGTTTAAAGCCTTGAGTTTAACCGGAACCGGTTCACGATCACAGCGTACTCTCTTCGGTTCACAGATGAAGCGATCAGGGTTTGGTGTTGGGACGCACACTAGTGTTTTCAGCAAACAAAGACATTGTTTCTGTTGTGGAAAGTCTTTGGTTACATTTAACAACTCCACAAGCAGCAATAGACACATTTACAATGAATACAATGAGACCTTTCCTCCAAACACGGAGCTGTTTACATCCACGCAAAACTTCAACTTAGCAAACCTGAGATTTGGTGTGTGTTTCTGGAGGATGGCATCAGCCTCACTTTATGCAATGAGGTATGAGGGGTTGTGTCATGTTGTTACACATGAGTCACAATATAACACAACCTAAAGTGCTTTTATAATAGTTACAATACAGTCAAAATATTAAAAGGACACAAGTTACAAAATAAGGTCTCATTAGTTAAATTTAGGTACCTACTTTAGTGCCGCAGAATCGAGTTAATGTTAATTTCAACATTTACAAATACATTTTTAAAATCAAAACTTGTAATAGTTATTAACATTAGTTAATGCACTTTGAACGAACATGAACAAACACTGAACAAATATTAAAAAATGCTGTCAAATCTGTTGATTTTTAGTTCATGTTAGATAATGCATTAACTTATGTTAACAAATGAGACAACGTCTATGAAGTCTAAACCTCAATGCATTCAATTCCAGTTTGTTTTCAATCATGGTGTGAATGATCATTTCTGTCCTCTACCTCTAAACCTTCACACAAACCTTTGAACATTTTCATGAACATGTTATTAACTATATGTATTAATACATTTTGCTTGTCGGCAGCTCTTCACAAAGTTCACTCAGAAGAAAAGGTTCTATATGGAATCTTAAAGGGTTCCGTCAAGCTCTTCAAATATAGAACACTTTAGGGGCTCCATCATAGGATCATTTTATGGATTTAGTTTTAATTATTATGCTGAAAATAATTTTTTATTGTAATTAAATTTTATTAATTAAAACAGCTCATAAACATACCATATCACTAGAAAAAAAAAAATGAAATATGTTAAACATGAAAGTATTATGCAATAATTTAAGACATTTCTCCTTATATAGAACCTTTTTGGCATGAAAAGTTCTTCAAAATAGAGTCAAGAACCCTAAAGTTCTATATAGAACCCCAGTAAACATTTTTTTTTTTTTTTTTTTTTCATAAGAGTGCTGAATTCAGCTTTTACTATCACTTGGGGACATTTAGGCAAATCCTGACCGTACACACATTCAATTCAGTGGTTTGCTGGGAGAAACACCCTCATTAAAATCTCATTATTAAGTCTCACACCCGGAGACACACCTGTGTGTGTGTGTGTGTGTGTGTGTGTGTGTGTGTGTGTGTTCAGTCTCAGTCTATTCATCGTGGATCCCGTGAGAGATGGAGTGAATGAATGAATAAAAGAGAAGAGTGAATCTTTCACACCCAGACACCGGAGAGAGAGACAGAAAGGGACAGCTGGATTTGTACAGTATTTCTCACTCTACAAAAGAACGCGTATCCATGACGACCACGATCACATCAGCCCACTGGCCCAATAGAAACATCTAAAGATTGATGGAGCAGCTCTGGACACGGTCCAGAGGAAAGCTGTTTTTACCCCGCTTACACACACACACACACACACACACTGGAGAGGGCGTTCTCAACACTAGCGCTGCAGGAAATTGAGAAAGAGCCACAGAAAAAGAGAAATTACTGCCTGAGGCTGTTTGCAGGTGTTCAGAGAGAGCTATAAACAAAGACGCGAGTGTTTGTGTGCATGTGTGTGTGTTACACCAGACCAGATTACGTGAGAATATCTGTAACAGGATCTCACACAAATGCATTCAGACAGCATCTTTGTCAAGTCATCTTTATTTTTTTTATAGCGCTTTATGTAACAGAAATTGTTTTAAAGAAGCTTTCAACAGCAATAAACAGCAAAGTAACAGAATCAATGATACAAACTTCAACAAATATGAGACATTCAAATTCTGCTATAAAGCAGCTCTAAAAGACAAAGGTGTCATTATTCAGCTCAATTCAGTTCAGTTTGGTTTAAAACTGAAAATTTCAGTGTTTACGAAACAAGTTCAATTCAGCTATAAGCAGCTCTACAAAAGACGAGTGTCATTATTCATATCAATTCAGTTCAAGTTTTTTTCTCATTTATAGTGTCAGTGCAGTTAAATCAGTAATATCACTTGATATTAGGGTGTGTTCACACTTTGTAGATTGGTTCTCTTGGTCTGGAGCAACAACAAAAAAAAGTGATGCATTTAGTCCTGGTTCACTTAGCATTCACACTGTCATTTTTAAGACTGAACCCAAACATATGAAACAAAAAACGCTGTTTATGGCATATATAATGCAACAGAACTCGTTGTACGTATGCATACAATGGTATTTTACCAGCTGAGAAAACTGGCAAAGAACCCAAACTCCATCAGGTGACAGAAATGGAGAAGAAACATTGCAAGAAACCAGTCTCGTTTTTAACAAATGAACTTAGCAGAAGCATTAAACACACACACAAACTGATAGTCAACAGAGAATATTGTCTGAGCCTATAAACACAGAAAGCATCAAACAATATCCAATTACAAGAAACGGTGCCAGAAAGAGTCTGATGCAAATTACACACAAAAATATCAAGTTTCCTCAAAATGACAAGTTCTACTTGACACATTTTCCTGGAGTCAGGGTGGAAAGGTTTACAGTTGAATCTCAGTTCAAAACAAAAAACAAAAACAAAAGAAATAAAAATATTATAAAAATAAATATATTATATATTATAAATAAAAATAAATATATATTCATATATTTTGCTTTAGGAACACCAAGCCTCCACTGAGGACAAAAGATTTTTTTGCACTACAACATGACATAATTAAGCACATTTATAAGCACAACTCATTACAGTAATGCAGAAAAAAAGTAATTATTTAAATTATGCATTTGTAGTGGTGCGAGTAGAACCAGGGAGGTTACATTGGTGCCGTGACCCGGATGGGACTGAGGTTTAGGGAGGTGAGTGTAACAGAGGCCAGCTAGTGACTGACACTACAAGCTGCGGTCTTTAGCATCTTTGTTGGCATGCCCTCTCTCCCATGCCGGAAACTGCAGTTTGAATCCCAATCGGAGTGGTGCGTGTAGAACCGGAGGGCTTACATTTGTCGCGTGACCCATATGGGACTGAGGTTTAGGGAGGTGAGTGTAACAGAGGCCAGCTAGTGACTGACGCTAGAGGCTACGGTCTTTAGCGTCCTTGTTAGCACGCCCGCCCACCTCCCATGACAGAAATGCTAGTTCGAATCCTGCTCTGAATGGTGCAAGTACAACCGGAGGGGTTACATTGGTGCTGTGACCCGGATGGGAGTGAGGTTTAGGGAGGTGAGTGTAACAGAGGCCAGCTAGTGACTGACACTAGAGGCTACGGTCTTTAGTGTCTTTTTTGGCGTGCTCTGCTTCCTGTGTCAGAAATGCCAGTTCGAATCCCGCTCGGAGCAGTGCGAGTAGAACCGGAGGGCTTACATTGGTGCCGTGACCCGGATGGAAATGAGGTTTAGGGGGGTGAGTGTAAAAGAGGCCAGCTAGTGACTGACGCTAGAGGCTACAGTATTTAACGTCTTTGTTGCCCTGCCTACCATGTCGGAAATGCCGGTTCAAATTGCGCTCAAAATGGTGAGAATAGAACCAGAGGGCTAACAGTGGTGCCGTGACCCGGATGGGAGTAAGGTTTAGGGAGGTGAGTGTAACAGAGGCCAGTTAACGTCTGATACTAGAGACTGCAGTCTTAAACGTCTTTGTTAGCACGCCCACCTCCCATGTAGGAAACGCCAGTTTGAATCCCGGTCGGAGTGGTGCGAGTAGAACCAGAGGGCTTACATTGGTGCCGTGACCCGGATGGAAGTGAGGTTTAGGGGGGGTGAGTGTAAAAGAGGCCAGCTAGTGACTGAGGCTAGAGGCTACAGTATTTAACGTCTTTGTTGGCATGCCCTGCCTACCATGTCGGAAACGCCGGTTCAAATTGCGTTCAAAATGGTAAGAGTAGAACCAGAGGGCTAACAGTGGTGCCGTGACCCGGATGGGAGAGAGTGTAACAGAGCCCAGTTAACGACTGATGCTAGAGACTGCGGTCTTAAACGTCTTTGTTAGCACGCCCACCTCCCATGTAGGAAATCCCACTCAGAATGGTGCAAGTAGAACCGGAGGGGTTACAATCACATCAGATCTTTGAAAAAAAAATTCAGCATTTTGATTGATATCATTTAACAGGAATTAAACAACAGCCTACCAGCACAACTGCCTTTTTTGATAAGTTATGTCTACTTTCAGATTTACCGGCCCTAAATGACATGCCGAACACAACAAATTGTGGTTGGTCACTTTACATGTCAGTCTGACTCTTTTCTGGTCTATATGGGTGGTTGTTGGTTAAAATAAGCTGCAATGTGGACCAGACTTTATGGGCAGAGTCAAAAAGTCTGACAATACAAGACTAAAAGAGTTGGAGAGGTAAATACATTCATGGGTTTTATCTGTTGTTGGTCTGGTCACATAATAAGAGGAAATATGTCAATGAATTGTTTTGATCTGCGTGACCATACATTTATTACACACATGGATCTTTGATTTGGACCATTTCTACATGTCTCTGTGTTTACTGGGTGCAGAGTCGTACTCTTTCATTCAGTGTGGTTTGTTTTCCTTACTTTCTTCTCTCTTTTTCAGACTTGTCATTTACTTCCTTTAAATGTTCAGCAGCGGGACTGAACTCACTCGCCACATTACGGACGAGAAGAAAACTTGCACGTGTTTGTTCATTTTTATTCTGGGATGCTTTGCACGTGATCAAAAAGATGTTAATTTAACACTTAATACATAATACACTTTTTAAACCGATGGACACCAGTTTACTGCAATTCAAAAAAATATTTTCTAGCTTAGAATTTTTAGATATTTGCACCGGAAGACAAAAATACTGAGTAAGGAAAACTATTTTTGCAGTGTGGGGCAGTCGTCGTTTAGCAGACACTTTTTAATCCAAGCGA
This sequence comes from Hypophthalmichthys molitrix, assembly GCA_037950675.1. NCBI lineage: Eukaryota > Metazoa > Chordata > Actinopteri > Cypriniformes > Xenocyprididae > Hypophthalmichthys > Hypophthalmichthys molitrix. Next base: position 3,808,255 of record CM075506.1, read on the forward strand.
CAGAAGTGCAGGTTTACTAGGGTAACCAGGGGTTAAAAGCTCATCAGGCATCTCTGTAACTCTTCAACCTACCTGAGACTGAACCTGCGACCTTTGTGTTTCCAGACCAAACCACTAACCCCTAAAAGACTCTCTCTCTCCCTGAATGTATTGGTGCTTTTATTTAAAGGAATATTCTGTGTTAATGTGACATACTGTCGATTACCACAGAAAATTGTTTTGACTCATACTTCAGTTTGTAAAAATCAAGTCAAGTTAAAAGTGTAAGTCAGTGCAACTGGAGGACTAAACAGCAGAAATGTGCAGCTTGTGTTTGTGTTCGATCACATCAATTCTTCAGTGTGTGTTATTTGAGATGTAAAGTGTCTACATTGTCCTGTTTAAGTGGAAATCAAGCGTATAGTGTTAGTTCTGGCAGGTCACGTTAGTCAAGCTCGCATCGGCTGACACTCAGCTGTTTCACATTGACCTATAGGAATACGATGCCTATCACCGCATTCATATTTTATATATATATATATATATATATATATATATATATATATATATATATATATATATATATATATATATATATATATATATATATATATATGGTCCGTTCAGCATTATCAGCAGCTTTATCGCATTGCTCAGGAACTAATTACCCTCCTCCATCCCCAGCTCCTCCTTCTTCTAGTCAGGACTTGACCTTCTGATATTTCTTTTGATCAAACTCATTCTTTAATTATGTTGTTACATTAATTATTGTCATTAAGAAAATTAATGATATTGTAATACTTTGGTTCTGTTCTGTTTACCCTAAGGGGGGTTATCGCTGCTCTCCCTGCTCTTATCCATGCAAGGCTGCATGGAAGGGCAGGGAATTTTTGCCCAGAACAGAATCATACCGCCAATCCAAACTGTATGCTAACTCCCAGTCATCTTTGACGATAGTGATCCTGACAGAAATACTTTTCTAGGTGGATGAACTTCTGTTGATCTGTGACTGATGTCATTTCTGTAGGTAGAGTTTAACCATGTATCCGGTGCTTTATTGATAGTAGCTAGGCATGTGACGGGATCAGATGTTTATATCATGATAACTGCTTAAACATGACACAGTAATGAATTACATTACAAAGATAAAAAGATTAGCAAACATCAGTGTTGTCTTAACAAGTTTAACAGCTTGTTCAAATAACAAAAGAATATATACAATAAAATACAATAAAACTATAGTATTGTATCCATAATATATTATACTATAATATGGTAAACCAAATATAAAATATAATAAATCAAATATTTTGAATAACATAACATAAAAACAAAACAAATATTTCAAATAATATAGAATAAAAAACAAATATGATATAGTATAATAAAACATTTTAAATCATTTAAAATATTTCAAGTAATATAGTATAAAACAAACAAAATATAGTATAATAAAACAAATCAAATGTTGTATAATAAATTAAATAAAATAAATATTTCAAATAATATAGTATAATAAAACATTTTTAAATATTATATTTCAAATATTTCAAATAATGCAGTATAACAAATCAAATAAAATATAGTATAATAAAAAATATTTTAAATATAATATAAAAACTAATATTTCAAATAATAGTATAAAACAAATATAAAATATAGAATAATACAAATATTTTGAAAATTTAGTATAATCATTTTTTTTAAATAATATAGTATAATAATAATAAAAAAAAAAAAAATCACTTTAAACAGATTAAAGGGTAAAAAAAAAAAACATTTAGTCCAAATTAAAATGTGAAGATGTAAAAGTGTAAGCAAAATAAATATCAAGTCTTTATTACACCACAGAGAGTTCAAAAATCTGAACGGAAAAATCTGTTTGAAAATATTTAAATACTGTTTGACTTCCGTTCTTCTCCGGGTGTCAGAAACAAAGTTTCGCTGCAGAGATTTTGTCCTAAAGATTTACTTTTGCATGTGACATGAACATGTTTTTTTTGTGTTTTTATACTTTCAAGACGGTGAAATCAGCTGCTAGGCATCTATTATAACTGTTTTACAAATTGAAAAACGAGTCAAAATTAATTTCTGTGGAAATCGGTTTGAATATTCCTTTAACTAAGTGACATTCTAACAACGGATGGGTGATTGACAGCTGTCAGTCAAACGACAATGATGAACATCTAGAAGAGACCACATGAGAGAAGATTCCAGTACATGTTATTTATCACCTCACGAGAAGATCAAGAGCAAAATAAATCAATAACTCCATAATGACACGTGTAAACGTTATCTGAGGACGACTCTTATCTGTTTTTGAACAATGGAAATACACACGATTTATTGATCCAATTATTCCAGGATTACACCAAGACATCAAAACATGGCGAGAATAATAATAATAAAAAAAATCACCTTCCTGTCACATACACTTATGAATATCAGCAGATCTGACATGATTTATGAGTGTTTCAATGACTGTTCAACAGGTTTCACTACATTAGCGGCAGTGTTTGAGCCGTAATGAGTTAATGGATCTCAAAACAAGTGCGCTTTAATGTCTGTGCCAGAACCAAAACAAGACATCAGCTCCACCGGGTCTGTGAGACAGAGAGACAGGACGGCTCGCTCTAACGGAGTCTGAGACAAAGCCAACAGGATGTGATGTAAAACTTAAGTTCCTGTTCTTCTTTAATCCAATTAACTGTCTTTCAGTACCCACAGTGCATTTCTGCACAGGGTGCCTCACAACCCGGCAGAGATGGCGCTGAATACCGAACGAGAAACATTCATTCACATGATGAGATGATCTGCACTGTTTCAGAAATGGATGTAATGGAGCCTTTTCACCATCCAAAACAATTCCTAATGGATTAACATGGGAATTACGGGAACACTGCGGAAGTTGGGAAAAGCTAATGATATTGGCAGTAATGAGAAATGGATCTTTAGATTCGATTAAAGACTGACGCTAAAAATGAATCAGAAAAGATGCTTTAAAATCAGAGGCACACTGATATGTGTTCATCAGTCAGATCTCAGTCTGTCTCTTTCACACAAGCTAAACAACAAAGGCCTGTCTGTGTGTGTGTGTGTGTGTGTGTGTGTGTGTGTGTGTGTGTGTGTGTGTGTTGATTCAGCAGAGCTCCTGCTTGCGCAAATACTGATACAGACTCGTTATCTTCCTTTTGTACTAATGATAAAGACATTTATGGCCAATGATACACTTCTGCACACACACACACGTTTACTTAAAAGATATCAAGAGACATATGCAAGACATACATTTAGACATATAAACTCACGCATGTAAAAAAGTTTCAACACTGATAATAATCAGAAATGTTTCTTGAGCAGCAAATCAGCATATTAGAATGATTTCTGAAGGATCATGTGACAATGAAGACTGGAGTAATGATGCTGAAAATTCAGCTTTGATCACAGGAATTACACATTACTATATATATATATATATATATATATATATATATATATTCACATAGAAAACAGATATTTTAATTTGTAAAATTATTTTAGAATTTTTACTGTACTTTTGCTCAAATAAATGCAGCCTTGGTGAGCAGAAGAGACTCTTTCAAAAGCATTAAAGAAATCGTAATTATTCCAAACTATAAGAGATGCACCGATATATCAGCCAATAATCGGTATCGGACGATAAAAGCAAATTTTCACACTATCGGCAAATACAGTTAAGTGCAACGTGCAGCGCAAGTCTGTCATATAGACTAAATAATATAATGAGAACATTATAATTGTGTGATTGGGACGTGGATTTTAATGGTGAGACTTCTGTTTTTATAATCAAGCTCTCAAAAATTATATAAAATTTGGATTTAGATTTATCGTCTAATATATCGGTTATCGGCTTTCAAATATAAAGAATTATTGGTTATCGGTCAAAATTTTCATATTGGTGCATCCCTAAAATAAATATATATATATATAAAATATATACACTGTCAAACCAAAATGTATTCAGACACCTTGAACATTTCATTCATTAATTCAGTTTATTCACTATAGTTTAAAAAAATGGTAATAAAATATGAAAAGATCTCAGAGTTAAACTGTGTCAGAAAAAATTATGTCAGATAACACTTAAGCAAAACATGGTCAGGTCAAAGTGTATGAATAATTTTTGGTTCCAAATATTTATCAATTTTATTGGTAATTCACTGTATGAAGAATTTTTGGGTATAATATGTCACAGTTTACTTTATTTTGCTATCCTCACTTACATAAATGAACTCCTGCACTTACTAGTAAAAATATATAAAAAATTTCAAAAATGTATAGTATGTAATAAAATGTAATAATTTTTAGTTTGACTGATATTTTATATATATATATATATATATATATATGATGCACGATATATCAGCTATCATATCGGTATCGGCCGATATATGTTCATTTTTAATGTTATTGTTATCGGCCCAAAAAGAATATTTGGCCGATATATTAAAGACAATAAATAATGTATTATTTCCTTCAGCTGATACACTTCAGATGCGCATTGTTCGAATTGCTTGAAATATTATTGAAATCACTAATAATATATTATATATATATATATATATATATATATATATATATATATATATATATATATATATATATATATATATTACTCTTAAAAAGTAAAAAAAAATTCAGATTATAAATAATTTTTTCCTTTGATGACGTTTCAGATAAATTTGCCCCCAAAAATGGGTGTGTAAATTATACAAATAAATTAATTCCCGAGTAGTGTGTAGATCTGAGTTTTGGGCTGTCAGTGTTTTTTTGTTTTTTTTTTACAGTTTCTAATGTTGGGCAAAATAATTGAGCAATAACTTCCAAGTCATATTTAATCAGCAGTATGACAGTAACACCTGCTGAGCTTGAATGTTCAGCCTGAACCACAGTAAAACTATCAGTGAAGCCATCACTAATGTCAGATTCAGTATAAACATGACTTGACCTTCAGACATCAAAACACACAAACCCATGATGAACTGATGAAGACAGAGAGACAGAAAGAGAGAGAGCAAAACCATGGGCGAGAGACAGACAGATAGATAGATAGGATGGGGTCCGGGGCCTCAACAATGTAAATATATGTATAGATACACACATATAAACACTTTTATATAAATATATAATTCTGTTAATATTATATTATAGGGACCTATGTGTTGGACCACTGAAGAAGAGAGAAAGAGAAAGACTGAAAGATGAAGGGAGAGAAAGAAAGACAGATATAGACAAAAAGAGAGATTGTCTCTGATTCAGGCTCATCATGTCATGGTTTATGAATCATGATTGTTACTCAACTTAGACATGAACTAAAAACTGACAAAAATAGCAATATACACTCATCAACAGCTCAAGAGTCATACAAACAGGACTGGCAGCTCTATACAGCAGAACATTACTGATAACCGCAAAATCAAAGTCTGTCAGATAACGCTGATCTCTGTGTCAGGAACGAAAACAGAACAGAGAAAGAGAACAACACTTACCAAAGTTTGCTCATACTGCAGCGCGCGCTGGTCTGTTCCGTCCACAGCCATGACTGCAGCTCTCACACACTCACACACTTACAAACACTCACTCACACACACGGAGGAGAGATCAAAAACAACAGATCTCGCTCCACACACATTCAAACGCATAAACGCGAGCGTGGAAATGCGGCAAGCTGCGCGTCGGTGCGTCAGCGCGGCTCTAGCGTATTGACACGGTACGTGACAGACTTCTGTGTGTTTTATGTGAGAAAGAAGTTTGTGTTCAGCTGTACGCGAGGCGGGGCTTATAGAGAGATGCTCCGCCCACTGCGCGCGCGGCCTGCGCCTACAAACATTCTGAGCTCCCTACATAGTGACGTTCCAAACATAAAACTATAGGATTTACTGAAAATAAAATAGGATAAGAAATAACTAAAGTTACACTTTTTGTCTCAAAAGCAAGATTTAGCTTTATGATAATAAAATGTAATCAAAAACGAACTTTTGAGACAATAAAAAGGATTAGTTCACCCAAAAATCAAAATTCTGTCATCAGTTATTCACTCTCATGTCGTTCCAAATCTGTAAGACTTTCATTCATCTACAAAACACAAATGAAGATATTTTAATGAAATCTGAGATTTCTCCATTATATGCAACTTCAAAAAGTTAATAAAGAGATTAGTCCATATTTTCTGAAGAGATTTTATCACTTTTTATGATTAACAGATTTAATTTAGGCCTTTATTTACATATAAACATTAATCAAAACACACATCTGATAAGGCAAAAGCTCAAGCATTTTCGTATGACGTGCGAGAACCAATGAGGTTCATTCTCGTGTGTCACGCGGCGCGTTTGAGCTTCCGCAAGAACCAATGACGTTTGTTCTTGCACGTCAAGCACGTACGGTTGAGCTTCTGTTTATGTTCGCTGATCAAATTGTGAATAAAAGCCTACATTCAACCTATTCATCATATAAAGCGATCGAGTCTCTTCAGAAAATTTAACAGGACTGTCAATGGAGGGACAGAAATCTCTTAGATTTCAATTAAAAGATCTTAATTTGTGTTTCGAAGATGAACGAAAGTCTTACAGGTTTGGAAAGACAGGAGGGTGAGTAAATAAAGCCTTTTTTGAACTACTAACCCTTAAAACAGATTTCATTATCAAAGAAAAATAAATAACAACTTATTTTTATTGTAATTAATTAATTTATTTAGCCTATTTATTTACTTATTTTTCCTGTCCCTATTTTATTGCATGTGTTGCTGATGTTTAAATTCTGTTTCATAATGTATTAACCCCAATTAATGTATTTTTAGGGAGCCATACAGTATATAAATAGCAGTGCATGCAAGAACAGATGTCAGAAATGATACAACTGTATTAAACAGCAAGAAGTGATTGAAAAAAGACTCCATTAATCAGACCTTTTAGAATCAGACTAATTTATTGACAAAAGATGCTCAAACACATTGAATTTGACTCGCCTGAGCGAATCTACAAGTGTGTGTAACACTCAAACTCGAGCTGTAGATCTTTCCTGCCACCTCAAACACACACAGATCTCTCAAACATTCACCAAAGGTCTGGGTAATCTTTAAATAGAAAAGAGCACAGAAATATACTTGCCATGCATATAAACAAATACTGAACGTGCACTTTTATGACAGAATAAAATATGTGTGGATGAGGATCGTCTATTAAAAATGTTTTATAATTATGTGTAAAGGTTCTTTATGTGTTTCCCAGAATCAAGGCAGAGACACACGTACTGTAAAACCTTGAATTCCCCATATTGGTTCTGAGTAGCACAACTCAAGGAAAAACTTTTGTAACATCAAACTTTATCAGCTTATTAAATAGTTTAAGAGGTAAAAGTCAATGAATAACATTTATTTCTATCTTCTAGCATAGGAAAGTAAACGTGAAAGACCATATAAAAACATCAAAGCAAATGAAATGATTTCCTGCGGTACAATCCCTTTTCATTTCGAAGCATTTCAGATCATTAGCTGGTTGACCACCTACAATGTTCACATAATCAGCCTGACGAGCAGCTGGTTTACTGCAGGTCTAACATGTTCTTGCACCAGCTGCTCCAGGTTTCAAAACCTGATCCAAAACACAGTTACTGCAGTTTAATCTGGATCTGGGTGCATAAACACTTTGTCATACACTTTTAAAATTGCTCAGTCCAAAAAAAAGAAGTGTGGTCTTTATGTCACAGTAAATGTAATGTTCAGAAAGAACTTAATTGTAGTAAAAAATATTGTTATAAAATAATAAAATGGTATTTGCAAGACAAATAAAGCGCGTAAGTGTCTCCATCTCCTGGTGAAATTCAGTATCAGCTATTATTACTTTGAATTCAATCATAAACACACCAAAAACACTACAAATTTGAGGAATTACATGCATATTAGTATATGGGTTGTAATTAAAAATATTGTACATCAATATAAACATAAACATACAAACAGCACCAATAAACCTCTTCAGAATAAGTGTTTTTAATAAAAAAGAGCACATTTTCCCCTAATATGGCTACTATAGTACTTTATTTATATATTTATCCATGTTTTTATTGAATTTTCCCTGTCATGTTGCAATACATAACAGCATATAAACCTAAATGAATCTGACTGATGCTCTAAAATGGTTTGGCTTATGAAAATATCACTCTAACAAATATTTTAAACATGGAGATGGACGTTTAGGGCCTGAAATGTCATTGTCAATACTCAAAAATGCTTCACTAATTTAATGAAATCTGTCACTCAACAATTCATAAGTCAAACCTCACTATTTTAAATGCTTATAAATTAGCCAAATCATATTTTGCTCTCAGTCTACTGATATGAACAGGTTTGTATGAGGGTTATGAATAGTGAATATAGGGAATCGCAAACAACTATAGCTTACCAAATGATCACGAATCGCACACTTTTGTTCATAATAATCATTATCATCTTAAAGGTACACTATGTAACTTCTTTTCTTATTATTTTGTTGTTATTTAAAATTTTTGTCCATGATTCACTACTGTAAACATATTATAAGTGTTTCCTGTATATTTTAGACCTGACATGATGCTTTTTGTAGAAAATTGCGCATCTTGTCATATCCGTAAATAGAGAAAAGTTGCTCTGGTGTCATGGGAAATTGAGTCCCCTCTCCAGGAGCTGAGTCTCCTTTAGGACCCAGGCTGTAATGCCTGATCAAAAGTTGTATTGTATGATGTTTATTACATGTGTTGCATATTAAAACAAACTGTAAACACAACCATGCCTAAAAATGTATAAGGATTGTTGCAACATACTATGTTCTGTAAAAGTAATTTAATATTAATTTTACACAATAATAGCAATGTGGTATAGTAGGCCTATATAATAATACTATAATCCATTTTTAAATTAATTGTCATGCTAAGTACACACAAACATCATTAATTTGAAACATGTTATTGGAAACTATATTGCAAGCAAAAAACATATCGATATAATATAAGCTAAGCTAAGCTAGCATCGGGTAGATGTATGCTATGCTAGAACATAACTAACTAAAAAACTAACTAAAAAACAGTAAAAACGAGAAATGCTTGATTTCACAACCTATAGCTTCAGTTATATACTAGTATATGAACCATGCCATTTAAAAGACATTAATGGTCATTATAACGCATTTTAAATTATATAAATCATAATGTGATTTTGCAGGAATTGTAATCAGGCGCTAAAAATACTACCCATTAAAAGTCATTTGAACCAATGGGATCACTTGGGGTCCTAAAGTAGACTGGAGGGGGACTCGATTTCTCACCACACCGGCTGCTAGCAGTATGAGAAATATATTCATACTCAGAGCCGAAGCACCACCAAAACAATGTTCTTCTACAAAATGCTTTGTTTTTTTTAACCGTTAGAGGACCAAAAGTTACATAGTGTACCTTTAAGTGAACATGTTAAATTAATGTGCGTTAAGTTCTGACTGTTCAGAAGAATATTATATTCTCTCTGACAAACGTTCTGTCTAATAACCTGCAGGTCCGCGGGTGGTTAATGATTGTGTCTGAGGAGGAAGAAGGAGATTTCTGTGAAAAAACTAAAAGTGTGACAGAAAGAGAACTAGTGGAAAATGTGAGACAGCAACATCTGGAAAGCTTAAATATTAAGCACAAGTGAAGTTAGTTATGAGTCACAGTGATCACACAGACTCTATCTGTGATAATCCAGACAGAAATGAGCATTAAACTCAAAAAGAAGAAGCAGTTTTAGTTAACTTTTACATTCTCCTTAAATATTCTGCTAATTTGACTTCAGAACAGAGTTTTTATAATTAACTGATACTAAAACCATAAAAACATTTTTACTTTAAATAAAATAAACTTTAAAAAAAATGTAAATGTATTATATTTCATGTGTTAACGTTTGTAGTTTGAAATAAATGTAAACATTTTATTTCAACTGATTATGGTTAAATAAAACTAAAATTAAACCATAAAAAATCATTAGATAAAATAAAATAAACATTAACTGAAATAAAATATAAAAAATGTAAATTTATTTTAAGCTAGTTGCCAAGGCAACATTTCTTCATGTAAAATAACTAAAAGTGAAAAAAAAAAAAAAGCTATATAGATATTAACAAAAAACAAACAAAAAAATGACAGAAAAACACGACAAAATTACTAAAACAAAAATAAAACTATATAAAAACTATAAAACTATAAAAAAAATAAAAACTATAATAGTCTCTACTACAATAAAAGTGCTTCAGAAATAATCAATCTGCTGTAATTCACATTAGAGTCTCCAAACCAGTTATTTAAGACTTTATAAAACATTCATTCAGTCACTGCAAAGTTATTGTCCTGAACATTTCTGATTAGAACTTTAATCTGGCAGAACTTTGACCCTCTGACCTTTAGTACAGAATAAATTAGACGGAGTCAGACTGAAGGTCAATTCATTAAATATAATCTGTCTAAACTGAGCTGAAACTACAGTGTTAAATCACAATTTTAATTTTCATCATCATTTTAAAGCCTTGATTAAACATTTTATAAGTATCAGCTCATTAAATTCATATTTATATTTTCTGGTTTTATTTTTATTTTAACTAAAGTTTTAGTCATTTTTTTTTTTAAATTTCAACTATTTCATAGAAATGATGGTACTGTATGTTTGGAAAAACATCCCTCATCACAAACACACTCTGATGACGAGGGCTCAGCCAATCAGATGCCTGTATTTTGGTCAGTCACGGTCAGTCTTTGTTCTTCCAAAAATGCCAACACATCATATTAATGGAGCGCAGACACACACACACAGTGTTTGGTTTAGTGAGGACATTTTGGGGCTCCAGTGATGTGTGTTAAACCTTATACTAACCAACCCTGTGCAAAAACAACAGTAACACGCCACACTAAAACTCTTTCACAGAATGGAAAACACGATATAGAGTGACATGAAATGTCAGATTCACTTTTTGTGTCTGCAGCCGCTGGTCTGAAACATACGGTACACAAAATAAACACACATCTGGAGAGTATGTTTAACACTCATGCGTTGATTTACCACAATATAACATGGTAATTAAAAAGTTGCTTGGTTGGTTGGTGTTTTAACCTAACCTTAACCTTTTCATGGTGACTAACAAGTTGAAATAAGAGTTTAAACACTCTAAAATGGATTCAGGGTTGATTCTGCTCAAATTTGGTGCAATGTACAATTGTACATTTAATATAAACAGATGCATTTAAACAGCACCAATAAAGATCTTCAGAAAGTTGTACTAAAGTTGTAATATACAAGCTGTATATTAATCCAAACTTATCAGGCAAGAAACATGTGTGACTAGTCTTCCAGAAAGGGTTTGTGTGTGTGTGTGTGTGTGTGTGTGTGTAGAGAATTTCAGTTTCTAATAAAAAGTGCACATTTCCCCCTAATATTGTTATTATTGTACTTTATTTATGTATTAATTAACAGAATTTATTTCAATTTTCATGACTGATGATTAAGAAACCAATTAAAGATGCACATTTCCCTCCAATATTGTTATACTTTATTGTTAGTGTGTTCCAGCAGCAGGAAGGGGGCGGGGCCAATCTTGCAGTTGTTCACCTGCTCATCAAGCTGTTGCTCCTCCCACTCCTCATTCTGCATTTAGAAACAGAGACACTGTACATGAGTGTGTGTGTGTGTGTGTGTGTGTGTTTGTGTGTGTTAAATTGTCTTCACCTCCTGACATATAGTATCATTTTCTAGTTCTGGGTTGTCCTGGAGAGAGAGGACACACACATACATACACACACACACACACACACACACACACACACGTTGGATATATATATATATATATGACCATCCAAACAATAAAGAATGATGGTTAAGGGCTTTTGAATTAGTAAATCAACACATGTAAACAATGCTGCATATAAATAATATCACAATAATCCAACACTGACAAGAAAGTAGCAGCTGTCAGTCTCTTCCTTGCTTCAAAAGAAAGACAGGACTTGACTCTAAAGAAAAAGCCCAATTTCAACTTTACTTCCTTCACTAAGGTGCTGAACATTAGGCCCAAAAGAGGGGGAACCATCAATTAAAAATCCCAAATATATTTATGTTTTATAAATAAAATGTATCATCATAGAGTAAACATGTGAGAGCTTAGTATCAACCACTAAAAAAGAAAGAAATATATTAAGAAAAGTTTGCTATGAAGCAGATCCTATTTCAATACATAGTTTTTACAGTCTAGTCAGTAACTACAATGATTATAGTAATGTGGAAGAAACTGTGCTTGCCTTTTTGTAAGGTATAGGCCTAGAAATAATGGCAATTAAAAATAACAGAAAAGTCTTTAAAAGGTTTTTAATTAGAGTGACAGAGAGAGAAACTTCAGGACTACATTTTTACACTGACGTGCACAGGTTTCTCTGTCCTCTAGAGGGCGCAATGTTCACGCTGAACTGAACACAAATACTTAAAATAATTAGGCTACTCTTATATTTTTTATCAAACTTGATGCAAACTTCATCAAAAATGAGACATTCAAATTCTACTATAGCTCTGAAAAGACAATAGTGTCATTATTCAGCTCAATTCAATTCAGTTTAATAACTGTAAAGTTCATCAATGAAACAAGCCTCTCTACAGAAGACAAGTGTCAGTATTCAGATCTGTTATATAATATTCAGTGTCTTTTTAAATGTGGTGTTCCAAAGTTTGAGATGGGAGTTTGTTGTTTAGTTAATAGTACTTTAATAGATGGATAAATGACGTGATAAAGGCGTCTCATAAACCAGCTGATCTCGAGGTGTGGTGAACATTACAGTCGTAAAGTGATTCAGGTGCACTATCTAGGGCAGATACTTCATTCTGTAGTTTTTTGCTTAACATTGATGCTATTGTGAAATAGTAAATATACTGTTCACACACCTATGATGCACATCAGTTGAATTCTATATAAATGCAGTTAATTTGCTACTTTTTTCTCAATATTTTCACATTAATCATGTTTTGTGCTCATCATTCTCACATGTAAGTAACATAAAACAGTTCTGGCCAATTAAAACACCTGGTCGAGTGCTGTGGACTCGCCCCTATAATGCAGACAAACTGGTTTCCCTGTTGAACAGAGGTCAAAGAATATGCTGGAAAGATCTACCAGGAACCAAATGTGATATAACATGACTGTTCAGTTTATAAGCCATGTTTCTCAAATCATTTCTGTAAATTCACAAGAACTTATGCACAAGCACATGTATACAAGGCACTTTAGGCTACAAATTGGTGTGTATATGATGCCTAAAGCTGAAGACTGGTTAGTTGTCACATGGGGAAGGTGTCCTAAGGGCTTTATAAATATTTTGGGACAAAAAATCTAATTGCACAAACGCTTGTTTTCTCTAGCAGTGGTTTTGCATGTTGGTTTCAAACACCTAATGTTTTAAAGATTTTGTGAATTCTGTCCTCCTAACTAAAATTACAACACTGTTACATTTTTACAGTATATATTGGGAAAGCTGTTGCATGTTTTTCTGATACATCTCTAAAATGTTGTTACTTTTTTCATGAATTGTTTTGCCAGTAAAGCCACTAAATAGCATATTTTAAATATTATGTTATGTGTAGGTAGTCATATTACAAATGTTTTCTCAAATCAGTCAATGCACAGCAGGTTCCCACTGTGACTTATATAATGTGACAACATGCCCCGCTAAAGGTCAACTGGGTAATAACAAAGTCCCTTTAAGACATGTCATTTCACTCGGCGGCCATCTTTGAAACGCCTCTCGTGCATTCAAGTGCATCTCTTTGAATTGGGAAACATCAAATTCTCCAAAGCTGTTTGCAAGCTTTCGATTAAATTTCATATTTGAAATCACCAATGAAATCTGACAACAACTCTCTTAAATTTTGTTTCTAAACGCTCAAATTATGAATAAAAACGTTCTTCTGGCAGGATCAAGCCAATGCGCATGCGCAGTCCTAAATGCGCAGTCCTAAATGCGCGTCTGACTGTTTGAACGGGAGCTTACGGCCGCTGCAGTGACGCGATGACTTTACTAATTGGCGATTGGCTATTATTTAGAAGGCGGGACTTATACGGGTGACGGAGCCCCGCCCCTTTTTTAGCGCTGCGTTCGTTGTCTTTTGACTTCCGGTTTGTATTTCCACAGCGATCTTTCGTATTTACATTTGCATTTAGTCATTTAGCAGACGCTTTTCTCCAAAGCGACTTACAAATGAGAGTAGTAGAAGCAATCAAATCAACATGAGTACAACAGTATGTAAGTGCTGGGTGAAGTCACAATGTAGAAATCGAAAAAATATTAAGATAGATAAAGAAGTAAGTGCTGACGTAAAAGATACGTCTTTAGTATTTATGAATGAACTGCTCGTTTTAAAATCTTCCCGGTCTACTGACATTTGTTAAGACACCTGCTTTAAACATTAGCTTTCATTAACTCTACAACAAGTAAATCCACTTCACCAGCTAATTATTCTTCGACAGCGATGCCATAAAAATGTACAGAGCTACCGCAAAAACGGAAGTTCAAAGACAATATTATAAAGATGGTGGCGCGCTTGTTTCTCTGGCGCATAAGGTCTATTTGGTAAAAATGATGGAAATGTTCAAGAGTTGTTTTTGACTTAAGTGGCTTTTCAAAATAATCTCACCTTGAGAAATATTCACCCTGGTATTTTCTGTACAACACACCTTATATTGAACATCTTGTAAAAAAAAAAAAAAAATTATATTCATAATGATCCCACGTGAAGTGCATTTTTATAGCGCATATGTTTATAACACAATTCACATCTTTTGATAATGCTGGGTAAAAGACTAAAAAGTAGGGCGGTTTAATTAGATAAGTATTGTCAGACTTTAACAAAAGCATCATACTAACGAAACCCACCTAAAATAACACATAAAGCCGGTACTGGTAGTTGTATACCTCATCATTTAATGTCAAATCATTTCTGCACACATCTGAATATGATTAACAGATTGTAGGCGTGGATGTGTTGTTGTTGAAGTAGGAACAGATACTTCCGTGAACACCTGAACGCGACATTACGAGCGTTTAATTGATGAATATGCAATTTTATGTCCTTGACGCGCCCAATCACACAACCTAATTAATATTCATAAACCATCGCCTCCATTTCAGCGAATCAGACCGTGCGGACGTCACGCTACGTATTTAATATGCATTAGAACTGCGTAGATCTCAGTTGAAAGCGCAGATCTCGCCTAAACGAGTTTAGTAACTCAACTGGTTCATCATGGACTTCGATCTGAAAGCAGGTAAGCTGCTCATTTAACATTTTAATTTTGAATTTCTGAATTAAGAAATGCTAGTTGAATTTAATGCTTGATTTCAGAGTGAAACTAATACGTTTCTTTCTCTTTTTCCAGCTGTTGGAGATGACGAGGTGAAGAAGTCAGAGAGCAAACAAGTGGAAGGAATCTTTGGGTTTGGAAAGAAGGATAAAGACAAAAGCAAAGACAAGGTAAATATAAATATTCATAACAGTCTAATCAGAATATTTCAGCAGCCACAAGAGACGTTTGTGTTGAGATTTTAGTGTTGTCAAAATGAATTTAATATCATATTTTCTCCTGTTATAGACACACAGGAGAAGGGAAGTGTTGATATTGAACAGTTAGCCATCAGTTAGCCCTGGATAACTTTGCATATGGAAATAATGTTATAGATCTTGAGCCATTCAATTTTAATAATTGGTCTGAGACCTCTAAAATATCCTTTAAAAATTACCTATTAGTCATTTTAAATAAAGGAACAAGCTATTTGATATGATCCACACCAACTTCCTGTTTAAATAGGAAATATGAGTGCTTCAGTATGGACATAACGTGCCGTAATAGATGCTGGGTTTTGGAATGTGATTATTGTTATTTATCTATATTATTTTACATTTTGTTTCAGTGTGATTCTAAGGATAAGGATAAACACAAAGGAGAACATAAAGACAAACACAAGGACAAAGAACATAAAGGCGAACACAAGGACAAAGACAAGAAGAAGAAGAAAGACAAGGAGCACAAGAAGAAGGACGGACACAAGTCCTCTTCCTCCAGTGATTCGGTAATATTTCTGCTTTTTAACTCATTTTGAATGCTGTATCAATGCACAGGTATTGCTATGAAGAGCAAAGTTTGGATTGTGAGTTTGGGAGTGACTTATTTTCCATTTATCAGCAATAATGACCAAAGGCATCAGGGTTGGGCTTGTAAAGCAGGTTGATCTTGAGGTGTGGTCCAGTTGTAATGTTGTAAAGCGTTAAGATGCACTATCCAGGGCGGGTGCTTTTATTATTCAGGGTCTCCTGAGACAGATGGAAAGTTTTGCAATGATTTATTCCCATCCCACGCACCATTCCATTCACTTATAGATATCACACATTTTGAGACACACCCTCATTAGAGTTTCCAAAATAACTTCACTTTATTCAAATACTCTGAGAGATGGCATCTTTGTGTAAACATACTGAACAATACGCTTAAAACCTGTTTGGTGAGTGTAGATCAGGTCAGTAGGCGAAAACAAGTTCTGGTTACCATAGTATTTCTGATACACTTGGTTGTTTTGGAGAGAAAAACAAAGTATGTGTCAAATAATTTAAAACATACAGTCAGATGTATTCAGACACCTTGAACATTTCATTCATTAATACAGTTTATTCACTATAGTTTAAAAAAAATGGTAATAAAATATGACAAGATCTCAGAGTTAAACTGTGTCAGAAAAAATTAATCTTAATTATGTCAGATAACACTTGAGTAAAACATGGTCAGGTCAAAGTGTATGAATAATTTTTTGTTCCAAATTTTTATCAGTTTCCTTTATAAAGAATTTTTGGGTATTGTATGTCACAGTTTACTTTATTTTGCTATCCTCACTTACATAAATGAACTATAGTGTCCTGCACCCGCTAGTAAAAATATATTAAAAATGTCAGAATAATTTTTGGTTTGACAATATGCTGATTTTTTTTTTTTTTCTTAATAAAACAAGCTATACGAAAACAGCATCTAAATGTGTATATCTGCAGAATACTTTGCTGTTTTGATTACAGGTAAAATAGGTATATTTATAGAGAAACATGTCATATACAGTGGCTCCTGAAAGTATTTACACACTTATGTTATTTTAGACAATTATATATATTTTTTTAGACAATTATATTAGATTATATTATATTTAGTGCTGTCAAATTAATCAGGATTAATCACATCTAAGATAAATATATATGTGTGTGTATATATATATATATATATATATATATATATATATATATATATATATACACACCCACACATATATTTACAAACTTTTATATTAGATGTGATTAATCACGATTGATCAGTTTGACAGCACTAATTATATTATGTTATATTTTGTTATTAATAATTGTTATATTATATTTTGTAATAATTGTAATTATTTGTATGACAATTAATTGTCAGCGCAAAATTTATGATTGAGGTAAAACAAATCTTTTAAGAATGCATGTTAATATTTATATCCTCCCCCCATAGACTGCCATTGTAGATTTATATACTGTAAACTCAAAAATGTGTATTTTTCTTGCAAAACTAAATTCAATATCTGAACACCAGTTCAAGAAATGTAAAATGCATAGTAAAGTTGTCAATGGAGGGATTTCACGATGGTCCAGTATTTATTATTTATGCGGTCAGGATCATAGTCTACAGTTTTACAGCAGACCGTATGCTAGTGATAAAAGCATGTATCTCTCACACAGAGTCTGCAGAGGAATGAATGTGTGTGATTTAACAGTCTCTCCTTTGAGCCTCACAACTCTAATACTGACTGTTTCAGACCTGATATTCACTGCAAGAGTGTTTGATCTTCAGTAGTGGACAGTTTCTCTCTCTCTGCTCTTTATTTCATTAAAATCCAGTTACATTTAGAAAACATCCAAAACTAAGAGTTTCCCAAAGGGTGTAATAATATAATATAATATAATATAAAGTGCTGTCAAATTGATTAATTGTGATTAATTGCATTTAACATAAAAGTTCGTAAAAATATAATGTGTGTGTGTGTATATATATTATTCACACACACACACACATATATACTGTATTTACAAACAGATACGATGAATCTCTTTTAATCGATTTGACAACACTAAATATAATATTATATTGAGTTCTTAAAGCAACAATTAACTCCTCAGAAATGTAAATTCTGTCATAATTTACTCGCCTTCATGTCATTGACTTTGTTTGGTTCTCGACGGTTAAATGACTGATTAAAACACAGCAAGTTTGCAAAACTTGTCTGCAAAGTTTGCAAAAAATATCTAAACATTTTCCCATGTATGTTTAGTTTTAAGGACTTTTAATAATCTGAACATTTGTCTCTCTTTGTGTGTTTTTTGTAGGACTAAATCAAGCCTGAAGATTCATCAGATACCTCCAGAAACATAATGTAAAATTCTTTATTATAGGATTTTTCTAGATAGATAAACTCATAATAATATGCAGATGAAGAGCTGTAATTCCAAACTTCCACAAGGTGGCGCTACTTACATCTTCAATGTTGAATTCAATGAAACACTGGGATAAAACAGAGTTTTGTACTATTATGTGTAAAATTGTTTGCTGGTTTAATAAATTCTAGTGTCTGAAATTGTTTTCATCCATTTTGTCTTATAGTAACTTTAAGTGGTTGTTGGTTATTATTGGTTTGATGTATAAATGAAGCTTATATTTGTTCGGTTTAATGTAAGATGTGACTTTATAATGCACAAATAGCAACAAGACGAAAACTCCTGAACCCTACTGAAGAACATCAAATACAAACTTTCAGCACATTTATATGTTACCAGAATAGGACTGTATCATAATTAGACAGGTTAAAGAGTGCTAAAGTGAGACTTTCACCATCAAAACATTCAAAAACTCAAAATCATCAGATGCCCAAAATGGCAATATCTTTGTCCAAACAGTGTGCTTATACAAATGCCTGGTTGATTTCGAAGGTTTTAGCACAGATCTGTCTTGTTTGAGCATGATTTGTTTGGTTATTCATCTCTGTTTGAGTACGGCACATGCAGATAATTCATCTGAACAGCAGGGATGAAACGCCGGCTGCTTCCAAACAGTGTGTTGGACGTTGTTTGCTGGGCTGAAGACAACTGTATGCCAGAGATAAGAGAACAGGGCGATTGTTGCCCAGAGGCGGACGGGAGAGAAATTTCTCTCTGTCCATCAGACAGAGACAATCTTTTTCTCTTATTTTGTGCCAAACGCCTGCAGGATAAATGCAAAGCACCGTGCTGGGTTTTTATTTTCCAGCCACACCCTGTCAATCTTTTGCATGCATATTTCATCAAACACTGAAAATGCTGAAAGTTCAATCAGGAAAAAAGTTGGCTTGTTTCGGCAGTTTGAGATGTTCGGGGTCAGAGATCTGAACATCAGCAGAAAATGCAGCACATTTCTCAGAGAAGATGGACAAATGCAGAGAGAAGTTAGTCTAAGAGGTGTGTGTGTGTGTGTTTGTGTGTCTTTACTTTACTAATAGTTTGGGGACAATAAAGTACCAGAAAAATAAATCTGACAAAACCTGCATGTGGTCAAGTTACATTGTGACAAGAGATACAATTGCAATTGTACATAAAATAAATAATGTTGTTGTTGATATGTGTTTATATATAAATATATATATATATATATATATGTGTGTGTGTGTGTGTGAGAGATAGAGTGTACTTGTGAGTGTGTGTGTGAGTATAAAAATCTATATCTATACAGTACTGTAGGTCCTATGATAGACAGGTGTTTTATTGATTCTGTAAACAGGTGGATTGATAATTTAATTTAATTTATTGTTTTTCTTTGATGGCTGTACACTGAACACCATAATAAAAATAATGCAGCTACAGGGATACATTCTTTTTTAAAAGAAAATTTTAGAACCTATACTTACAAATATCTTACAATATAGTATATAGTAAAACTGGTTAAATTGGACTTATTTGTAAGGGGTAGGGTGTACTGTAAATATAATACAACATTAAAATGATTCCAAAAATGTAGTAAAGGACACTTTAAAAGTTCCTCAGTAGTAAAACTGGTTCATAAATGGGGCAAATAATGTCATAATTAAAGTTTTTAAATGATAAAATGTTTGTCTGTTTAAAAATACACATAATTTAACGACAATCTTCTTTCTTTCTTTCTAAGTCCCGTTCGCTTCATTCCTGCGCGCACCTGACGCGCGGTCACACCGGGGCGCGGCGCCGCCTTGCGTGCGCGCGTGCGCGCTGCCTCCTTCTCGCGCCAGTGGAGGGCACAGTTACCTCGCGCTTCGAATGGCGTCAGCGGTCTCCAGGCAACAGGCCAGTAGTCAGTCAGTCAGTCAGATTTCTCAATCAGAGTGGAGAGAGGCGGCAGCGGCGTCGGTCATGGCCCTCTCAAGGATCCGGTGCACATTTTTCTGGTTCACCGTGAACGGCATGTGAACACACCTCTGTGTTGTGTTGAAGAACAGAACCGGACCCTGTGGTACCGACCGCACCGACGCATTCACGCGGATCCCGACGCGAACGCGACGCGTCTTACGAGTTCTCTGAGGGAATTTTACGCGACGCCGATTTCATTATACTATTATGTTTTTTTTTGTTTTTTTTTTAGCTTTCCATGTCATCGTTGAAATATTTTAAACATGATTTAGACTTCATTCATGAATTATTCGATTTTAACGGACAATTACTTTCCCGCCACCAAACTGTGGAGAAAATCTGATTGACTTTGAACTTCATCACACGACGACTTTCCCTCAGAAAAAATGCTGAAATTTCATAATTCTGATCTATGGATTGCTTGGCTGGTCTTCTTTTGTGTGTATTGTGGTAAGTTTTAATATTACTATTATTTGTTTTTAAACAAACTATAAAATTCATACACTTTTTATTTTCTTATTTAATACCGCAGATTGTTTTGTCTACTAGTTGCTGATGCCACAGTGTGTGTGTGCGCGCGCGCGTGACGTCAGAAAGTCCTATATTTACAAGGAATGTAAACAAGGTTCAACATTTGGAGATGTTGGAGAAAGTTTGACAACTATCATGAGAAGATATGCCCTCTTTATATTTTTGTGGTGCACCAAATTTCCCATAATCCTCACAAATATGACTTGTTTTCAGTGTCTTACACTCTCTGGGGTTTGATTGCTTGCATATTTCTGGCACGCAAAGTGCAGCTGTTGTGCGTGTGATCTGAACAACACAAAGCTTGATGCTGTGAAATTGTGAGTGGGTCATCATGGATAGGAAGCGGATACATGGGGCCGAGGACTCACGGACGGGCCAGACGGCGCAGGTCTGAGAGCCGTAATCCAACCAGATTATGAAGAGCACTGCTCCACGTGATGCTCTCTGACTGTCAGATGCACGCACAAACACACTCGCACACTTTCATTGTACCTTCCTCTGTGGAATTGGGGTGATATCTTGTTAGCCCACATGACATGCACACAGGTAATAGTGTCAAACTCCAGTCGTAACTGTCCACTGTCATGTGGGATGCACCTGTTAATGTCATGGTTTTTCTTGGGTTTTTTGGAATTTCACAAGGTTCTCAAAGCATTAAAATTGATTTCGTAAAGGGGCCCTTGATTATGATTTCACTTTTTTAACTTTAGTTAGTGTGTTGCTGTTTGAGCATAAACAACGTCTGCAAAGTTACGACGCTCAAAGTTCAATGCAAAGGGAGATATTTTCTTTTACAGAAATCACTGTTTAAGGACTACAACAAATGGCTGGTAGGGACTACAACAAGCTTCTTCCAAGGTTGGTGACATAACAACCCCGGAAATTTACATAAACCCCGTCCCTGAGAACACACAACAAAGGGTTTGAGGCCATGTTGAGCTGCTTTAGAGAAGAGGAAGAGTTGTTGTAGTAGAGTGTTGTTGTCATGCCGTCATTTTACACCGGACTGCTTCACAAACGAGGGTCAATTCAACGCTGGATTTGCACAAAAGATTAACATGACGGCACATGCTAGTGGATGAGTTGAATCAACTCCACAACAACTCCATAAATTTATCCACTAACCATTCAGAAACGTCCAGTTTCATTCTAAAAGTTGTAACTTCTTCCTGAGTCTCTCCATCAGTGTCGACTCCGGTTTGATCAATGTAAGGCTGAACACCGTTACTGACAATCCTCATTTTGGCTGCGTGAGATTCTCCAGCTTTGTTGTTGTTGAGCAACCAAAGCGAGAGCTGTTAAAGCTCCGCCCTCTTCTGGAAAGTGGGCCGGGAGCAGCAAGAATTCAAATTTCCTGATAATTTACTCACCCCCATGTCATCCAAGATGTTTATGTCTTTCTTTCTTAAGTCGAAAAGAAATTAAGGTTTTTAATGAAAACGTTCCAGGATTTTTCTCCATATAGTGGACTTCACTGGGGTTCAACGGGTTGAAGGTCCAAATTTCAGTTTCAGTGCAGCTTCAAAGAGCTCTACATGATCCCAGACGAGGAATAAGAGTCTTATAACGTTGGAAAAGTCACGTGTGACGTAGGCGAAAGTACCGATCCAGTGTTTACAAAGTGAACGTGCAAAGACTAAGTCAAACACCCTTTACAAAAAAAAAATAAAACAACGATGGAGGTACTTCCGCCTATGTCACGCGTGACCTTTCCAGCGTGATTACGTAATGCGTGGCGCATCACAGAGCAGTGCAAGACAAGCATCTGTGGTTAAAAAATATATAGGTTTTTTTTTTTTTTTTTTTTTTTTTTTTTTTTTTTTTTTTTTAGAAAATGATCAATGGTTTCTCTAGATAAGACTCTTATTCCTCGTCTGGGATCATGTAGAGCTCTTTGAAGCTGCACTGAAACTGACATTTGGACCTTCAACCCGTTGAACCTCAGTGAAGTCCACTATATGGAGAAAAATCCTGGAATGTTTTCCAGAAAGAAAGACATAAACATCTTGGATGACATTGGGGTGAGTAAATTATCAGGAAATTTGAATTCTGAAATGAACTAATCCTTTAAGAGAGAGTGATGATAAATATAAACGTTTCATGATGTGCGTTGACAGTATTGATTTTGTTGATCTAGTATTGACTAAGTGATGATTTGTAAGTCTCAAATTTTTTCTGTACCATATACTTTGGCGTTGACCTAATTCAACCTCCACATAACATAGTTTCCCTCTCTCTCCCTCTCTCTGTAAAGCATGTTGCCGTTAAGCCGATGAGATAACAGCCCTGGATGTGTACGTCTATTCAGACATGTCTCATTAATACATGCATGTTTGTGATAGCATTTGCTGGTTCATCCTTGTAGGGACTCCACTGAACAAATACGCAATGTTGTCATCTCTGGTGCAGGATCCATTTACAGAGCACTTCCAGGTGTTTAGTTCTGTTCAGGAGCAGCTCACTGAGTCAGATTCACTTTAAATGCGGTTTTAAAGTCTCAGGAGAGCCCGGGCAATGGGTCGGGATCAGACGAAATGCTGTGTTTTTGTCCCACAGAGGCCTGTGTGCATGCGTGCCGTCTTCAGATTCGGTCTTCCCAAGCGGAGTTCACTGCATTTCCTGCGCCGCTGTCACTGTCAGTTTAGAGACACGTCCCTGCACATGATCACCGGATCTTCGGTCATTAATTTTGCATCTTCTGCCATTAGGAAATGGCCAGGCAGCATGAAGGTACCTTGAGGGCATGACGTGGGGAAAAATGGGCATGCTACTCTGAACTTTATAAAGAAAAGTAGATAGATCGATAGAGACAGAGTTATGTACTGCCACTGACCAAGTCGTCAGAAGTCTGAGCTGAAATGAATGATTTGGTACAGTGTTTTGAAGGAGAGAGAGAAAGATATGGAGGTTTCTCTCTGCTTGAGTTCTAATCATTGTATCGCTCTGCCTCAGGGTTCAGGAGCCACACCAGCGAACAGATCAATTCTGCCAATTAAAGTTCATCCGAAGCGCTGCTGCACTTTTTGACCCTGCGCTGAATGTAGCTTCACTTAGAAATAAAACTGAATTAACATATAAAATGGATTTCTTATAGAAAGTTTGTAGGTCGTTTTCTCAAGGATGGGAAGAAAGTTGGTTCGGTCAAAATTAGGTTGAAATTTTTGCCACAATAAATTCGCCTGATTAGAAGTTTAATATCTGTTTTTTTTTTTTTTTTTTTTTATATAAATATATTTTATTTAATATATTTAATTGTGATTTCCATGATTATGAAAGTAATAAAATCTGTTGGAAATTTCTATGGAGAATATAATCTGGTATTAAAAGTGTTACAAAATTGTTATAAAATTATTTTTAAGGAACCTAAAGTTAATATTAATCAAAACTAGTTACTGGAAAAGTTCATTGGTCAATCAGTGTGGGAACCTGGTTAGAGCAAGTGTTAGTATTATTTACAGAATATACTATTATAGTATTTATTTATGGAGACACACACGACATGTAGGGAAAAAAAAATAGTAGGCTAAATCGTGCGCACCATTAATTAATCGTGCAGGATTTATAAATTGATGGGAACAAAATAGTAAACTGCGCACGATTTAGCTAATTGAGGGAACGAAACAGTAAAATGTGCACACTATTTAGCTAATTGAGGGAACGAAATAGTCAATTGCGCGCACGGTTTAGCAAATCGAGGGAACGAAATAGTAAATCGCACGCACTATTTAGCAAATCGAGGGAATAAAATAGTAAATTGTGCGCACTATTTAACAAATCGAAGGAACGAAATAGTAAATTGTGCGCACAATTTAGCGAATCGAGGGAATGAAATAGTAAATCGTGCGCACTATTTAGCAAATCGAGGGAACGAAATAGTAAATTGGGTGCACGATTGAGCAAATCGAGGGAACGAAATAGTATATATTGTGCACGATTGAGCAAATCGAGGGAACGAAATAGTAAATCATGCGCACGATTTAGCGAATCGAGGGAACTAAATAGTAAATTGTGCGCATGATTTAGTGAATCGAGGAAAGAAATAGTAAAGCGTGCACACAATTTAGCGAATCGAGGGAACCAAATAGTAAATCGTGCGCACAATTTAGCGAATCGAGGGAATTAAATAGTAAATCGTGCGCACAATTTAGCGAATCGAGGGAATTAAATAGTCAATTGTGCAAGTTGAGGGAACGAAATAGTAAATTGTGCGTATGATTTATAAATCGAGCTAATGAATTAGTAAATCATGGGCACAATTTACTTTTTTTTTCTTGCATGTCATGTGTGGGGCTCCATATTTATTAATATTTTGAATTAGCTTTTATTTTTTTTTAATTTTTAGTTTTCAGTTTAAGTTAAGTTCAAGTTAAGGTAGGTGCTTTTTTATCATTTTTATTAGTTTTGATTTTTGTTTTTTCTATTTAGATTTAATTTTTTATTATTTTTTTTATTATTTTGCTAATTTTAATATTTCAACTTATTTTTTTTTTTCAGTTAAACTTAAATTTCATTTAAATTCTTCAAGTTTCTTTTTAGTTAAAGCTGGTTAGAGCATCTCTTGATTAGGAACTATTTAAATATGATCTATTCAATATAATTCTTAAGTTTCTTTCTTTAGTCACTTTTTCAGCAAAAAAAAGCTACAAATATGGCCATATTTAAAAAAAAAAAAAAAATCATTTTGTGAATTTGCCCCTTCCACTTTTGTGTTTGAACAAAGTGAGGGTCAAAATGAAGATGATGATGATGATGATGATGAATGCTTTTTCCCTTGATTTTCTTTTTTCCCGCTGAAAAGCGGAGCAGCTGGAATATGCAGAGGACAGATGGAAGTTTCCACCTCGATTATCTTCAGCTAAAAATATCCGCTCAAAAATTAAACGACCATTGGGACTGCTAGCAAAGTGCCTGAGAGAGAGAGATGGGATAGGACGCCTGCCATCCTTGGGTTTGGGGATGAGGAATGAATAAATGATATAAGATTTTTGAGTGAGATGGAGAGTCACCTTCAAGAGACGTGAGGTCAGCAGCGGGCTAGAGGTCTAACCACAACACTCTCACTTGATTCCAGCTAAAACACCTCTGGCTAGATCACTGCTTCCCAACTGCTGGGTCGTGACCCAAAAAAGATTATGGATAGCAAAAGAAACAGGACACAACTATCTGTGTTTATAACACAATGATTCATATTTGTAAGGGCACTTGAGTTTCACTATGAAACGGCTGTAAATGAACTCTTTCGAGTGGAGTAGCTCTCTCTGGAGATGATATCCACCCTAAAACACTTCTTTTGAATCGTGTCTTTTAAAGAAGACTGTTCTTTCAGGAACTGAGCCGATCAGAGACTCACTGTCTGTTCAAAGCAGCAGATATTCACTGATTCCAGAGGATAAAAAGCACTTTATTCTTTTTCCTCTTCTTCTTCCTTTGTACTTCATATCTTCAAGAGCTGGTCCTCCAGGTATACTGTACAACCTCGTTTTAGACTAAAATGTTAGAGTCGACAGAGATTCAAGTCTATTTCAAGTCAAAGTTTAGCCTGTCTTGGGGAAAGCGCTCTTGTGCTCTTAAAGGATTAGTTCACTTCAGAATTAAAATTTCCTGATAATTTACTCACCTCCATATTATCCAAGATGTTTATGTCTTTCTTTCTTCAGTCGAAAAGAAATTTCTGAGGAAAACATTCCAGGATTATTCTCCATATAGTGGACTTCACTGGGGTTCAACGGGTTGAAGGTTCAAATGTCAGTTTCAGTGCAGCTTCAAAGAGCTCTACATGATCCCAGACGAGGAATAAGAGTCTTATCTAGAGAAACCATCGGCCATTTTCTAAAAAAAAAAAAATGTATATACTTTTTAACCACAAATGCTCATCTTGCACTGCTCTGTGATCCGCCACGCATTACGTAATCATGTTGGAAAGGTCACGCGTGACGTAGGCGGAAGTATCAATCCAAAAAAAGGTAAAACAATGATGTCAGACAATTTTAAAGTTAGAGGGGAAAATGAGATGGAGTTTTTCGCCCTACCGCGGTACTTCCGCCTATGTTACGCATGACCTTTCCAACATGATTACGTAATGCGTGACACATCGCAGAGCAGTGCAAGATGAGCATTTGTGGTTAAAAAGTATAGAATTTTAATTTTTTTTTTTTTTTAGAAAATTACCAATCGTTTCTCTAGATAAGACTCTTATTCCTCGTCTGGGATCATGTAGAGCTCTTTGAAGCTGCACTGAAACTGACATTTGGACCTTCAACCCGTTGATCCCCAGTGAAGTCCACTATATGGAGAAAAATCCTGGAATGTTTTCCTCAAAAAACGTAATTTCTTTTCGACTGAAGAAAGAAAGACATGAACATCTTGGATGACATGGGGGTGAGTAAATTATCAGGAAATTTGATTTCTGAAGTGAACTAATCCTTTAAAATTAAGGGCCCCATAAGGGGGATGCGATAAAATAAAAAAAAATTCCTGAAAGAGCCTTTTAGTGATTGATTCTTAAGAGAACCATTTTTTCCATGAATCTTAAAGGTTCTTCATGGAACCATTTATCTATCTATTACCATTTTTCAGTCATATCCGACTCTTGGTGATTCTATGGCCATCTCTCGCCATATGACTGTCCATGAATTTACTCAATTTACCCAACCCTCCCCATTACGTGGCTTAGGACTCACACACACACGCCACCTATTGATGGTTCAGTTAAGAACCTTTAACATCTATGGAAACATTCCATTCCACAGAAGGTTCATTATAGAGGAAATTATTAAAATGTTCTTTACACTCTTTTAAGAGCTGATCACTGAAAGGTTCTTTAAGGAACCAAAAATGGTTCTTTTATGGCATCACTGTGAAAACCCCTTTTTTGGATCCTTTTATTTTTAAGAGTGTGAATCTGACAATAGTGAAGCAGTGTTTGTTCTCAAAGAGACAAACGTCCAAGACGTTGTTGAGTCTTTTCGAGACATCTGCCTGCGACATCACTCAGCTTATGGAATTTCTGTAATTCCAGAGGATTAAGCATGTTCGACGATGGAAGCTTTATTTAAATATTGAAACATTGACAATGTGACTGTGCAATTTTTCAGAATGATGTCTCGTATCCCAGTTTAATATGCAGAGACAAATAATAATCCATTTGTAGGTTGAATCCCCCAGAAGTGGAACTCAGTGGTGAAATTAAACATTGATCTGTTTGTTTGAGCAGCCTGACACAGATGCATTTACCTTTTGGCACCCAATTATCTGTTTGTCTGAATAATGGGAGACTGGTGAACAGATTGGGAAAAATGTTTGAAAACTATTACAGTTTTAAGATCTGTTAACATTGCATTTAATTCCATTTTAGATTTGATTTAAGCAAGTGAAAAATTCTGTCTGCAAACACGGATGTTTCAAATAAAAAATTCATCCTTACAGAAAACACACACACGCTTCAGATATTGTTTGTAGAGGGGGTGTCACAAGTGATTGTGTGGGTGTGATTGCAGAGGCTGATATAAATCAATAGGTCAGAGGTGTGTGTGTGTGTGTGTGTGTGTGTTGTCTTTAGTAATAGTGTCTGTGCTGTAATACTGGCAGCACCACAGTCCAGTAATTCAGAACATAGGTCCTCTATCTCATTCTCTCAGCTTCTCATTTTCTCATTTGCAACCGTCATTAATGTCCAATTTTGTCCTGTGTTTTTGTTTTATTGGATATTGCTTCTCTGCAGGTGCAAATGTTATTTTTTTTCTTTAGATGATTTGCAGTGAGACAAAACTCACTTTAGCGTAAAAGCCAACTAGATTTTTACATATTCTGAACAAAATACAGGTTATTTTTCCCATGCAAAAATCCCCACAATGGGATTTGTACATGCATGCAAACTCCTGGACTTTCTGTGAAATTCACTGTTCTGACATTGAAATATGGCTATTCATGTGATTTGTGCATTTTAAGATACAGCATCTGCCATTTTTGTTCAGACCAATTATATAATAATTTACTAGGCTTGAATATGAAGTTTTTCATTTTACAAAACTTTTTTTTTGTCAAAACTGAATTGTAAAGTTGTTTAAATTGTAGTTTACGGTCAATTTACAGTTTAGTATGGAAGCTTGTTTCTGCCATGAAATAAAAATAAAAAAGGTAATTGTGAATTTTTTCTCACAATTGCAAGTTTTTATCAGGCTATTCTGACTTTATAACTCACATTTCTGACTTTATAACTCGGAATTCTGACTTTGTATCACACAATTGTGACTTTATATCAGGCAAATCTTCACTTACTTAAATATCACTTACTTTTGACTTTATAACATACAATTCTGACTTTATATCACTCACTTCTGACTTTATAACACAATTCTGACTTTATATCACTCACTTCTGACTTTATAACACAATTCTGACTTTATATCACTCACTTCTGACTTTATAACACAATTCTGACTTTATATCATACAATTCTGACTTCATAACTCGGAATTCTGACTTTGTATCGCACAATTCTGACTTTATATCAGGCAATTCTTACTTCATAACTCGAAATTCTGACTTTATAACAATTCTAAATTTATAACTCGCAATTTTGACTATAGTTCTGACTTTATAACTCGCAATCCTGACTTTATATCTCGCAATTCTGACTATAATTCTGACTTTATAACTCTCAATTCTGACTTTATAACTTGCAATTTTGACTTTATAACTCACAATTCTGACTTCATAACTCGGAATTCTGACTTTGTATCACACAATTCTGACTTTATATCAGGCAAATCTTACTTCAAAACTCACAATTCTGACTTTATATCACTCACTTTCGACTTTATAACATACAATTCTGACTTTATATCACACTTCTGACTTTATAACACAATTCTGACTTTATATCATACAATTCTGACTTCATAACTCGAAATTCTGACTTTATAACAATTCTAAATTTATAACTCGTAATTTTGACTATAATTCTGACTTTATAACTCGCAATTCTGACTATAATTCTGACTTTATAACTCTCAATTCTGACTTTATAATTCTGACTTTATAACTCACAATTCTGACTTCATAACTTGCAATTTTGACTTTATAACTCGCAATTGTGACTATATCACAATTTATATATTTTTTCTAGTGATAAAGTATGTTTACAAGCTGTTTCATTCATAAAATTAACTTTAAAATTAAAAATGAATAAAAAAAAAATTCAAAGTAAATCCATAAAATGATCCCATGATGGAACCCTTAAAAGGTTCTATATATGAAGCTCATGACGGAACCCTTTAACGTTCTATATAGAACCTTTTCTTCCAAGAGTGTATTCAGTCCACCAGTCCACTAGTTGCATGAATCAGTTTTACAAAAGGTCATGATTCAAACACGTGTCTGCTGTCTGTGTTTCTGTGAGCTTTAAAATAACAGCAGATGTATGGTGACGCTTGAGCAAAGAACGGAGTCATTTTCTGCCCATCTTGTCTTGCTTTAGTATTTACACCTTCTCTCTCTATCACGGGAAATCAATATCTGACCACAGAGCGCACTTGCTGTGGGCAGTTAACATGAAAACTGTGTTACAGTTGAATCAATAGCCGTTACTGATTTAAAAAGATCGTTAGTGCAGGTGGACGCGTGTCTGTTCATTTGTATGGTTGTGGCTCTGGAGAAGAATGTTCTTTTGGAGTCACATTCACCAGAGGAAAGTCTTGAGGTTTTGCTTTTACTGTAGAAGCACTTTAAGGGTCTGTTCACACAGAACTCATTTTTCTGTTCCACTGCACTAGTCTTCTTCTAAACACACCTTCGAGACAAATCTACTGTATCCACCTGTTTGTGTGTTAGGGTGGAGTCAGGACATCTCTGAACATCTGCCACCACTGCAGGTCAGAGCTTTCTGTTGGAATAACCTCTCAATTTATGCAGAGACAGATTCATACCTCTCATTTCTCTCCACCATATGGAAATCTTGAACAGCAGACGATCATCTGTCCTGTCAGATCTGTCGCTCCCTCTTCAATCTGTTCATTCTGTCACAGGAAGAACGGATGGAGGGGCTGCGGGAACCGGATGGCTCATTTCTTACTGAAGACATTTGAGATTGCAGCTGAGGCTTTATGTCTGCTTGATAGAATATCTGAAATTAATTTTAGCTCAGAAGAGAAAGAAAAGCTGGAGTGATTTTACTTATGGCCACCAGTATGACTGCATGTGTCGTTCCCCAAGTGAAGAGCCATAATCCAAGTCCAGTTAACAATAAAATTAGTTAAGATTTCTTTCACAAAAAACAGGCAGTAATTAAACTGACCAAAGTTTCGTTGTCCTTATAAATGTGTGAATCGGTTGAATGAATGATTCACTGACTCACTCGTACTGGTAGTCAGTTGTTGTGTTCGTGAATTTATCAGTGTGTTAGAATGAAGTGATTCATTGGCTCACTCATAATAATTGTGACTTATATAGTTTCTGAATGAATTGGAATGTTTGAACGAATTGGTTGAATGAATGATTCAATGACTCCTGATTGTTTTTTTCTGAATCATATGGTGTGTTTGAACAAATCATTTAAATGAATGATTTAATAACTCACTCAAAATGAAAGTCACTTGTTTTGTTTCCGAATGAATTAGTGTGTTTGAACGAATGATTCACTGAGTCACTTGTAATGATAATCACTTGTTTTGTTTCTGAATTAATTAGTGTGTTTGAACGAATCGGTTGAATGAATGATTCACAGATTCAATCATAATTGTTTCGTTCCTGAACCATTTGGTGTGTTTGAACAAATCAGTTGAATGAATGATTTAATGACTCACTCATAATGATAGCCTGCATCTCAATGTGCATACTATCCATCCTAAATAGTATGTGACATTAGTAATGTTCAATACTATTTAGGGCGGATAGGGTGGATAGTATGCATATTGGGATGCAGGGATAGTCACTTGTTTTGTTCCTGAATCTATCTGTGTTTGAACAAATCGTTAGAATGATTGATTCATTGACTCACTCATAATGATAGTCACTTGTTTCGTTCCTAAATGAATCAGTGTGTTTGAACGAATTGGTCGAATGAATGATTCATTTACTCATTTGTTATGATAATCACTTGTTTTGTTCTTGAATGAATCAGTGTGTTAGAAAGAAGCGTTTGAGCGATTCAGTGACTCACTCATAAAGACGATAGGTGTGTTCGACTTGAAACGCTTAAAGTCAAACACACCTAGTGGCTTATTTCATTCCTTAATGAATTAGCATTTTTGAATGAATAATTTAAACACACAAATCAATGAATCACTCAAAAAGATTCACTTGTCATCACTTAATGGAGTAACAATGTAACTTGCAGAAAAGTAAATAAACATCATTAACTAACTGTTGTTTAGTAAATTTCATCTATTTTCTCTCAGTTTTTACATCATATGACTGAAAAAATAATGTTTTCATCTAGGATAACAAGTATTAGACATGTTTATTGCAAATAGAGCTTTAAACACAGTGAAAGCACAGAAAAGGCTGGAATGATGTGTGTGTGTGTTTCAGTTGTAGGTCATTTGTCTTCATGTATGCTCAGGAACCCATCTGTAGGACACGACGCATCTCAAACCAACCATTTTACCAGATAATTCTCTCCTGTTTCTGCCTCTGAATCGCACACATTAACACAGAGCGCCTCGCAAGGGCCGTTTTAAATCAAATTCACAACACCTCTTTGTCACGTTAACATTCCAGCTCCACAATTGAACCAAAATTGACCCGTACGAGCCAAGATCATTAAGGAGATAATGAAAGGACTAATGACACACACACAGAACAGATATTAGTGTCACTGATCGCTGTGTGACCCATTAGTGTGATCCTGTACAGAAAGGCTTTTTTAAGTAGATTCAGGCTATTGGAGAGGCTTTAGTGGACACGTGTGTGTGTGTGTGTGTGTGTAAGATAAGGATAATAGTTTGTCAAACAGTGAAATGCTCCTCTGTGTATTCGGGCCAAATCTTCCGCTAAAACAGGCTCAGCTGAGCAGATTAGTGGGCAGTGATTTTATAGATTATAGATCATTTCTGGATTTGATATATATCAGTCAGACAGCACTCACATTGATCTACCGCTTTTGTCCGTCTTTATCTTCCTATTGTCTCTCTTCATTCGACTTTTATTTCAATATACAGTAAACTAATCACTACATCTAACTATGTACTAATGACTAATGACTGAAAAAATGCATGGGTTAAAAACAAACCAAATTGGGTTGAAAATGGATAAACCCAGCAATTGGGTTGTTTTAACCCGGTTGTTGGGTTAAATGTTTGACCCAACCTGCTGGGTAGTTTTATTTGTTTTATTATTAAAAAATTACTGTATTGCTTGCTTAAAATAAACCAAGTATGTTGGAAATTAACATTTATTAATAAGTTTAATGAACAATTAAACAATATTAAATTGCTTATTAATAAATGTTCACCGTTTGATTAAAACAATAGTTGGGTTAAATAAAACTACCCAGCAGGTTGGTCAAACATTTAACCCAACTGCTGGGTTAAAACAACCCAGTCACTGGGTTTGTCCATTTTCAACCCAACTTGGGTTGTTTTTAACCCAGCATTTTTTAGAGTGTAAAAATAAAAACAGTATAAATATCAAATATAAAAACAGTTATACTTATTAAGTGCAAACAATAAGTACAACCATAATCAAACTACTCTGTCAATATTCAAAGTGCAAATAGAGACCAAAACCGAGACCAAAGCTAAGAGGTCGTTACAAGCCCAGCCTAAGATAGATTAGATATTGGGAGACAGGTTGGATGTAGCCTAATTTGCGAGCATCAGGGAGCTCGCGTTTTACTTTCGCTTTCGAATTCGTGATTGCGCGTACTCTGTGAATAGAGAGCGGTGGTGCTGAGTGCACTTTCTACAAGATAGACATTTATCAGATGCTTAGGTTCTGTTGCGCAATGAATCCTCCACCATGTCAGTCATCTTGCCTAATGTCCGGTTCAGACTACACGATTTTTTCCTGATTTTACCACAATCTGCTTGACGTAGGGTGTCGTGGGGATTTGTAAATGACAAATGGGTGTCGGGACGATTCAATCGTTTCAGCTAGTGTAGAAACGCAACCGCGTCTGCGATGCATCTTTCTAAATTAAAGTATTAATTTCTTAATTATTTTTGCTTATATATGTATGATCAATGTTCTAGTTCTTATCGTTCATCCATCACCACTGCATTCACACTAAAGCTGTATGATGCTGTTAATGATCTTTATCTTCATCTATATTCCTCAGACTCTCCATCATACATAATTAATGCTGTTGTTTTCTCGTCGGTCATCAGACTATAAACATCAGTGACAAAGTGTTCTCATTTTCTGCAGACAAACCCAATTCATCAGCATGAAGTACAGCAGATCTCTGAGGAGGCGACATCGCACTGATTTTTCTGTGCATTTCATTGGTTCTCCTATGATTCTTTGGACTTTTATTGCGATTTTATTGCTGTCAAGAACTCGTCCAGAGTCATCTCCTCTACCTCAGCACACGTGTTTCTCTCTACGGTAAAAACGGACAGTGATGGATGTATTTTTGGACTCGCTCTATTCCCAGCTCACATCTGTCTAGGAATAGCTAGATATTTCCTCTATTTCACGGCTCCCTTGACTCAACAGTTTCCCCCCTGCTTTCTCAAGTTCTTTTAGATGTGATTTGTACACTTGCTAAGAACAAACGCGTATGTAAATGTGTCTCTGAGACACAGAGTGACTGATTCATGCATGTATTAGTCTATTAATGAGCGAGTCTCTTAAACAATTAAGTACAACGCCGTTGAAAACCAGCCGTTCCCTGAGCTCTGACTTCAAGACATTACATGACCGGAGCGTGAAACCTGATATTATGGATTCTAAATACGACTCGGAGAAAAGTGTGATAAAAGCCCGACTCCCCTTCAAATGATTACACGGCCTCACTCGATGAAAATGAGCTCAATTATAATTAATCCTGATTTAAATACTGCTGCAGGAATTAATTACACATTAGCATAAGGCTGAGTTCTTTGATAGTCTGTGTGTAGCGAACAGAGAAAGACTGGAGATAAGCTAATATTAAATCTCAGCGTTGCACCTGATATGGACGTGCAGAAGTGGATTCGATCTTGTGAAAGCAGAGATGAAGATTTTCTGTTGAGATAATGTTGTTGTAGTATACTTACTTTATGTAGTAAGTATACTAATATCAATGTACTAGAAGTGTAATTGTAAGTGTACTATTTCAATACTACTTAGGACTAAATTGGCCCACTTTTTAGTGTATAAAAGTATACTTTTAAGTGTAACCGTAGTAAACTTTGAGTACACAATTAGTTTACAACTACTTTTTTCCTTGGTACTGCAACTATGCAAGTGAACTTGTGTAAACTGATTAAATGATTTTACTAGTTTACTAGTTAAATACTTTTAGCACATTTTCTAGTTTATGAAACACATGAAAGTACACTTTGAAGTATACTCTAGTAAACTAGTTTAGTAGTTTTAATCTGCAAGTATACTTATAAGTATTCTTACAAGTTCATACTTATAACATCATACTTAGTTTTCTATTTATATATTGTTTTTGCACTTTAAGTATACTACTATGTTCATATTAGGTATTATTTTTTATTCTTGAAATACCTAGTAAACTAGTAAATAAATACCTACGTTCACTAGCAGTGTACGACACAAAAATTCAGATACTCAGAATTAGGAACATGTCTGTTTTCTTTATAAATCAATATTTTCAAACAATGTAAGTTTATAAGGCAGTATGTAAAACTGTGAAAAAAAAGTATTAAATAGGCTACACAATCAAAATGTTAAACACAATCCAAGTATACTTAGAATACTTGATTATACTTTTAAGTATATCTCGATCAAAAAATTGAGTACAGGCCAGATATACTTAGACATTTCTGTCAGTTTTAGTCAAATATACTTAAGTATAATTTTAAGTATATTTCTGACAAGTACATCAAAAGTAGACTGAAATGATACTTTCTTATTTTTAGTTTGAAAGAAGTATACTAATAGCACACTTGAATAAACTTATTTTTTGTAAAGGCAAACACTATTTACATCTGCTCTTAAAAAAATAAGTATACTTCAAGATCATTTTATTAAGTGTACTTCAGTAATGTTCAAGTATATTTTTAAGTGTACTTTTTGTAGTAAGTATACTAATATCAATGTGCTAGTAGTATACTTGTAAGTGTACTATTTAAATACTACTTGGGACTAAATTGGCCCACTTTTTAGTGTATAAAAGTATACTTTTAAGTGTAACAGTAGTAAATTTTGACTAGTTTACAACTGTTTTTTGTTTGTACTGCAACTATACTACAAGTGAACTTATAAGTATAATAGTACTATTTTAATACTTCTAGCACATTTTTTAGTTTATGAAAGTACACTTTGAAGTATACTCTCAGTAAACTACTACTTTAGTAGTATACAAGTAGTATACTATTTAGTAGTATGCAAGTATACTTCTAAGTTTTTCTGTGTTTTTCTCACATCGTTGATTTGGACTCAGGTGTGTCTCCATTAGCGGAGCATCAGCTGATGTCATTGTGGTGAAAAATCCTGCATCATGTGAACAGAGGTTGTTTTCTTCAAGCTTAATGTATTTAAAAAGGCACATTGTCTCATGTTTTTTATATATTGACTTTTTTAAATGGTTTATTGAAGGAGTAAGTTGTGCTTTACAGTGATTTTACCGCAGTAACGGGCTGTTATTACTATCCTCAAGTGGATGTTATCAAGCGTTGGTGAGAGCTGTCCTGAAACCGCCCGCTGTAAATACTGTGGCTTTCTCCTCGTACCCTCAACCATGCCAGGCATTCTGTTCTAGAGCCGTTTCCGTGGCAATTGAGGGCCGTCTCTGTGGCGATGGTTGTCCTGGCGAAGGCTCTGGAGCCAGACACGGCTTGTGTGCTTTGTTCCAGTTTATTAGCATGTGAATTCATTGCTGCAGAAGAGTTTCCCTCAAACAACGGGCTCCCTGTTCGAGCGGCCCTCATGCGGGAGGGGCCTCCGATAGGCACTACTGCTCTAAAAGTCTTAATGACGTGCTGACCGCTGCCTTTAGGGTCCGTTTGTCATGTGATTTTAAATTTGGCTTGTTTAGTGATCATGCAGTGGTCAGAGGAACATTTTTATTGCTCAGATGTTGCTCTTTCATATCTTAGGAGACTTCCCAAACTTCCTTCAACTTCAAGTATCAATAAAATTGATTGAATTTTAATTATCTTTTAATTTTTTGCAATTGTATAAAGTTTTGATAGCAGACTTTAGAGCACAGTTTGAGACATTTTCTTCTGAAAATCTAGTGAACGTGAGATTACTTGTGAGTTTTTTTTCTCTAGAGAAAAATCTGAGAAATAGGAGACATTCAGTTTTGTAGGGCCCTATGAAATCCGTTTTATTTTTTCCCAAATTCCGTTTTATTTTTTTCCAGATTTCAATTTTTCTGGATTCCATTTTTTTTTCCAGTTTTAAGTTTTTTTGGACTCCATTTTAATGTAATCAAAAAAGCTTGTTTAATTAATTGAAATCATGAAATCTATACAATTTAACCACAATTTATTAAAAATTAAATTTTTTAGGGTCCTATGAAATACTTTTTTTCTCAAATTCCACTTTATTTTTATCAAAATCTGTGTTTTCTGTTTTAAGTTTTCTGGTTTCCTTTTTTATGGTTTAATTAAATTTTAATAATCAAAACACATGTCTAATTAATTGAATTTATAAAAACAACAAAATGTATAAAAAAAAGTATTTCAGAAAGTGTTGTGTATTTTAAGCTTTCTGGCAACCAAATGAAGGCATAAAACATTAATTTAATTTATCTTTTAATTATATGACATTAAACAAACTTTTTTTTCCAAACAAAGTGCTGCACAACAGAGCTTTACTGTTAAAATTAAAACATGGAAGAAAAATTGTGATTATTCCTGAAAAAAATAATTAGTGTAAGTATAATTACTACATTGAGCTAAAATCTACTGTACAGCAGTAATATATTTCTGTCACAATTTCTTCAAGTTAAACCAAAGTTTTATTTTGTCGGGTTGCAGTGAAGAGCGTTGAGTTTCTGTGTTTATGATATGACGATAGTTTTTCTCAAATGAAACGGTAAAATGTTCATGAAGTGACTCTCATGTCCTCATATAGCAGAGGCTGAAAACACCGTACCGTTTCAGTGTGTATGTGGGAAATGAAAGCGTGTGTCTGCGCCATTCATTCATTCATTCATTCACACAGAACATGCAGGATTCATATTTAAATAGTCATTTTGTGGTTTAATTTTCACAGACACTAGTCTATATCGCGATCTGATTTAAGTGTACCGACCTACTTTTTATTTATTCATCAAATATTTGACAAATTTCATGACATTCCACGTTATACAGTAAATTCCATTTTTATGACTGGATTCCGCAATTCTGTCCGTGTTTTCTGCATTGCGGAAATCATAGGGCCCTATGTTTGCTCTCATTGCTGTCTGGGAGAACCAACTGAGAGATTAAATATTACCATGTAAAGTTTGAAATTTAGTGTTTTTATTGATAAGCCATCGCACAGGGTCTATAGGCCTGAAATATGTTTTGTTCACAGATGGAGATTCATACTGGCATTGTTGAGAACAAAAGCACAGATGCTTACAAGATAACACTGCCAGTCTCTTCGCAAAATACTTACATAATACACAATATACACAGCCAGCAATTTCTGAAGCGCTCAAATTCACAATATTGACCTGCTCGAGAGCTGCCAGGAGGGCTGATTTCAATCAGTGACACGAATACTGTATCAGATACGTGATTACACAAAGGGACGAGGATCAATGACAAACATCAATGGTCATGAAGCTGTGGTTCGCTCTGATCCCGCAGGAGATCGTTCCGACCGAGGACATGAAGCTGATGATGTTTGACTGTCTCTGTATTGATTTACAGCCCATCAGCGAGACGGGACCGCAGACAGACGGATTTCATGGGGACCAATTAAAAGGTGTAACTGATGAGGTGCCACAAGCTGATTTACACTAAAGTGTCAAAAACCCCCATGTGTCACTGAGAGAGAGAGAGTGAGTGC
This sequence comes from Hypophthalmichthys molitrix, assembly GCA_037950675.1. Classification (NCBI taxonomy): domain Eukaryota; kingdom Metazoa; phylum Chordata; class Actinopteri; order Cypriniformes; family Xenocyprididae; genus Hypophthalmichthys; species Hypophthalmichthys molitrix. The sequence continues at coordinate 3,847,376 of CM075506.1, forward strand.
ATGTCAGCTTCATATCTGCATCCTAAATTCAGCTGTTTGTTGTTTAGACTGTACAGTATACAGGTTTGAGGGAAGGGATGGATGGACAGACAGATAATAGATTGACAGACTGATGGATGGATGGATGGACAGACGAATGGACAGAGAGATTGACGGACGGATGGACATACAGATAAATTGACGGAGGGATGGATGGATGGACGGACATATAGATAGATGGATAGATAGATTGAAAAACAGATGAATGGATGGTTGGACGGAGGGATGGACAGATAGATAGGCTGACAGATGAAGGGATTGACCGATGGATGGACGGATGGATAGATTGACAAACGGATGGATGGATGGACAGACAGACGGATGGACAAGTGGATAGATAGATAGATAGATAGATAAACAGACGTAGGGATTGATTGACGGATGGATGGATGGATAGATTGACAAACATATGGATGGATGAACGGACGGACAGACAGACAAATAGACAGATAGATTGACAGACGGAGAGATGGATGGACAGACTGATTGATTGATTGATTGATGGATGGACGGACGGACGGACAGACAGGCGGATGGACAGATAGATAGATAGACAGACAGAGGGATGGATTGATTGATTGACGGATGAATGGACAGATGGATAGACTGACAAACGTATGGATGGACGGACGGATGGACGGACAGACAGATAGATGGATTGATAGACAGAGAGATGGATGGACAGATAGATAAATAGACAGACAGATGGATGGACGGATGGATAGATTGACAAACGTATGGACGGACAGACAGATGGATAGACAGATAGATAGACTGATAGACAGAGAGATGGATGGACAGACGGATTGATTGATGGATGGATGGATAGATTGACAAACGGATGGATAGACGGATTGATGGATTGATTGACGGATGGATGAATGAATGGACAGACAGATAGATATATAAATTGACAGACTTACGGATGGATGGATGGATAGATGGACGGGTGGACAGATTGATAGATTGACAGACAGAGGGAGGGATGGATAGATGGACAGATAGGTAGAATGATAGATTGACGGATGGATGGATGAATGGACAGATAGATTGACAAACTGAGGGATGGATAGATGATAGATGGATAGACAGACAGATAGATGATGGATGGATTGATGGGTGGATAAATGGATGGATAGGCGGATGGACAGATAGATTGTTGGACGGATGGACGGATGGATGGATGGATGGATGGATGGATAGATGGGTGATAAATGGATAGATGCAGTAGATGTGGTTAGTTCAGTGCTTCTGCTGGATGAGTTTGTGTCCAGAGCGAACAGGATGTTTGAACATTCAGCAGAAACACACAGTTCTAGTGAATAATACAGAACTGAAGTTTACTCTGCTGGAACAGATTGTTATAGCTGCCGTTTACTTTCTGTGTGAATAAATGCTTCCAGTGACTCCATAATCCTTAAGAGCAACATGCGGCGCATATCCACGTAATCCACGCAAGACTTCAAAACAGCACACGGATTACACGTGTAAAAACCTACCTCCGTGCGTTCGCTGACCTCTGACCCCTCCGGCATCAATTCATCCTGCAGCGGAAAACCTGCTGTATTATTCATCCGTACAGCGGCACACATGTGTTTTCAGGAGCGGTCGGAGGAAGTGCTGAGTTTGCTCTTCATGCATTCGTGCGACTCATGATGCTTTTTGATGACAGAAAAGCAGCAGTAATGATGAAACACAGCTGGATTCTCTGGAGAAACATGTGACATCACCTGAATCCTAATGAGTTCATCTGTACGACGGTTTCTCTCATGCACTCTCTTCTGCTGGCTGTGTTAGTTTCAATCCGTCTGTCATTGAAATTAATGTGCATGTAGTTAACGTATGTCTAAATTAAGCTTGCATGAGACTTCTTGAAAGGTGCGTTGAATGATTAATGACCTTTGTGGGATAATCTAGGTTAAGTCTCGGGAGATTAAAAAAATCAATATTCATAGGGGAATACTTGATTAAAGGCGCACTCAGTGATTTGTTCATAATTTAAAAAGTTTTACACATTAAGAAATGAATAGTACATGTAAAAAAGTTTAAAATTATGAATAAGCTGCTTTATTTTAGCTGAAGTACATGACGGAGCGGATGAAAGTGTTGCATTAGAGTCTCATGGTTGTTGATTGGTTAAATGTGTCTGTTTGTGTATCATTTCATGTCCATCTATCACTTCATGACATTCAGCACAAAGAAATCGATGGGTTGAGTCTCGGTCTCATACAGCGGATGGTTAAAGATGTCAGACAACGTGGTCCTTTATCGTGATTGAAAGTCCAGTGTTTGCTGGGACACAGCCACACGACTGATGGATGTGACACTACAGCAACCTTTGATTTGTTCTTTTCAGACTAAAGCCGATCGGCCCATTTATGTTGTTTTATATCTTGTATAATTTTATTTATTTTTATTTTATTTTCATTTTACTTATTTTTTTTTATTTTATTTTAATATTTATTTGTCTTGTATAATTTATTTTATTTTATTTTGTTTAATTTAATTTAATTTATTTGTCTTGTATAATTTTATTTAATTTTTCTTTTGTTTTATTTATCTTGTATTATTTTGTTTACTTTATTTATTTATTTGTTTTAGTTTAGTTGTTTTAATTTAATATTTGTCTTGTATATTTTTATTTTTTATTTATTTAACTTTATTTGTTTTGTATTATCTTGTTTAATTTTATTTATTTGTCTTCTATAAGTTTATTTTATTTATGTTTTGTTTGTCTTGTATCATTTTGTTTAATTTAATTTATTTTGTCTTGTATAATTTTTTTTATTTTAATTTAATATTTGCCTTGAATAATTTTATTTTATTGTTTTATTTGTCTTGTATTATTTTCTTTATTTTTTTGTCTTGTATAATTTTATTTAATTTTTTTATTTGTCTTGCATAATTTTATTTTATTTTATTTTTACACAGCAGAAATAGAAATGGGGCGTCTATCAACTAAAGGTGTGCTGCACTGTGAAGCCAGAGGACAAACGCACATATATTATTCCCATGCTGCTCCGTTCCACAGATTTTAAATGACTGTCAGGCAGATCTGTCCGATAGCCCACCTGTAAAAAAATAAATTGAGGTTTGATTTGAGTCAGTGAACCATGAAGACCACAGCTGCTTAGAGAACAGGTATTGATCTGTTTCACATCGGCTGATTTAACAATAACGTGGCTTTCATGGTAAACGGTTAACAGTGTAACATTCCTCCACCAGACAAGCCGTGTTCACCTTCGTTTTATTGCTCAAAACTTTCATAGCTCAGGAGCTATTTCATAGCTGTTTTTTTTTTAGGAAAAACATCTGAGAATGAGATTTCAGGCTTACTCTCTATTTGTTCTCTGTTTATTCTCATCACTGTCTGCTGTGATACTGAAGAGGTCTTATTTATGATTTGTCTTTTGTGTCCCTCGTTGAGATCAAAGAAAGAGCCGATGTCATGATGAAGTCAGCACCTACTGATTTGTGTTCCATCAGTCTATGGCATGTTCAGAGTACACGGGGGTCTGCGCTAGTGTGCAGCCGTTTCCATGGAAACAGACGTTCTTTTGGAACCGCGCACCGTTAGCAGCCATTGTTTGCCACGGTAATGGGCTGGAATTCTCGCTAAAGTGAATCAGCGGCTGAAATTAACTTTAGCACTAGAGCAGACGGTCAAACACACTGTAGTTACAGCAGTAGAGTGAGACATGAGGGGGAAAAAACCTTCACGATTAGCAGCATGCATTTAAAAAATAAAAATAAAAACACAAACAAATTGGAGGTGGTTCAGATGATTGGAAATGACAGTATGCAATCGTGCACAAAAAAAGACAGAGTGACAGAACGAGAGAAATGGCTCATGGGTTTTTCCCACCTCGTCTGCTGCCAAGAAGTTAGTGTTTTTCACCAGCCTGAGCTCTTGACGATATTCAGCTCCGTTCCAAACCCTAGTGAGCGGCCTGCTGTCTGTAGAGGTGCTGCCTACAAAGGAAAGACTGAATTGGAGCACACTTCATAGGCAGCAACACCAATCATCACACAGAAACTGCCCAAATTAAGTACTTGCAATAAATGTTTTGAGTTTGAGTAGAGATTGATGCTGCATTTAATAAGAATTCATTTTTAATTTGAAATAAACTTTTATTGATACTTTTAGGTGTTAAATGAAATACGTTTGGTTGCAGTTTTTGGTGGGACATTCTTTAACGATACATGAAATGCTGTCTTAAGTTTTAGGCAAAATGGGGTATCTTGGAAGTAGTGGTCGACCTAAATTGTTTTTTTAAAGGCTGATGCCGATATCTTAGGGGCTGTTTACACGACACCGTTTTCAACTAAAAACTGAAAACTTCTTATGCACTTTGGCTGTTCATTTACACGACAATGCCGTTTTGGTGGCCTGAAAACGCAAACTTTTTTCAAAGTGCAAGTTTTTAAAAAAACGATACCGTTGTCATTTACGTGGAAAATGCAAAAACGCGAATCTGTGACAACGATAACATAATGCACATGCGTATTATGTGTTTAGTCTATCCGACGTATTTTCAATGTGTTTTCTGTGAATGTGCGAGACTTTATAGGGAAATAATAAGAAGAATATCAAAGTGCAGTAAACTGTAAATAAGGTGGATAGGCATGTGGATTTGGTGCGAGTGCTCTGTAAAAGAATGCGTGTGTGCAGGCCGTAGTCTTTCTTTACAAAATGACATCACCAAATACTTGTCTGGAATGTGTAATACTGCGTTTTTAGTCATTCTCGTGGATCCATGTGAACGGGGATAGTTTGGACAACATTGTCATCTGTACAAAGAAAAACGTTTCCGTTTTTTTTGTTGTCGTGTAAACGTACCCTTAGAGAGCAGAAATCAGAGTTCACTGATCAAGTGACGAGATGACTGACAAGACCATGGCGGAGGATTCGTTGCACAACAGAGCCTAAAAGTGTCTGACAAATGTCTTATCTTGTTGAAAGCGCTCAGCACCACCGCTCCCTGTTCACAGAGTACGTGCGATCGCAAAATAGAAAGCGAAAGTAAAACGCAAGCGAACATTTAAACACGATTTCAATACCCTGCATTTACTGTAATTGTATTGTAAGGGTAGGTGTAGACGTTAATTAAACACAATCTGATAAGTAGCAATTTTGATTTTATGGTGAGATTTTGTCACTTCCGGCCATAGCTGTATCCCTTCTAGCCACAACCCTGCTCAGCGCGGTCAAAAAAAAGAGTCCCGCTTCCAACACATCGGTGAAACTTATCGGCCAATGCTAATATTTTTTAAAAAAATGCCCAGTATCGGACAATATATCGGCATTGGCGATATATATCAGTCGACCACTACTTGGAAGGCAGAATAATTCATCAGCTGCATACCGATGAGGGGAATAAATGCTGTCTAGGTAGGGATCTCACTAGGTTATGGAACAGAGCTTTCTTGTTTCTGCCAGGTTGATGTCTGATGAAATGATTGCACTTTTACCTCTGAAACACATCCACTCAAAGTTGTAGGGCAGGTATTATTACCATCAGATGGAGGCAGTCTGTCAGCATTCGCTCCTGCATTTTAAAGCCATTTACAGTCCTTCTGCATGTCCTTGACAGTAAATGCATGCTCTCTTTTAATTCTGTCATTCAGATTTTGTTTAATCAAGACATGGTTTATTGTTCTGTCACTTCCTCTCTCTGGAGGGGAAAACACATTTTGTACTGAATTTGTAGTTTTGAAATGATTTCTTGCATAGAGAAAGATACAGTTGTGTTGTTTACTGGGAGGGATGGTTGTTTACTGTTGCTAAGCAACATTGGAACTTTTATAGAAAACTGATGTGCATCATTCCAAATGACGCACTACACTGCACTTGTAGACCTTATGTAGCTCCGCCCGTTTCAGCACTGCACTTGTTGTGTTGTGTGTTCCGGTTTGTATTTCCACAGATCTTACAGATTTATGAATCAACCACTCATTTTGAAATTTAAAAGTGCAATATGTAAGATTTTTGCAGTAAAATATCCAAAAACCACTAGGCCAGTGTTATATATTTTGTACACTTGAGTACTTACAATATCCCAAATGTTTGCAACTATTTGTAAATCGTGAGAAAATTGCAATTTTAACCAAGGCTCCGGGACGTGTCAGGAGTCGCCTGTCAATTGCGCCATACCTGCGTTACCCTCGGTTTCCGGTTTTATTTTGTAGAAACCATGGAAACACCAAAGATGCTTTAATATATTACGTTTTAATAGACAAGGGAACAACTGTTCGGTTACGTTTATAGACAGAAAACGAATCTTGTTATATAGCTCAACACATTTTGTCTTATTGTTTAAATCTAATTTTCTTGATTTTTTTTTTTGTGAGTACCATGTTTTACCATGCCTCAGAGAAAAACACTATTTTGTAAAGTAGCTAACATAGCACAATCAGATGCAGCTTATACAGTAATACAGAATTTTCTTCATCATACAATACGTTTTAAAATTATCAACACAAGCCATCCAGCATTTAATATATTATAAAATCGATCTATCTTACTGCAGTGTGCAACAAGTGTCTCACAGCAGCCGTCGAGTGAACGCACAGAGTAACGTTATAACATCAATTTCAACACACTCAAATGTATCTAATATGATAAACAGAGCTGCGTTACCTCATACTCATGACCGGAAAAGCAGAAGCGGCGCCGGCAACTGTGTCATAATAAAAGTTCTGCTGCTCGTGAGGCGTGTGTTGCGCAGTCGCTCCAGCGGCCTCGTTCAGCTCCCACAACACTCGCTCCTGCTCTGCTTAATTTTACAGTAACGTTAATAATCGCATCCATGAACATGATTTCTTCCCGAGTCCTATCCCTATTCTTTTGCACCGGCTGTGAGGTGAAGACCACATGTGCCAAGATTCCGCGCTCAAACTTTACGACATCAAGCTACGCCTTTGTTTTGAATAGGCCTCTAGCGGACAGAAATCGTACATATTGCAGCTTTAAAGGGGACCTATAATGCCCCTTTTACAAGATGTAATTTGGGTGTGAACGTAAACACAGCGTTTTTGTGTGTATCCCTTTAAATGCAAATGAGCTGCTGCTCCAGAAGAGGGCGGAGCTTTAACAGCTCGCGCTTCGGTCACTCAACAACAACAAAGCTGGAGAATCTCACGTACTAAAATGAGGATTGTCAGTAACGGTGTTCAGCCTTACATTGTTCAAACCGGAGTCGACACTGATGGAGAGACTCAGGAAGAAGTTACAACTTTTAGAATGAAACTGGACGTTTCTGAATGGTTAGTGGATAAATTAATACATTTATAGCACTATTTTCTCAACCGTGTAGTGTATGAATTTTATATGGTTATTTTGTAATCGAATATTGGAGTCTGTTAGCCCCTCCCCCTAAGCTACGTAAATAAAGCTGTGACAGTTGAGTGCATGCTTCGTTTTTTGCATCATCTGGCTATTTAAAATCATCATTTCATTCTTATTACTCATACCATCCTATACAATTTTGGTCAAACCAGCCACCCTTTCTGTCCTCATTATTATGAACAGATGAGGTTTTAGGCCTTTACCAGCACGTTTGATGTGAGACGGGCTCCTGCCTTCTGAATTACACATGAGAAACAAGCAGAGAGGAGATGATGGCTTGAGGTTGCTGTTAGACATGTTTCAGCCTCTTATGTTCCTCTAACTGCGTGAGAAAAATAGGGAAGCATATATTAAAAAACATCCATAATTCCAGCCGCAGGGTGTTTTATTGCAGTTTAAGCTGCATTCAGAGGCCTTTTACACCAGTAATGCAGCGTTCAGGGATGTGTGATTATTAAGAAATCTGTTAGACTGAACGAAAGCTGTTGCAGATTATATCTCTAGGTATCTCGAGGTACATTTAAAGGGATAGTTCACCCAACAATGAAAATTATCCCATGATTTACTCACCCTCAAGCCATCCTTGGTGGATATGACTATCTTCATTCAGATGAACACAATCAGAGATATATTTAAAAATATCCTGGCTCTTCCAAGCTTTGTAATGGCAGTGAATGGGGGGCGAGATTTTGAAGTCGAAAATCCATCCATCATAAAAGTAATCCATACGATTCCAGGGGGTTAATAAAGGCCTTCTGAAGCGAAGCAGTGGGTTTTTGTAAGAAAAATATCTATATTTAAAACTTTATAAATGAAAATAACTAGCTTTTGGCAGACGGCCTACGCAAGTCAAGTTCAGTAACACCATGACGCGATATATGAAGTAAGATGTAGGAGGATTTCTCTTTACAAATTTCATTTTAGACTTCTAATTCATGACCAGTGTTTTGTTTTGCTCTATCCTCTGCGCTTCTGTGTTCATCAGTGCGTCATACATCGGGTCAGAGGTCACTCTTTCACCGTAAGTGAATTTGTGTAGGCCGTCTGCCGGAAGCTAGTTATTTTACTTTATAAAGTTATAAATATAGATATTTTTTCTTACAAAAACAGATCACTTCACTTCAGAAGGCCTTTATTAACACCCTGGAGTTGTATGGATTACTTTTATGACGGATGGATGCATTTCAAATCAAAGGATAATTTTCATTTTTGGGTGAATTAACCCTTTAAGGTCAACGTAAAATCAATATTAATCCTATTTATCTATTTTGTTGTATACAAAACTGTTGCATAAAATGCAACTTAAAAAAGAAACAAAACAAAAAAAGTTTATTTTGGCTTGATTGTAATGGGATGACATTCTTATATTGACACAGAAAACCATGTGCTGGAGAATATAATGGCATTACATTAAACCGTTTCAGAGAGTTTTTATATTACCGTGTTAAAAGAACAAAACGCAGTGCAGTAGACAGTTTTTATAGGTTGCAGAGGGACAGTGGCTTTTATAGTTTGATGGAACTGCTACAAATGTTTTCATTCTTTTTCCAAGCTTCAATACTCCAGAGTCCTGCAAAGATATTTCTATCTACACAAATCTATTACCAATGGAAAGTGTTAGACTGCAGAATATTCTTCTGAGTCATTTTAGACAAGCAGAGTTTTTTTTTTTTTTGACATGCTAATTAACTTAACACCATGTGTGAGCGCAAAGCAATATCAAACCCGATCAATAACGGCCAATTGTGTTGCTCACAGCACTGGTTATTCTATGGACAGCTGACAGGAAACACTCAATAGCGCAATCAAGAGGCTTGGTCTGGATGTGCGGTCCGTTACGCGTCCACAGATGAAGAGCCAACTTAGACACGTGGAAAGAGACGCTCAGATCATTGGCTGATAATTACATTATGAACTGGGGTGGTTGGGAAAGTTTTAATTAGCTGTGTAATGAAGTGCATGGAAAAATCAATCAATAATGTTGAAGAGAGAGGCCGGTTCAGGCTACAGACATGTACAGATACACTATATTGCCAAAAGTATTGGGACACCCCTCCAAATCACTGAATTCAGGTGTTCCAATCACTTCCATGGCCACAGGTGTAAAAAATCAAGCACCTAGGCATGCAGACTGCTTCTACAAACATTTGTGAAAGAATGGGTCGCTCTCAGGAGCTCAGTGAATTCGAGCGTGGTACCGTGATTAAGTGCAATGAGTCCATTCTTGAAATTTCCTCACTACTAAATATTCCACGGTCAACTGTTAGTGGTATCATAACAAAGTGGATGCAATTGGGAACAACAGCAACTCAGCCACAAAGTGGTAGGCCACAGTGTGCAGAAGTCGCCAACTTTCTACAGAGTCAATAGCTACAGACATCCAAACTTTGTGTGGCCTTCAGATTAGCTCAAGATCAGTGCGTAGAGAGCATCATGGAATGGGTTTCCATGGCCGAGCAGCTGCATCCAAGCCTTACATCACCAAATGCAATGCAAAGCGTGGGATGCAGTGGTGTAAAGCACGCTTTCACTGGACTCTAGAGCAGTGGAGACGTGTTCTCTGGAGTGACGAATCACGCTTCTCTGTCTGGCAATCCGATGGACGAGTCTGAGTTTGGCGGTTGCCAAGAGAACGGTACTTGCCTGACTGCATTGTGCCAAGTGTAAAGTTTGGTGGAGGGGGATTATGGTGTGAGGTTGTTTTTCAGAGGTTGGGCTTGACCCCTTAGTTCCAGTGAAAGGAACTCTTAATGCATACCAATTTCATGCTCCCAACTTTGTGGGAACAGTTTGGGGATGGCCCCTTCCTGTTCCAACATGACTGTGCACCAGTGCACAAAGAAAGGTCCATAAAGACATGGATGAGAGAGTTTGGTGTGGAGGAATTTGACTGGCCTGCACAGAGTCCTGACCTCAACCCGATAGAACACCTTTGACTGTGAGCCAGACCTTCTCGCCAACATCACTGCCTGACCTCACAAATGCGCTTCTAGAAGAATGGTCAAAAATTCCCATAAACAGAAGAGTTGAGGCTGTTATAGTTGCAAAGGGTGGGCCAACTCCATATTAAACCCTACGGATTAAGAATGGGATGTCATTAAAGTTCATGTGCACGTAAAGGCAGGCGTCCCAAAACTTTTGGCAATATAGTGTATGTCAAGTCAAGTCACTTTTATTTATATAGCGCTTTTTACAATGCAGATTGTGTCAAAGCAGCTTCACAGTGACAACTGGTAAATAATTTTGGCTGCACAGCAGCTCTTACAGAAAATGGTGTCATTGTCCAGCTTAAATAAATTCAGTAGGCTATTGATTCATTCCATTGTAAAAATCAATAGTTATTAATTTAGTTAATTTATCTATATATCAGCACTGGAGAAAACAGTGATGTCATCGTCCAGATCAGTTCAATATGTTGTACTATTAAAGGATTAGTTCACTCCAGAGTTAAAATCTCCTGATAATTTACTCACCCCCATGTCATCCAAGATGTTTATGTCTTTCTTTCTTCAGTGGAAAAGAAATTAAGGTGCAAGACAAGCATTTGTGATTAAAAAGTATATAAATTTTATATAAATTTTTAGAAAATGACTGATGGTTTCTCTAGATAAGACTCGTATTCCTTGTCTGGGATCTTTGAAGCTGCACTGAAACTGACATTTGGACCTTCAACCCCAGTGAAGTCCACTATATGGAGAAAAATCCTGGAATGTTTTCCAGAAAGAAAGACATAAACATCTTGGATGACATGGGGGTGAGTAAATTATCAGGAAATTTGATTTCTGAAGTGAACTAATCCTTTAAGATATATTGTCTTGCTCAGTTATTTCTCCTAGACAGCAATGAGATTAAACAGAGAACAGTTGTAGAATTTGCTGAAGTCTCTTGGTTCTTAGATTAAGTTGTTATTGTAGTGTTTTTACAGTACTGGAATTTCTAACTTTGATACGATACATTAAAAAAATATCGATATTCGATACAATTTTCGAAACCACAGGGGAAAACTGCCATAAACTGCTATTTAGATATTTTAATATTATCTCAAGTCTCAATGTTTGATCCCAATTATTTGATCCCAAACATTACTCATCAAATGTTTCCAAAAGCAAGTAATCTGAGCCTCTCCGCAATCATTTTATAGCTCATATAATATGACAACTACTGACTAATTTTTATCTTTTTATTTCTTATCAGACTTTGCTGAGAACTTCATTAAGTCTCCTGAGTTTTAAAAGAGCAACTAACATCTTCCTCTGTGTTTTCAGAATAACGTGTGCGTTTAAAGACCGCCTCCGCTGATGAGTTGAGGGCAGGTTGTTTAGACCGTAGATGTAGTTATCAGGCTTAATTACTATCATTTACAGCTTGTTAGTGTGAACGCTTGTTTTAGAAGTATGCAAACACACACAGCCTTCAGTGTTTAAACACGAAACTCAGGCTAAAGATCATAAATAGTGGTTCTCCTATGTGTTTTCTGCCACTGTCCCGTATCCTGCATCTCTTCCGAACACGTGTAATCTCACATGTCGTGTGCGTTTGTCCGTGTTGCCGGCTGTTTGCCGTCTGATGCTGAACTGACCGAGTCTGTGCACGGACAGAAGCTTATTTCAGAGAGAAACACAAAGTGAGAGAGAGAGTATTAACAGAGGCTCAGGATGTCTCTCTCTCGCTCTTTCTCTCTCTCTCTTGTATGGGTATTTCTAACAGATGGAGTTTCTCTGGACAGCTCTCCCTCAGAGAATCATGGGAGTATTTTAGTCCAGAGTAATCCTGACCATCTGCTGTCTTCCTCTCTGCCTCCAACTGCCCCTCCAAGCATCCCTCCACTGGCCCTCCATCCATCCATCCAGTGCCAATTTGAAGACCCATCCATCTAATGCCCCAACCCTTCATTTACCCAGTCTATTCTTCGAAAAAAGTTCTATATAGAACTCTAGGGTTCTTGAGTCAAAAAGAACTCTTTATGCCAAAAAGGTTCTAAATGGGCAGAAATGCCTTAAATGATTACGGCACTTTTTGTACAATTTTTTTTCTAGTGATAAAGTATGTTTACGAGTTGTTTAATTCATAAAATTTAATTAAAGCCAAAATTAATTTAATTAATAATTAAATAAGTAATTAAAGGTTCCATATTGAACCTTATTTTCTAATGGTGTGTGCACACCAAAAGCGAAGCGGATATTCGCATCACCTTACTCGCTCTAGATTACTTGCGGGATTACTTGTTTTCAGCATCACTCGATCATCACGTGATGAGGAGTGTCTTCACGCTACGGAAGATACTGGTATCCGTGCATCCCTAACTTTAAAGGGGACCTATGATGCCCCTTTTCACAAGATGTAATATAAGTTTCTGGTGTCTCCAGAATGTGTCTGTGAAGTTTCAGCTCAAAATCCCCCACAGATCATTTATTATAGCTTGTCAAATTTTCCCCTATTTGGGTGTGAGCAAAAACACGCCGTTTTTGTGTGTGTCCCTTTAAATGCAAATGAGCTGCTGCTCCAGAAGAGGGCGGAGCTTTAACAGCTCACGCTTCGGTCGCTCAACAGCAACAAAGCTGGAGAATCTCACGCACCAAAATGAGGATTGTCAGTAACGGTGTTCAGCCTTACATTGTTCAAACCGGAGTCGACACTGATGGAGAGACTCAGGAAGAAGTTACAACTTTTAGAATGAAACTGGACATTTCTGAATGGTTAGTGGATAAATTTATGTAGTTGCTGTGGAGTTGATTCAACTCATCCACTAGCATGTGCCGTCATGTTAATCTTTTGTGGAAAACCCGTATGGACGCCCACTATATATAGTGTACTTGTTTGTCAAACAGAGCCATACACACCAGGCTAACGTTTATGATTGCTATCAAATGCTGTGAATGGTATAATATTTATTTTCCAAAATAACGCTTGGACAGAAATGCTCCTTTTTTTTGCAATCAAGCTTGCCAGGGTGAACTAGCAGGCTATCCAAACTAACAAGACTCTAAATAATGTTCTGTGCTCATCTGTGCAGCCAACGACAGAACAGTTAGCATGCTTTGCTCGAACTTTTGCTATGGCGTTAGAACTGGTACACCGTTGTACCCGATTATAACACTTAAACATGGAAAAAATTAAATTTTCATGATATGTCCCCTTTAAGTTCATTAGTTAGTTTTATATTAAAACTGTGTAATCCAAATGCATCTATATGCAATTCAAATACATAAATATGTTTTGAGTGTTCCCAGGGAATACATGAAGTAATAAAATGCGTACCTTGAATGCGATGTAAGTTGCTTTGCATAATAAAAGCGTCTTTTAAGTGCATAAATGTAAATGTACCTTCTGTAATGCTGCTCTCTGCATTCTCAGTATGCTTCTGTCCCTCCAGCAGAGGCAGGGCTAATCTGAGCGTTCTGATTGGCTGGAGAATTATGGCATGGCCAGTTTTGCTGAGTGTGTAGAATTAGAGTGAGACTGTGGAATATGAACACACGCCGTCAGTGTTTTTGATCATTAGATGTGTCTAAAATAATCTTCCTCACCCACCATATGTCTTCATCATTGTTATGGGATTACAATAATTCTTCAATTCCTATTCGAAATGGTGGATAATTAACTATAAACGATAATCCACTTATGATAATGAAGTGTTTGAGCGTGTCTGATATTCCTCACACGCAGCAGAATGGATCAATCTGAATAATATATTTCATCAGACGGCTGGAGCGCGCGCTCATGAATTCTGCCGAATGTGCAGAAAGTTGTTTTTAATTTGTCTCCGTTCAGATCCAATCATGCTGACTGATTGGAGGACGTAATGAAATTTTCATGTTGTAATTTCTGTAAAACATGTATTTCGTTTTGTAGTGTACTGGCTTCAGTGCTTTTCATAGAGCAGTGCTTTAAATTTTTAATCAGAATCAAACTCTAGAATCTTTACCATTGCAAACAAACAAACAAACAAACACGTTCTCTCTCTCTCTCTCTCACACACACACACACACACAAACTGTGATGGTCTGCTATTAAATATTTGTGCACTTTTAAGGGCTTGAATTGATTGACTTGAAATTTACTTTATTGTGCCCAAAGGATTTTTTTTTCTTACATTTGAAGATGCTGCAGACAAACATAATACATTTTTACTCTCATACAGATTAATGATAATACCATGTACAGTAACACATCATATCACAGTAAAGGCATAAAATTGATGGAAAGCCAATAAAAATACCATGTAAAACATCATAATATATATATATATATATATATATATATATATATATATTTAAATTGAATTAATTATTATTATTATTATTATTATAGTTTAATACAGGTGTTTTGTCTTGTATTATAGTGTATAAAACATAAAACTAAAGTTTATTCATATTCAATTTTCATTTGTTTTGGAGACATGAAAATGTATTTAGTTAGATTTTTTTTAAGTTATGTTACTTTTTATTTTTAGTTAAAGGCACAATATGTAAGATTTGTTTATTAAAATATCCAAAAACCATTAGAACTGTGTTATAGATTTTGTTGACTTGTGTACTTACATTATCCCAGATGTTTCCAAGAACGTTTAAATCCAGTGAAATAAGAAATTTAACCAGGACACGGACCATGTCCGTGCGTCGCCTATCAATGACATCATACCCGCGTTACCCTCGATTTCCGGTTTAATTTTGTAAAAAACATGGAAACACCAAAGACGGTTTAATATATTATGTGTTTTATTAGACAAGGGAACAACTGTTTGGATACATTAAACTAATCATTTTTATATAGCTCAACAAATTTAGTCTTATTGTTTGAATCTCATTTTCTTAATTTACCGCAAGTACATGTTTTACCATGCCTAGTATCGATCTAGCTAACTGCAGTATGTAACAAGTGTCTCATAGCAGCTGCCGAGTGAAGACGACATCTCACATGAATCTGCGCTCAATTTCGGCATCATCAAGACATGTCTTTGTTTTGAATAGGCGTGAAAAATTACATATTGTGCCTTTAACAAAAATGTTTTTAATATATTTTTTGTTTGAGGTTTCATTAACAATAATAACACTGGACTGGACTGTTTTATACTTATTGTTTTATACTTATTGTTTATGATTTACTTCATATATTCACCTTTTGAGGGACCTTATTAATCCTGTGTATGTATATGTATCATACTGTGTATGTTGAATATGTGAGGATATGGTAATATATTCTGTGCTTGTCTGAGAGCAGACTCGAGGGAATCGTCATGCACTTAAACCCAACAATAAGATCCTGACACGCGTAACAATACAGAGCACGTACAACTACATAAGATACCACACATAATAGAGTATCTCATGAAAACAGTGACAATGAAGATGAATGAACGACTAAAACAATAAAGATGGTGCCCATCTAGGGACCAGGCATTGGGCCGCACGGATAATTGAGGTACAATACGACAATTGTCACGCACTTTACGAGAGCATCCCGTTTCAGATCACAGCGTGCACACACTTCATCACAATGATTCAGCACACAAAAGCATAGAGCTCCACCGAGACAGTCACCAAGCTCAGAACGCCGCAGAATCCAGAGCTGTCACGCTGAATAGTGAGAAACAGAGAGAGAGATGATCCCACATGGAGAAGAAGAAATAGCCCTACAGAGCCTTAGAGAACAGGACAATGAAACGCTCTGCTGGCTGTGTTAACACAAGTTTATTTATGTAAATGGAGACATACCATAGACTCCTGTTATTTTAAATGAAGCTACAGTAGTTATGATGACTACAGACTTGGCATTATTGTCTGATTCTGATTAATTGGTGTCATCGTTTTACTAGTAGATCTAGTGGTGATATGTCAGTTAAACTTAAAGGGTCATGAAACACTAAACTACATTTAGTGTCGCCAGTGTGGCGATGTGGCGCGACGAAAGACAACAGAACCCATTATAATCAGTGATGCTGTCTATACTGGATGCAGTGCAACCTGACAAATCTCCGACAGTACACTGATGCCCTGTTCTGTACTTCAAGCGTCCGTGCTACTTTTTAAAGTGCAAATAGAGACCAAATTTTTCTTCAAGCATGATAAAGAGCTAGAAGATGGTTACAACTACACAGCACAGAGATAGCTTTCATATTGGGAGATATTTGCATGCATCAGGGAGCCGCTTTCAAAATGCAGGGTATTGAAATCGCGTTCGCGTTTTACTTTCGCTTTCGTGATCGTGCATATTCTGTGAATAGGGAGTGGCAGTGCTGAGCTCGCATTCTACAAGATAAGACATTTGTCAGACACTTTTAGGCTCTGTTGTGCAACAAATCCTCCGCCATGGTCATCTTGTCACTGACTCTCGTCACGTGATCAGTGTACTCTGATTTCTGCTACACTTTGTACGACTCTGCAGCTCGTGTTGGATGAGCTGGATGGAATTGAAGCATCCGTTATCCTACTGAATTAATTCTATAAAAAGCAAAACGACAGTGGAGGCTTAATGTAAACGTAGCGGTGGCATATTCTATCCTAATTTCACCTCATACTCCGTCATGGCAATATCGCCAATAGGGCTGAAACGATTAGTCGACATTATCGACAACGTCGACAATAAAAAATCGTTGACAAATATTTTTGTTGTCGAATAGTCTTTTGATCTCATATGACCTATTTGAAGGGCCTGCAATAACGCAGTTTGACCAGTGGGGTGCTGTAGCGCAATACTGTAATGCAGCCCTCCCGGATCAAATCCAATAGAAGAAGACACGGCGCTTCGGAGTGCATAGTGCAAACGAAGTCGAACCCGTAAAATGTGGGAGTTTAAGAGCATAAAACATAACAAACATAACGTTTAGCCTAACTACAAAAAATGCTGTCATGCAGGGCCACCAACTCTCATTCAAACTCACTGTTCGCCACACGTCCATTTTCTCACGCAGTGAAAGATATATTGCAGAGCAAAGAGGACACAGACAACGTGCCGACAGATGAGACAGATCAGGTTACTTTTGATATAAAACAAAGTCTCAGCTTTTAAATTCTGTCAATTTTACTATGTGATTCAAAAAATGCATGTGGTTTTGACGCTCTTTAATGTGGCATTACAGATCACCGTAACACCTCAGGTCAAGCGGCACGTGAACCTATTATCTCTTCCTCTTTTCTGCTATTACAGCATGAAATAAACATTAATGAACATCAAAAAGTATGATGAAAGATACAGTACAACTTACTGAAATGAATCCATCTCTAATGTAATCACTTAATCAGAGTTTCAACCGCAGAAAGACGTCAGTAAAACAGCTTGCAAACAAATGTCACAAAATGTTACATTTACCTCAGAAAAGCCATTCAATGACCATAAACTCGATAGTTAGTCAAAAGAAAAAATTAAGAAATCTAGAGAGGAGCATTTTTCAAAAAAATTTGCACAATATTACATATTTTTGTAACATTTTTACTCTTATTAAAAAGTTATTACAATTCCCAGACTTAATAAAAACTCAGTACCAGTCATTTTAACAGTATGTTTTAACAAATTCATTAAAAATACACTTTCAAAAGCTGAAGTGATTTTCTTGTTTTAATTATTAAAGTATAACTTTTTTTTTAGTATAATAAAGAACTTTTAATAAAGTATAATATTTTAAGTAATTGCTAGTGGAATAATCGAACAAAGCATACTGATGAATCAGTGTAATAATCGATGATTAGTCGATTAATCGTTCCAATAATCGGTAGATTAATCGATTATTAAAATAATCGTTTGTTGCAGCCCTAATCGGCAATATATTATACATTATTTATTTATTTATGAATCATCAAGGAAGGTTTTGTCAGATATAGCTCTTTGCTGGAAACAGTTTTGTCATCAAATTGTATCTAAATAAACACACAGAGACACAGGATTGACTTTTCCCCTCTCCCACTTTGAAATATTTAGCTTCCCGCATACACGACATGTGCTGATTAATATGTGAGTGTGTGTGTGTGTGTGTGTGTGTGTAGCTTCCAGCGAGACATGTCAGTGCCCTTGTTAGCACAGACAGATGCTACACAGGCGTGTGTTAAAGCAGAGATCTCGTCTCTGTGGAGCCGCAGCCGGCTGCAGTTCTGTTCTGACATGCAGACGGTCCAGAGAGACGCTCACGTTACTGTACTAAACATTTCAAGGAGACTGTGTGTGTCCAAAGGAAAGAAGCATCACAAATGAGGTCTCCTTGTCATTTCAGTTGTTTCTACTAGACCGCAGGAGTGGGAATCTGTAGAAGCCTCACTATTCAAACTGATTCTGGGATTCCAAAACGATACTTGATCTTTATTTTTTCTTATTAATTAATGAGGTTGTTTGTGCACTTTTATTAAATTGCTTATATAATTATAAGTATTTTTGGTAACACTTTAGTTTAGGGTTCAATTCCCACTATTAACTAGTTGCTTATTAGCAGCATATTACTAGGATATTGGCTGTTTATTAGTACTTATAAAGCAGATATAAATGCCTTATTCTGCATGACCTTATTCTACATCCCATAATCCTACCCAATACCTAAACTTAACAACTACCTTACTAACTATTAATACGCAGTAAATTATGAGTTTATTGAGGCAAAAGTCATGGTTAATAGTGAGAATTATACCCTAATTTAAAGTGTGACCATATTTTAAAAAATAATTACAAATAAATAATTTCCTCGTTCTTCTTCCACTTCTTCTGCTTCATCCTGTTCTTCATCGTCTTATTTTAAGTACTAACAAGTACTTTTTAAAATAATTACAAACTATTAATATATCAAAACAGTTGTATGTTAAGAATGAACTAACTAAATACAGCTATATATAAAACATAGAAAGTTTTGTGACGTACTGCATATCCAAGTGAAACGGCTTTGCAAACAAGAACAAATGTAGGGCGGGGCTTGATTTTGTCTCTAGGGAATTGATTGGATGGTTGTGGTTTGCTATTGGTGGATCTCAGGTTGCCCCGCCCTCATCATCAGAGAAGAGATGTTGCTGCAAGAGGGAGGGGAAGTTATTTTGATGTGCACAGATGAATCAAATAAAAAATTGTCCATTTTTCAGAATCCTTCCTGAATCGTTGAAAAGCGAATCGCGATGCAGCCGAGAATCGTTTCTTTTCTCCCATCCCTACTAGACTGCAATGAGATGAATTGGAGACTTTCAATAGAATCTCTCTAGGTTGAACTCTTTTTGATGTGAGACTCTGTCCTGCTGTGTTACTGCTTGCACCTGCTACACAAACACACACACACACACACTCCCATCTGAGTGTGATTAGCAGTGAGAGGTTAATTTAGCTCTTTTGCCTCGTCAGAGTAATAAGATCTGTGATCAGTCGCTCTGTTTCTGTCTGTCTCAGAGACGGACAGCTGTCTGGAAGAGCCGTCTGTGAGCACTGGCTTCAGTACAGCCGTGATTCACTACAGGTTATGATTTCAACATGCTCCTGTGGAACGCTAACAAATACACACATGATGCTCACAAAGACCTCATGAAATCAACATCAGTGTTTTGTTCTTTTGTTTGTTCTGAGCTTTTCTTGTAGCCGCTTGATGGTCAGGACAGGAAAATAAACTCTTGCACTTTATTTCCTTCTCCAAACATCAGTTGGTCACAAAGGAAGTGGCTGTAATTTATTTATTCTGAGTGTCTTCATTGCTGTCGCACATGGTACAACCTGTCAAGTGCAGTTTTCCTGAACTGTCACATTAACTAAAGACTGTTGTACCATCCCAACTTCCTGTTTTAATTAGAAACACATCAACACGGTCTGGAAACAAAACAACACTTGTCAAAAGGTCTTAGGTTGGTATTAAGATGTGTTTTGGTTGAACAGGGGCTTAAAAGTCTGTGGTGAAAATCAAGTTTTTAATGTTGTTTATATGTCTGTGTGGTGTTTTTAATATGCTTTAAGACAAACCATGTGCAAATTCGTATGTCAACACCATTGCTGAGTATTTTCTATTTAAAACTGCAGTGAAAAAAAGACCTGCGGTTTGAATCGCTGGTGTTTCTGACGTCACAAACTACCTTGTAACCAATCACGACAACGTGTGGGCGGGCTTCAGCATATCATTAACTATGACCGCTCTGAAGCAGGGGGGTCTCAAGAGAAGCCAGGTTATCCCACTATATTTTTCTGTTGATATGAAAACTCAGATACATTTAGCAATATATCGGGTGTTTGATGTATATTATGATGTTATGATGAATAATATGCCTTTCTCCACTGACGTTATGGGTTTAAAACATTTGTTAGAAGACAGCTGTCTGACTCTGAGATGGCGAACATGGTTTGTAACATTAGCAACACATTATTAACTGTTTGATAACGTAGTCACGCAAAAGGCTAATCATATTAATTACCGTTATGTGTCCGATGTTGTAAAGAGTGATTCCATTGTGCCGCGTTTACCTCAGTAAGTTGACCGAGTGGATCTCTGAGCTCGTGTGAGCGAGTGGAGGCGGGGCTAATTAGCATATTTATTGATCCATGTATAATAAATGAGGCAAGGGTGTAGAGTTACATTCAAGCTATTTTAAGGCATGAAGAAATTTTTTTCACAGGAAAAAACTTTTTAAATATGTAATTTTGGTGATCAAAGATGAGTTTTAAGGGATACAATTATTGACTACAGGGGGACTTTAAAACATAAATCCTATAGTGAATGAGTCTTATTTAATTCTTAAGGTTATTGCAAAGTGCCCTGAGTGATATAAATTATAAATTATAGTGATATAAATTACTTCTTCTTCCTCCTCTGCTTCTTCTTTTTTCTTCTTCTTCTTCCTCTTCCACTTCTTCTTCTGCTTCTTCTTGCTCTTCTTTTGCTTCATATTCCGTTTCTTCCTTTTCTTCATCTTCCCCTTCTTTATCTCTTTCTCATTTCAAATGCTGCATCCTCCGGAGGTCACATTTGTTGGCCACATACATCATAGAGGCTTCTCATTTCAGTAAAGTAACCATTACATTCCAAAGTCATAAGGAAATTACAACAATCTACATTTCATCACAAGGAACAGTCAGTTTTATAATGGTTATTAGACATCCTTGATGACTTTTTTGGCCAACAAATGCTTCCTCTGGAGAATACAGCCTTCGAAATGAGACGCAACTTTTGTCTTTGCTTCTTTGTCTTCCTCTTCTTCTTCCTCTTTTTCCTCCTTTTCCTCTTGTTCCTCTTCTTTTTTTCGTAATGAAATAAAGTCTAATAAATCTCATAACCTTTTACCATGAAGTCAGTGAATGAGCCTGTTATGTTGAATGTCAAGTGTCGTTCTGTGGCACTTTTCCAAACACTAGGTTGGTTATTGTGACTTTTTCCTATATTGTTTGCTAGTCTACAGTAATGCCATTGATGACCATCCACTTCCTGCCCAGATGGATTGATCTGATGGATTGCTGTGCACCTTTAGTTGTTTTTAAGCCATTTGGTTTGACAAATGTTAAAGCCCATTTTTCAAGCCTGGTCAGGGGATTGGCTTTGACCACAAGTTAGATTGCGTGTGCGGTTGCGTTTGTGTGCTCTGTGATGTTGAAAAGTTGGGATGGATTTGAATCGAAAGAGTTTTCCCCGTGTGGCTTCACATCATGAAATAAACTTGGAAAGCTCTGCTGCGGAGAGAAACGAGCAATGTCAGGACTCAGCAGAACCGGCGACTCAGCGCTCGCGTTAATGTTACGTAAAGGCTTTTCATTTGGGGAGGGAGAAATCTGCGGGTCATGTTTTATTTATGCTGAATGAATTATTGAAGTTATGATGATATCCTTCTCCTTTCTGTCTTTCTCTTACTTAAACATAAGAAAGAATAATCATAAACATTATTTGCCATAATCTAGACCCGAGCGCATCAGCTGAGCTGTGTTTAAATGTGTGTGTCCGAGTGTTTTGTATTTAATCTTTCTGCAATCTCTCCCTCTCTTTATTCTTATTCTCCTCCCTCTTTCTCTCATCTGTCTTGCTCTCTGCCCTTCACTCCGTTTCATCTCATCTCATTCTCTTGTTCTTTAAACCTTCTCAGCATTTCACAATGCAGCTTTCTGTGCAGGATGAGAGAAAACTGGCTTTTCTACAAAGACCCTAATGACCTGCATTACAAGATAAATCACAGCTGAGGTCTTTTTAATATCTCAGTTGTGAGATATTAAAGAGTACGGAGCCCCTAAGGTGATGGAAAAAATATGAGATGGGAGGAAAAATTAGCTTGCAAAACTATTGCATTTCCCAGATAAACTTTTCGTTCTCTTAAAACATTGCATTAGCTTGCAAAACGATTGCGTTCCCCAGAAAATCTTTGTGTTCTTTCTTAAAATACTTGTATTAGCTTACAAGACAATTGCGTTTTCCAGATAAACTTTGTTCTTTCTTAAAGTACTTGTATTAGCTTATAAAACGATTGCGTTCCCCTGGTAAACTTTGCGTTCTTTCTTAGAACATTTGCGTTTGCTTGCAAAATTATTGCATCACCCCGATAAACTTTGCGTTCTTTCTTAAAATACTTGCATTCGCTCCCAAAACTATCGCGTTCCCCTGATAAACTTTGCATTCTTTCTTAGAACATGTGCGTTTGCTTGCAAAACTATTGCGTTCCCCTGATAAACTTTGCGTTTTCTCTTACAACATTTGCATTTGCTCGCAAAACCATTGCGTTCCCCAGGTAAACTCACCGTTCTCTCTTAAATCATTGGCATTCGCTAGCAAAAGTTTGCGTTCTCTCTTAAAATACTTGCATTCACTTGCAAAAATATTGCATTCCCCCAATAAGCTTTGCATTCACTCAAGTTTTGCGAGCGAATGCAAACGTTTTTTGAGCGAAAGCAAAAGCACTGAACACTTTCTACATGTTTGTCTTCTAGTTTCAGAAGAGATCTCAACATTGTCTCAAACTTTGCCAGGATACCAAAGTCTGCAATCAAATGTAAGAGATCTCGATGTGAAATCAAACATTTCTCATCAAATTCATCCAAATGATCTGAGCTGCTCCACATTAATATTATAACGTTGTACTCTTACTGTATGACAACTATTGACTCGTGTGTGTCCGTTACACTTCTCACAAGAAATTTTAGGAGAAACATTTGTGACAAAGTTGATCCTTTATCAAAACATAAATGCAATAGAACTTTTGAGCTGCTTTTCTGACCTTTCATTCAGTAGACAGACGTGTGTTTAAGTAATTAAATATGAGCATGATGCTTTAATGATTTAAAAAGTTGGCCTTATTGGCGCATTAGCCGAGTGACTCGGATAACATGTTTTTTAGTGATCTGCGGGCAATCGAGCCCTGAAACCAGAATCAAAACAACACATTTGCTCCTCTCCGTCTTTCCTCCATGTCCGTCTGTTTCATCTGAGTCACAAGTTCCTAGGCTTTCATTTTCAATGTGAAAAAAACAGATTAGCGTTGCTTCCAGAGAGCGATGGACGGTTTTGAACAGAAGTCGATTGTCTTCAGGGGCCTTAGGACTTTCGAGACAGCTTGAAAAGGGGACAGAAGTTCACTTCATAAAAGCCAAAACACAGACGTTGTAGCTTGAGGAATCTTTAATTGTTTGAAAGGGAAAAAAAAAAAATTCTCTCAGGGACACGAAACAAACCCGGTGACTTTCCTCTAGCAACAGATCAAATCCTCTGAGAGTTTAATTGGTGATATTTTAGCAGCTCTCGGTTTGAATCAGAAGCTTCTGTCACATGGCAGAGTTTTACAGATTTTCAGCAGTGATAATTTTGTTTCATGGTCTTAGACGTATGAAACAGCATTCACAACACATTTACCTTCTATTGTGTGACGCATTTCTGAGAGAAACCGAATACTCAGCATGAAATGATGTAGGTCAGGAGTTGATTTCATCCTTTGGGATTTGATTGGATTGCGTTTGCATGACTATAATATTATTACTGTGCTTGCAAGGTACATCTGTATTGATATTCCTCTTGTCTTCTTTTTTGCAACTAATTCATCTCATACTGCTTAATGTCCAGAAGAGAAGAGAAAAGACCCAGAATAAAAAAAATGCTCTAAAACAGAACTGACCATCAGGACGACGTAAGATTTCTATGTAATAATGCTTTAAATTTGAGGTTTACTCTGATCTGACTTCAGGTGTTTCTGTACATTTTGACCTATAAATGCAAAACAAGATTTTATCCTCCTTGTTTTATAATCAGTACTGTGTTTTATTTTGGGCCTCTTTTTTCTTTGTTAACATACAGACCTCATTTAAAGTTTGTTTTGTATGTAATTTCAGCTTATTATTCTGTATTTGGTTTTGATAAACTTGGTTAAAGTTTAATGGTTAAACTTACACTTATGGTTAAAGTTTGAAAATCAACCAACTCTGTTGACATCATTATAATATTTGCATACTGAATTATGGTTGGTCTTCTCTTTCTTTAATCTATATAACCGTCTTTTACAATTACCTTAAACTTTAACACAACACTTTTGCTGCCTTGCAAGCACTTTCTTCAATGAAAAAAAGGGTATAGACATTTTTTTCTCTAAGATTTAAGTACATTTCACAAACAGTTACAAGGTAAAGTAAATAACACATTTAATTAAAGTGAAATTAGTGAAACATATATACTTGTAAACATACTCCAATCTTTGCCTTATTAGAGGCCAAGTAGGCACCTACTGTAATCTTCTTCTTCCGCTCTTGAAGTCTATGGCAGCCCATAGAAGCGTATGGTAAAAAGTTGTGAAATTTGGCAAACAGATAGAGGACAGTCTGACCATTAATCACAGCAATTTTGGAGTCCCTAACTCAATCCCTCTAGCGCCACCAACTGTCCAAAGTTGGACTCATGTTTATGCTAATAACTTTTGAACTGTAAGGGCTAGAAACAAAGTTTTTATTCCTCCTTTTCCTTGGTGTTTCGATTATACCCCGACAATAAATCATGGAATCCAAGTTGATTCGTCAAACCGTTCTTGAATAACGTGCAAATTAATTAAATGAAGAGCACGCCAAAATGAACGTGACGTGAGGCTATATCTCTGCAATGCTTTAGCGTATTCAGACCAAACTTGGTTTGTGTTATGACAACTATGACCTGAGGACACCTGCACAGTTTCAGCACAGTGCCACCTAGTGGTCAGGAGATTAGAAAAATGGCTAGTTTTGCTTAGAACTTCTAAACAGTTTGGCCAAAATTCTCAAAACAGTTCGAACGATACCCATGTTTTCCCATGTCGGCCATTTTGGGCATCTGCCATTTTGAATTTTGTCGTAAAATGCTGTATTTTCTGAACACATTGGCGTACCATTATGAAACTTGGTACGTGTCATCGGGACCATGCCCTGAAGTTACTCAAAAAGTTTCAAAACAGCGCCACCTTGTGGTCAGAAATTAAAATCATTTTTTAAATTATTCTTAATTTTGCCTATTGTAATGAAACTGGTCTGAATAGATTCCTTGGGTCATGCTGAGAACATAGATACCAATTTGACCATAGTTGGCCAAACTTCCTGTCTGCCATTTTGATTTTCTTTAAAAACCTGCTTTTTCAAACTCCTCATAAACTCTGTTTATCCTATTTTCACCAAATTTGAGTCAGACCATCTTAAGACATTGCAGCAAAAAGTTATGGATTTTGTGTTGATAGATGAAACTGTTTTCGTATATAGCATATCAAACAAATTTGAGGCATGCTGCCAAAATGACTCTGAGGCTGTATATCTGCAATGCTTTGGCATATTGACACCAAACTTTATGTGCATAATAACCAGGAACATTTACTGAAGGTCATTCATTAAATTAGGTTGCTTTTGGGTGATTAAATCGAATTAATTTTGATTCAGAAACTGTACTGTATGTTTGGCATGAAAAAATAGGTTGAGATCAAAGGTTAGCAGGGCAGATCATCAGTCATTTCTCCTAATGAGAGCTGAATTCTCATTTTCAGGTACAGAAAAACCTGTCTAGTTTTCCAGGTCCATCAGAGTGGCTCTCATTAGCAGAAGCGGTGCTGCGCCACCATCAAGCGTCCTGGGGGTCCGACCGCATTGATCCGAGCCAGAAATACTCTCATCATTACCCAAACGACAGCTCCTACATAACCTGCAATTTATGCGTAAAAGGTTTTGAAGCAGGATCGAGTGGCACTTCAGACAGATGAAAAGAGCAGCTTTGCTTCTTTCTCACGTCATGATGGAGGAATATCGCACTTCTGTATGTCATGAAGTTGGCATTATGCGAGCTGTAGCTTGTTTTAGGGTGTTATTGTAACGTCAGGATTGCAACAAGATGGAGAAGACCCAGATAATCTTATTGTGAAGAACAAGTGTGAGTTTTGGGCCATAACTTGTTTAATTTGCTTCATATTTTCCTCCTGAAGATTTAGAGCTGATCTTTTTGTTTTTCTTTTTTTGTGTAGGGTTTCTGACTTCTCAAGTTAAAAGCAGTGGATCTCTGGCCACCCATTGAGTCGATTTATTTATTCATACGCAGAGCCGAGAGCTGTCAGAAAGAAGCGTGGCCTTGCAGATGAGGAGAAGTTATTCCTCTGAAGCATCGCTTCACGCTGGATCTCGACTCTCTTAGGAGCGTATTAGAGCCCAGAAACGCAGAAAAACTCGGGCGCAACACTCCCCTCGGGAGGTCATTGATTTTATCACATTTATATTCAGGCAGGCTGATGGACTAACGTATGCCACCCAGAAACAATATTAACGCATGAATAAATTTTTCAGACATTTTAAATTGTAATTTTTCATTTCCGCGCGGAGCTGCCGGCAGCGGCCGTTCCGGTGAGGGTTTACAGTTGTGGATGGGGCAGAGAGACGAATCGACAGCGGGAAAAGCATTTCCTTTCATGTCTCGTATAAAGGAGCCTCTGTGTGGCGTGACATTCCTCATAATGTGATTCATTACCGACTCCGGTACATACACACAAACCAGCGCGGAGTCAATGCACAATCCCAGATCCTTCTCCTGAACATCTTCCTGTCATCCGATCTCCCGCCTGGTGACTGTTCCAGGTCACATTATAAATAACCATAATTCTCATTATTCTTAGTCATGACCGTTGTTCTCATTTTCATATATTACAGTAAAAATATATATATTTTACTTATAATAATCTTTATTAATAATAATTCTAAATTAAATTTAGCTAATGATATTTTGTACATACGTTTTATTAATAATTCTACTTAATAATTCTTAATTACATGCAATTAATAATCTATTTATTTGACATATTTAATAATTTTATTTCTAAATTTAATTGAATTAATAATGTATTTATTTTACATAAAATAAAGTTTTATTAATAATAAAAATTCAACTTAATAATACTAAATTAAATGTAATTAATAATAAATAATGTTTTAATATTTGTACTTAATTCTGAATTAAATTAAATTAATAACTAGTTTATTTTACATATAATAATGTTTTATTAATAATAATCCTACTTAATAATTCTAAATTAAATGTAATTAATAATCTGTTTATTTTACATATAATAATGTTTTATTATTATTATTATTTATTTTTTTATTTTTGCATTACAGTGCATTAGGAATGGAGATTGTCATTAAAAGTCACAATGTGAAAGAATCTTAATTCCAAAAACAGACTTAATTTTTTCTCTGCAAAATATAATTTCTTTTTTCTTTCTTTTGATTATGAAGTAAAATGTGACCTGGACACTCTTGTTTTCTGTTTATGTAAGGCCATTTCATCAGTTATGTTTACACATTTGGCAAACGCTTGCATCCAAAAGAGACTTACGTTGCATTTAAGTTTGCATTTTTCTCAGTTCATGCAATCCCTTGGAATCAAACCCATGACCTTCACGTTGCTAGCGCCATGCCCTAGTGTTAGAGGTACACGCTTCAGACGTCATTAAATAAATTATTATTTTTTACTAATGCATATTCATTTTGTTTTAAGTTGTACTTGAGGTGTGGTGTGAAATGGGATTGTGCCACTGGAGGGTTTGGTCATTAATCGCAGCTGTTTCATGTGGGATCAAGGTGACTTTCACACCTGAACTCACCTTATTCAAGCACAGCGTTCCTGGCGTCTGTGGCCTGGATCACACTTAAAGTGAGACTGCAGAATGATTCAGTAATACAGATGTTAGAATAATGGAGCTAATGAAATAAAGACCTTGAATGTCTTGTTTAGGCTGTTTTTTGAAAAATGTAAGATCTGTTGCAAATTGCATAAATTAAGCGTAAATGAATCCGGCTGCAAATTTGATGAGTCTTCAGCCTCATTAATCAGAGAGTTGTAGTTTGTTTTTTTCGATTTTTTGTGTGAAAACTGAGTTTATGAGGAATTGCTGTTTAAAATATTTTGCTGCTTATCCTCAGAGAAATTAAACTATAAATGTGTGATTATTGATCTATAAAGGTGTAATATAAATCTACCGTTTAAAAGTTTGCCATCAGTAAGATTTTCTAATGTTTCTGCTCACCAAGGCTTCAGTTATTTAATCAAAAATACAGTAAAAATGGTGAAATATTTTTGCAATTTAATATAACAGTTTTCTATGTGAATATATTTTAAAATGTAATTTATTCCTGTGATCAAAGTTGTATATATTTATATATACAGTATATATTTTCTGCCGGCTTTCATTCATCTGGTCTTTATAGAAGCTTGTTTCCGCCATGAAATAAAAAATTTTTATCTCACAGTTCTGACTTTTTTTCTCAGAATTGAGTTATAAAGTCAGAATTGCGTGATATAAAGTCAGAATTATAAAGTCAGAATTGTGTGATATAAAGTCAGAATTGTGAGTTATAAAGTCAGAATTACGAGTTATAAATTCGGAATTACAAAGTCAGAATTGCGAGATATAAAGTCAGAATTATAAAGTCAGAATTGTGTGATATAAAGTCAGAATTGCGTGATATAAAGTCAGAATTGTGTGATATAAAGTCAGAATTGCGAGTTATAAAGTCAGAATTGTGTGATATAAAGTCAGAATTGCGTGATATAAAGTCAGAATTGTGTGATATAAAGTCAGAATTGCGTGATATAAAGTCAGAATTGTGTGATATAAAGTCAGAATTGCGTGATATAAAGTCAGAATTGTGTGATATAAAGTCAGAATTGCGTGATATAAAGTCAGAATTGCGAGTTATAAAGTCAGAATTACGAGTTATAAATTCGGAATTATAAAGTTAGAATTGTGTGATATAAAGTCAGAATTGCAAGTTATAAAGTCAGAATTTTAAAGTCATAATAGCGAGTTATAAAGTCAGAATTGCATGATATAAAGTCAGAATTGCGAGTTATAAAGTCAGAATTGTGTGATATAAAGTCAGAATTATAAAGTCAGAATTGTGTGATATAAAGTCAGAATTGCAAGTTATAAAGTCAGAATTATAAAGTCAGAATTTTAAAGTCAGAATTTTAAAGTCAGAATAGCGAGTTATAAAGTCATAATTGCATGATATAAAGTCAGAATTACGAGTTATAAATTCGGAATTATAAAGTCAGAATTGTATGATATAAAGTCAGAATTGCGAGTTATAAAGTCAGAATTATAAAGTCAGAATTGTGTGATATAAAGTCAGAATTGCGAGTTATAAAGTCAGAATTACGAGTTATAAATTCGGAATTATAAAGTCAGAACTGTGTGATATAAAGTCAGAATTGCAAGTTATAAAGTCAGAATTACGAGTTATAAATTCGGAATTATAAAGTAGAATTGCGAGATATAAAGTCAGAATTATAAAGTCAGAATTGTGTGATATAAAGTCAGAATTATAAAGTCAGAATTGTGTGATATAAAGTCAGAATTGTGTAATATAAAGTCAGAATTGCGAGTTATAAAGTCAGAATTACGAGTTATAAATTCGGAATTATAAAGTCAGAATTGTGTGATATAAAGTCAGAATTGCAAGTTATAAAGTCAGAATTACGAGTTATAAATTTGAATTATAAAGTAGAATTGCGAGATATAAAGTCAGAATTATAAAGTCAGAATTGTGTGATATAAAGTCAGAATTATAAAGTCAGAATTGTGTGATATAAAGTCAGAATTATAAAGTCAGAATTGTGTGATATAAAGTCAGAATTGCGTGATATAAAGTCAGAATTGTGTGATATAAAGTCAGAATTGCGAGTTATAAAGTCAGAATTACGAGTTATAAATTCGGAATTATAAAGTTAGAATTGTATGATATAAAGTCAGAATTGCAAGTTATAAAGTCAGAATTTTAAAGTCATAATAGCGAGTTATAAAGTCAGAATTGCATGATATAAAGTCAGAATTGCGAGTTATAAAGTCAGAATTATGAGTTATAAAGTCAGAATTATAAAGTCAGAATTGTATGATATAAAGTCAGAATTGCAAGTTATAAAGCCAGAATTTTAAAGTCAGAATAGCGAGTTATAAAGTCAGAATTACATGATATAAAGTCAGAATTATGAGTTATAAATTCGGAATTATAAAGTCATAATTGTATGATATAAAGTCAGAATTGCGAGTTATAAAGTCAGAATTATAAATTCAGAATTGCGAGTTATAAAGTCAGAATTATAAATTCAGAATTGCGAGTTATAAAGTCAGAATTGTGAGATAAAAAATTGCAATTACCTTTTTTATTTTTTTATTTAGTGGCGGAAACAAGCTTCCATAGGTTGTAGACTTCAGCAAGAAGATGTTTTATTTGTCATTTGGTTTCTATTTCTGCAACAAAAACCACGTCCACAGTAAAATCTAATTTCTCTGACATTACACTTCACATAAATAATATATTTATAAATATATAAAACATTTTATTTGTTCTGATTGGCTGTTATAGAACCATGTGGTGCTGCTTGTTTGCTTTCAGTGAGGACAGAAAAAATACTACTGTACATTTGTTGATTTCTTGGAGAGTTTTTAATATATTACCATGTCAACATCTCCAAACCTCACCAGACCAATTCAGTTCGCAGATGAACTTAACTAGTTCACTAAACTGTGTATATAAGAGTGATGGATTGTTTCTGATGAAGGCAGATGAGTGATGTTTCATAATGATGAACAGATGGTTAGAGAGGAGAAGGAAACATAACATCGTGTCTCGAGGCATTATGACAAGGAGACGAGAGAGATGGAGGGTTGTTGAGGAGGTCTCATGGGTTGAGTTGAGGAACAGTGATGGATTGTGGGACGGCAGACCTGTCTCTCTCTCTCTTGTGCCCAAGGCGGTGTCGAGTCTCTTCTGCATGGTTTGAGGTGATTGTGTGTTCGACTGGCTGCAGTGTGATTTGATTTGAATGCTGCTGTAGTTTTACAAACCCCTATTCAGATGACACTGTTGTCCTGATGAGCCGACAGCGTTCACTACATGATCCCACACACACACACACACACACACACACGGACATTATCAGAAAGTGTCTTAAAAGTTCCTTAAAATTCGTTTCTTGAATATGATTTCTGCACTATATTCTTCGAAATTTGATATAAAAGATATAGGACTGCATGAAAAAAATACATAATTGTGATTTGAAAAAAAAAAAAAGGCTGCACAATTTGGCCAAAATTTTATGATTATCAATGGCTATATAATAATGCTAATACTAATTTTATTACTATTACTAATAACAATTATTATTATTATTGTATTATATATTAATATATTACTATTTTGTGTATGTATATATATATATATATATATATATATATATATATATATATTATCATGAGTAGTAATAATTGTATTTTACATTGCAACTTTAAAATTACAATACTAATATTTATGGCTGTCTTAATTTCTTCATTTTGATTTTGGTTTTATTTTAATAAATCATGTAGCCCTACAAAGACTGACAAAACTGATATTTATTTATTAAGAAAGTAATTTTTATGTTTATTTTTATTTTATTTTTTATTGAGTAAACTTTTGTCTTTAATGTGTTTTAAAGCAGTTCAGTTACACTTTCAAATATATATAAATAAATAAATAAATATATATATATATAGTTGAAAATGGACAAACCCAGCTATTGGGTTAAATGTTTGCCCAACCTGCTGGGTAGTTTTATTTAAGTCAACTATTGTTTAAAAATGACTGTATTGTTTGCTTAAAATGAACCCAAAATATGTTGGAAATTAACATTTATTAATAAGATTAATGAATAATTAAACAATAAAATTATAGCTTATTAATAAATGTTCACCTTTTGATTATTATTGTTTCCTCTAGTAATTATGTGTCTGATTAAATATCCAACGTATTTTGGGTTCATTTTAAGCCAGTCATATAGTGATATTTAAACAATAGTTGGGTTAAATAAAACTGTCCAGCACGTTGGGCAAACATTTAACCCAATCGTTGGGTCAAAACAACCCAATTGCTGGGTTTGTCCATATTTAACCCAACTTGGGTTGTTTTTAACCCAGCATTTTTTAGAGTGTATATGTCTCGATCAGTCTATTATAAGTAACTTTGCAACTACATGTCAACTATCAGTCATTAGAGTATTAGAAGAGTGTTAGGTCAGGGTTAGTAGATCAAGTTTTACTTATAGTCAGTTGAATGTCTGTTAGCAGATATTAAGCAGACAGTCTATTAATGACTGATAGTTGACAGACATGTAGTTGCAAAGTTACTTATAGTTAGTAGAATGTCTAACATGGCGTATAAATAAAGTGTTACCATAAATTAATCCTGTCATTTCATGAAAAACATTTTATAAGCATTGACAGGACTTCTGGATTTGACTGTGTTTGTTTGTGTTAATTAAACACTTTTATGACTTTAGCGCTGCGTAACATCACAAATGTGCTGGTGTGTGTTAGAGACTTACAGGCTCTTCTGCTGAAGATCTCACGGGTCATTTAACAGCAGTGTGTGTGTTGTCTAGAAGTGGAGGAGAGGGTCGTCTCTTCTAATCGCCCGTCTGGGCACCAGCTGTGGTCACATGATCAGTCACATGACTTTTGATCCCTCTCTAGTCCTGCTGTTCAGATGAGAAGAAGTGAAGAGCAGAATGTCTCTTTTTCTTTAAGAGTGTTTAATCTCTGTAAGTTCTCAGAAATTCTCAGTTGGAGCTCTGCGTGTGTGTGTGTGTGTGTGTGAGACATATCAGGACACAAATTTGTATAATGACATGGGTATGACATAGGTATTACAAGGAGAGGGTGACTTATGAGGAGTCCCCATTTTTCAAAAGGCTTATAAATCATACAGAATGAGTTTTTTTGAGAAAGTAAAAATGTGCACAGTTTCCTGTGATGGGTAGGTTTAGGGGTAGGGTTGGTGTAGGGCAGGGGTCGGCAATTAAGTTTGGCATCAGGCCAAAAAAAATTTTGCCACTAGATGGCGGGCCAGAACATAGTCAAAGGATAATTTAAATTAATTGATGAAAAATGCAACTAGAATTGCATGTGACAGACTTTTTTTTGTGAATGCAAAGCTGGTGTGTCTTATCTGCAACGAAGTTGTCACTGTTTTCAAAGAATATAACACCGTGTCTACAACGTCTTTAGTGCTACAAAGAGAGAAACACTGATCTCATCTAAAGCTGCAAAAATGATCCAGAAACACAGTCATAAATTAAATATTATTGCTCAGCGGTTGCTCTTTCACGCATCAATCAAAACTATATATTAGGGCTGTCAAGCAATTAAAAATTTAATCTAATTAATCGCAAAATAATCAAATTTGGCTGAGAAATTACCCACAAAGAATAATTTTAAGTTAAATAGCAAATGCATTTGCGTCCATTTGTGCACCCTGGTCTGAAAACGAGGTGTGTTCAGGTGCATTGTTGGCGTGTTGCTAATTTGAGGAACTGAAAACAATTGCACCATTGACCAACTGAAACCTGGTCTAAAGTCTGGTCAGTTTTTTTTTTTTTTTTTTTATTTAAATGGCATGTTAGTAATAAGCACCTATAGGTGGGTGCACAACACGTGTACTCTCTGCTTATTACACACACAGGGCCGCACAGCAGCACACAAACATGCCAAATATTAAAAATAAAAGTATTAAGGGGGTCGCACACCGGACGCGAAGCTCAGCGCCGCGCCACGTCTTTAAAATTCGAATATATTGTTTTCAATGAGTGTACGCACACCGGCGGCGACATTCGGCGCCTGTCCGTGGCGCCCAGCTACGACTTAGGAAGTTGTTCAAAATCCTACCGCGCCACAAAGCGCCATGTACATTGTTTTACATTAAATTTATATTATATTTATCTCAAATCGTCGTTAATGTACATACTGACTTCACCCTGTGCTGCAAGATACATCAGTTTTACATTCTTAGTTTAACAGCTTGAATAAAGTCTAAAAATGTATAATAAACGTAGCCTTTTCTTTCATTTTGCTCTGTTGTGTCATTTTTCCATGTACACTAACCTCAGTGCGAAATATTAAAGCATAGGCATATGTAACGTTTCCCCGTCGACTTAAAACTCACCCATCGTGCAGCTTTTCTATCAGGAGTCGATTCAAAATTGAGCTCGCGCGTATATAATGTGCGCGGCCGGTGTGCGATACCTGTGAGTTGTCCGAGACACAACGCGGCGCGGCGCTGAGCTTCGCGTCCGGTGTGCGACCCCCTTTACAATGTAAAAGATTATTATTGTGTACATAAAGATAAAAATGTCTACATGTCATAATTGATAGTCATTGCTTGTATCAGAATTACCTATTTGCAGTAATGACGAATGAAATTGACCAATCGTGGCAGTACACACATGTATTTAAACTGACTCGTCAGGTTGAGGGTGTCTATATTCCGCCATGTAAATAGCAATCCGCCGCACCTGGCTATTAAATGGAATGGGAGAGTGATTGGACACTTTGATTGGTTTATTGCACGTTACGCCCAAAACACACCCATGACTCATTAAGAGAATAGGTACAACCCTTTTGGACCATTTTTTCTGTCATTAAACTAGCAAAAGTGGATTCGGACACGCCCTAAGCGCACCTGCGCCATGCGCTTCAGACCATGTGCTTAGATTGTTAAAACAGGGCCCATTGAATCATTCATTTATTTGATTCGTTCAAACGGCTGATTCATTCAGGAATGAAGTAAATGGCTCTCTTCATGAATGGGCCATTGAATCATTGGTTCCCCTGATTGATTCGCTCAAAACGCAGATTCATTCAGAAACGAATCACCGCTGTGTGTTGCTCAGAGACACACAACAGTTCTGCTCTGGCTATTTTCGTCTACAAAACTGAGCAAAAGCAAACAATATTGTGTCTAAATAATAACACAAAATTAACTTCTTATTTATTGAACTGTTGTATAAAATCAATATCACATTTGCACTCTTGCTGTTTGGAACAAATGCACGTGTTACTCGTTACTGCGCTCGTAACTGTATCATATGATATAAATAGGAGACAAAAACTCATACAGGGGCATTTTTGCCCCAATATCTTGAATTTTAGGGTCATTCAAACTGCATTCTATAGTCAAGTCAAGTCACCTTTATTTATATAGCGCTTTTTACAATGCAGATTGTGTCAAAGCAGCTTAACATTGATAACTGGTATATAATTTTGGCTGCACAGCAGCTCTTAAAGAATAGTGTCAATGTCGGCAGATCAAAGCACTGTTGAATATCAAATGTCAAGTGTCCCCAACTAAGCAAGCCAAAAGGCAACAGCCGCAAGGAACCCAAACTCCAACAGGTGACATCAGATGGCAAACAGGTGGCAAATAGACTTCTGTGTTAAAATGGAGAAAAAAACCTTGGAAGAAACCAGGCTTAGTCGGGGGGCCAGTTCTCCTCTGGCGAACAGTGCTTTGGTACGATTAATTTTTCTTATGTCCGTTAGGATCGCAACATTCAAAGTATTTATTCCAGTTCAGTCCAGTTGAGGATCGTATTCATCACACCGGTATAGAAGGTTTTTTTGAGGAGCTGTGCCACTGGCTGTCATGTCATTCTACAGCCTCCATCACGCAGTGAGTTTTTGCCCTGCTTCATGTTCGTCATCAATCAAATGTATGAAATGTAAGATGACCTACGCAGGTCCGAGGCGGGTAAGTTAAATGCACTCATTTTAATGCGTTATTTTACTATAACTAATTAATGAAATCAACAACTCTAGTCTAAAGCTCTTTTTAAACCCACAGACTTAAAGTGTGGACAATAGTAATGATTTATGAAAAAAAAGAATAAAAAAGACTAGTGGTCAACCGATATATCGGCCGATATTTGACATTTTTTAAATATCGGCATCGGACAATTCGAAAAACTTATTGGCCGATGCCGATATTTTAAAAATGTCAAATATCGGCCGATACATCGGTCGATCACTAGTCTTTTTTATTCTTTTTTTTTTTTCATAAATCATTACTACGATGTGTTAAAAGCTGGACTTTTATTTTGACAGGGACAGTGCTGAGAACGGCAGCAGCGCCTCGTCACACAGCGCTCACATTTTTCATCTTCATTAGTTTACGGTCTCTCACGTCTAACAGGTTATTAGATAGAAGTGTTAAAGAAAGTAAACGGTATGAGAAAAAGTATAGTGTTTGCTTTTGGTATTATTAGTAACAGAAAGGCAAACAATTAGGCTACAATACTTTTTACAATACAGTATCTAATAAACTTTTAATTTCATGCAATATATAATTGTGAATCTCTACAGGACACTATGGACTTTTTCTCAATAGAAAATGCTTAGGAGAAACAATTAAGATTTCTCAAGTGATTTTTCTCTGCTGTGATTATCATGAGTTCAGATGTGATTCTGTTTTATCACCTTCGTGTTTTTGTGCATTTTAAACACTCTTTTCTCAGGCATCTGCAGTCAGGGTTATTTTTAATCTGCAGCAGCTGCAACATTTCACAAGCAAGAGTGAAATTTGTGTCAACAGTTATTTACAGAGACAGTAAACAGGCTCGGATCTAATCGACGGAGAACGGCTCCGTCCTGCGTGTGCGTGTGACTCGGGCTGAAGGAGTTCCCGTCTCTGGTGAGCGGGACAGTTTCGTGTTTCGGGATCTCGGGTGGCAGGGCTATTCCAGGGTCCAGGTTTGGGTTTCATCTTTGTAATGTGGGAATACCAAGGAGGGCGTGTTCGTCTCCGGAGCGTCTAAATCTGATGCTGTGAGACGCTGCCGCTCTCTGGAGTTTTCTTGGCTATTTTCACCTCCGCTTCGAGCCGACAGACATAAAGACACGTCTGACTGTGTCTAAACACGGTTACTGTGGAGCAGATACAAACAGAGCTCAGGTTAATGGTTTAACCGTCATTTGATGATCGTTTTCCCTAAACATGTTTCCCGTAAATGGGTCATATTTTGCATGCATTTTAACTTATAATGTTAGTCAAGGTTTCTCCAGATGCAACTGTAAATCTCACACCCTTTCTGACCCTTTAACCAGAAACAGTTTTACTTTTGGGTTGAGTACAAGTACATAAATGCAGACCTGATTGCAACATCCAATCATGAGCTCATTAACATATCAACATATCAAGTTAATACAAGTTAGTTAAAATTAGTTAAACTAACTAGCTAAATAATAATAGAATGTAAGGGAAACTCTATCGCTCACTTGAGCATTGGGGTTTGTTGCTGCACAATAATGCAAGAATTCATACTGTGTGTAATATTGGGATGTCATAATCATAATTACTAAATGAGTTGTTCTTGTAGTTTAGTTTTTATTCAATAATCTGGGGGACTGTGAAGTTGTAATGTATTAATTACTGTGGACTTAATGTGGAAAATATAATATATATATATATTTTCCTATTTTTATTTAATATTTTCATCATATTATTATTAATGAATTAAATTATACAATTTTGAGCATTAAAAAAGTCATACAAAATATTTATAAAATATAACATAAAAATAATTTATTCATATACATGATATAACTTCATGCATTTTAATATATATATATATATAATTTAATTTATAATAAAATAAAACATTGTATATATGTACATTATATAATTTATGTATTGAATATATATTATATATAATGTAATGTATTAATTAATGTGGATTTTCTATTATGTATGTATATTTTTATTAATATAATTTAATTATATTTTCCCCATTTTTATTTAATATTTTAATATATTTTCCTAATATTTTGTATGACTTAAACGCTATCATTTCTAAAAAGGTCATACTAAATATTACTAAAATATAATATAAAAATAATTTATTCATATACATCATATAATTTTATAAAATGTATGTATATATAAAATATAACAAAAAATAACAAATATAATAAAAGATTAATTCAATAAAAATTATTTTAAAAAAATCATTTAAATATTACAAATATTACTAAAATATAATTTAAAAATATTTAATTCATGATATAATTTTATAAATTGTATCTAAATATATATAAAAATATAAAATATTTTGAAAATATAACAAATATAATAAAGGAGTCATTCAATAAAAATGATAAAAAAGTAATTTAATTTATAATAAAATAATACTAATATATATATATATATATATATAGTGATAATGTAATTATATGAGATTGTTGATGTTTTCTGGACAGATGTTATTGTTGTCGCAGTGATCAGGTGATGTTTCATGTCTTATGTTTGATGCGTTTGTGAGTTTTGTGTGTGCTGTGAGAGTGACGTTTGTTCTCACAGAGAATATGAAGATCACATTTTGCATCTTGTTCAAGCACCAATTAAGCACACACCCGTCGGAGGCCCAAAAGTGTGATATTTCACAGAAAAAGCGTGAAATCTTGCAGTCAAGGTTAAAATTACACCCATCTCAGTGCTGTAGGTTCTGTCTGAGATCTCTGCCTCGTTCTGCTCTTCACCTGTGTCAGAAGCCACAGAAATACATTCAAATTCATCGGATGCATATTTCATACGATACAGATTTGGCCCCAAGTGCTTGGCTGGATTTTCATGATTTAGATCCGTTCACTTCAAGCTGTGAATGTAATATTTTCAGTGAAGTATTTCATTCAGAAACACTGGCCTCGAAATGTCACGCTGTTAATGTCTGAATGTGTTTGTATTAGATAACAAAATATCTGCTCGCATGTTGCACAAGTTTCAGAACCATTTGAGTAATGAAACTTTTTGCACTACCTGCTTTTGTGCGATTTATAGTTACAGCCTGAACTGTGTGGCCTGTATTTAAGCATTTCATTGAAACTCCTCCTCAGTGGGACTGTCAAACACGAGACATGAGCTTGTACAAATACCGATCACAAGTTCAATATGGAGTACCGCAAGGTTCAGTACTAGGACTGTTGCTTTTCACTCTGTACATGCTACCCTTGGGAGATATCATTAGGAAGCATGGCGTTAGTTTTCACTGTTACGCTGATGATACTCAGCTCTATATTTCTTCGCGCCCTGACGAAACTTACCAACTCACAAGATTAACAGAATGTATAGCTGATATAAAAAATTGGATGACCAGTAATTTCCTCAGTAAAAAACAGAGATTCTAATTTTTGGACCAAAAACGTCTTCACGTAATAACCTAGAATACTGTCTAACACTTGATGGCTGCTCTGTTAAGTCTTCGTCGTCAGTTAGGAACCTGGGTGTGCTCTTTGATACCAATCTTTCATTTGAAGGCCATGTTTCTAGCATCTGTAAAACCGCATTCTTCCATCTTAAAAATATATCTAAAGAGAAGCTAATAAACCTCTACTTGTTTTAGGCTCAATATACCAAGATCAGATTGTAGTAATTGATATTCTAAAGCGATTTAAACACGCCTCGAGCAAACTCTGCTTTAGTAAAGCGTCGACTAGCAGAACTTTTCTTGATTACGCAGCAGAATTTTAAAGGTGGTTGAACTCAGCGGGGGACAAACCCAGAAGAGCTTCATGATTAATTATCTTTGAAAGCAAAAGCATCAGTTTATGGATATTTATTTCCATTTCTTATCAAGTTTGAGCTTCCTCTGCCAGTCATCTATCAACATTTCCTTGTGCAGCTTTTCTTGTTAAGATCATAAATATTTTTTTTAATGATTAATTCAGTATTTATTGAATTAAAATATTGTATTTATATATTAAATATTTTTAATTCAATTAAAATGTAAAGATAATATTAATTTCAATTAATAATTATATATTTTATTTATTTATAGTATATATATATATATATATATATATATAACAATAATATAATATTTAATATATAATACAATATTTAAATTAAATATTATATATCTAAAATATTTAATTTAAATATTGAATCATATATTAAAAATATTGTAAATATAACTTTTTTGTTCAATGATTAATGATATTACATATTATTTATTCATTTACAATATATATATATATATAATGCATAATAATAATTAATTTAATTAAAATATTGTAAAGATATTGTATTATATTATATATGTATAAATATAACATTTTAAGATTTTTTTGAATAAATATAATATATTTGAA
This sequence comes from Hypophthalmichthys molitrix, assembly GCA_037950675.1. Taxonomy (NCBI): domain Eukaryota; kingdom Metazoa; phylum Chordata; class Actinopteri; order Cypriniformes; family Xenocyprididae; genus Hypophthalmichthys; species Hypophthalmichthys molitrix. The sequence continues at coordinate 3,888,116 of CM075506.1, forward strand.
TTAAATTATTGTAAAGATAACATTTTATAATATTTTTTCAATGAATAATTATATATTATATTTTATTTATTTATAGTATATATATAATATTTTAAATATTGTATTATATATTTTATATTTTTAATTAAATTAAAATATTGTAAATATAACTTCTTATAATTATTTGTTAAATGATTAATTATATTATGTATTATTTATTCATGTACAGCATATATTTTATATGTATTATATATAACACTTAAAGATCATTTTAATTTATAACATTTTAATAAAATAATTTAGAATAAATATAATTTTAATTAATTTAATTAAGATATTGTAAAGATAACATTTTATACTTTTTTCAATAAATATTTTTATTTATTTATTTAATTTTATTTATTTATAGTATATTTTATGTATAGTGTGTGTGTGTATATATATATATATATATATATATATATATATATATATATATATATATATATATATATATATATATATATATATACACTGTTTGCATTTAAATTAAGTCTTTAGGTTGAGCGTTAGCATTGACATATTCAACTATATAGAGTACTAGCGAATCTGTAACAGTGTGTTTTATTTTAGTCTATATTTCAGCTATAAGTAAAATCATCTGTCACTGGCCTGATCACTGCACTTTATTTCAGCCTCATCAGCGGTTCTGAACAGAGGCGTCCATATGCCCAGCGCCTTCATTCGCATTATTTCAGGAACAAATAAACCTGATTTATGGTGCTTGTTCTCAGAGGATCTTTGGTGAATCGCTGATCTGGACAAAAAACGCTGAATCTGAATTTGATTTCTGCCTTATCTAATGCACTCCGAACAAGTAGTTCAATTTAGAGCAGATTTATATATATATATATATATATATATATATATATAAGGAGGTCTATGTAATATATAATGCTCCTAAAAACCTATGAGCAACACAGAATATTGAATATAAATTTGACCGGTCACGTCGTCCAAAAAGGGCACCACAGATATATATGCACATAAAATACATGTATTTGCTCATAAAGGTCTAGAGTTGAATTTCAGTCCGGCTCCAGAGTGAAGTGTCATGAGCGAGGCTGGATTCAGGTGCCTGTGGGATGTGTGAAGATCTGGGCGCGCTCATGTCGGCTGAACGGGGCAGCGTTGAGTTATATTAAGAGTGAATGGAGACTCTTGATTTCTATAGCGATGAGTGATGAACAGGAGGTAATTATCCACTCTATATTTGATTATCTGACTCGCTGCTGGGGGACAAATGAGGATCATTTAAAAATCTCCAGCTAGTTTTTCGGATAAAGCTGGGGTGTTCACTATTTTTGGGTTTTCTTAGTATACACGAGCTCATTGAGATTATGGCTGTTAGTGAAATGCATGCAGAAATTCAAAGTCAAAGTATGGACGTTTTGTAAAATGCAATAAAAGCAAGAATCTGTGGTTTGTAATTCTCCTAACCTTTATTTAACTGACAAAAAGGTTTTCTGCCTTGCCCCACACAGACTGAGATTTCTCTGGATTCCCTGAATCTTTCCACATTATTATGTATGTTAGATGGTGAAACGCCTAAATTCTTGGCAATCTTGCATCAAGAAATGTGATTTTTGAATGGTTTGACAATTCTCTCATGATATTTGGCACAAAGTAGTGAGCCATGACCCATATTTGCTTGCAAAGACTGAGACGCTCCTTTTACACTCAATCACGACTCTCACCTATTACCAATTGACCTGCTTATTATAAACTGTTTCAAAACAGTTGGTAACACTTTAGGGTCCAATTCTCACTATTAATTAGTCGCTTGTTATTTTTACTAGGATATTGGCTGTTTATTAGTACTTGTAAAGCACATATTAATGCCTTATTCTGCATGACCATATTCTACATCCCATAATCCTACCCAATAACTAAACTTAACAGCTACCTTACTAACTATTAATGAGCAGTAGGGGTGTGACGAGCTCTCGTGCCACGAGATTAAAATGTGACGAGATTTCTCGTCAAGGTGAAAATCAGAGTTCACTGATCACGTGACAAGAGTCAATCCGGCTTTTTGTATGTGTGTGTGTTTTATTAATATGGCAGAGGATTCGCACAACAGAGCCAAGCATCTGATAAATGTCTTATCTTGCACGCTCAGCACCGCTGCTCCCCAGTTGAGTCTGATTGTCAATAGTTAACAAAAAAAAGTTGAAATTCACAGTCCCTAATGGCTGCCAAAATATTCAAAGGGGGCGGAAAAAACTCAGCACACCTATGCAAGACCGCATTCTGTAGTCGCATGAAAAAGGACGTGGCGACTGGCCACTTGGTGGCGCTATAACAGGAAAAACACTTGAAAATGGCTTTAACTGCTTCACCGTTGGTCCGATCGACTTGAAAATTGGCATGCAGTGTCTTCGTCCGAGGTGCCATGACTGTCTATAAGGACATTGATGTATTGAAAAACATGTCCGCCATCGGCCAATGACGTTTGAGCAGCTATCAGACAAGGTTAATTGAGGCCGGAACGAAACTCACTGGGCCTGTTTGACTCATGGCCCTAGAGGCCTGTGAGAAATTCGAAAAGAAATCGGCCACCAGGGGGCGCCTACGTGTTTTTCACGTGCGTAAAGGATCGTGTATCGCACAATTGTTAAAACTCCTCATTCTAAGCAACTTTGCCTCTAGGACCACCGCTGCGCATCGAATCGTTTGTTAAATATTGGAGATCATTTCAAAAATCAACTTTGACGAATTAGTCGTAGGTTTTTGGCTCAACCTCGATAACTGTTAAAAAGCTTTAAATTTCCTATGGTAAATTGCCTGTATTTGCTGTAAATGGTCTTTTCCATCTATGATCGAGATGGTTACAGGCTTGCTAATTAAAACATAATACCATTTTACACATGTGCTTAAAGGCCTTAAAGAGCTTGATAATTGCTGCTCGCAGCTATGCTGTTTTTATTTCCATGATCAATTTGTGGAAAGGAGTTCAGTTAGGAGGTCAAAAGTTGTAGAAGCTCATAAATCATATACATTTCTAAGGTCTGAAGAGACTCATATGAAATCATACAGGAGAGAAGCCAGTCAGTTGAGTTTGTGGCAAAACTTTTACAGTGTTTGAGTATCGTTGTCTTTCAATGCATATGATAATTCATACTCAGAAAGTAGAACTGAAATTACATTCATTGCAAGATGATTAGTTTAAACATTTCAAATGCACTTGCAGATTATTTTTCTTGTCATGTATTTCATCATTGAGGATTGAAAAAATCTTGTCTCGTCTTGTTCTCGTGACCTCATTCCCATGTCTCGTCTCGTCACACCCCTAATAAGCAGTAATTAAGAGTTTATTGAGGCAAAAGTCGTAGTTAATACTGAGAATTGGACCCTCAGTGATTTGGGTTTCCAGTTCCTCCAAGAACCCGTTCACCTGCAGGCCCTGACACTCCCGTATCACTACCCATAATCCCCGGCCGGTTGTGTTCATAGACGAAACAGCCGGATCCCTGCATGCACGGGCTTCCCTGCTGTCATATCATGATCTCTCACTGGATCGCACAAATTACGCAATGGGCCACTGGGCCTTAATAGTGCATGAAATCAGATTACAGAGGATTACCTTTTCTTGAAGCCACGCCCCCTGTCACTCTCACTCCGCCCTCAGGGGGCGGGGCATCCATGAGTCATGCTGTAAACAGTAGATCCAGATGGGTCCATGCTAAGCAGCTTAGACTCACATTAATCATGTGGCTAAGTTGCCATCGGTGGTGTGCAGTGTTGTGCTAAGGGGTCCGCGCACACACAATAAATATCGGTTAAAGCTGGCGACACAATATGGCAGCGTGTGTCATGCCAGCCGGAACATGAGCTAGCTGATAAGAAACATATTCTCATGATTCCCTAAATGTCACAGTAAGATTTCCAAGCAGAATCGATTCTGCAAGGAGCTTTATTTTCCAGGCTGTGACAGTCACAGATGTCCCGCTCTTTTCCTCCATCCTCAAGGGTCGTTTAAGCTCATCGTGTCATTACACGTCGTTAGCGTGCCTGCTGACATGGATAGCACCAATTGGTAGATGCGTTTAAAGAGGTGAACAGTTTTAACCTGCTGAAAGATGCCGCCGTCTTTGTGCATGGACACTCGGGAACGATCTGTAATATATACACCGTAGCTTTGAATAAAAGCGACTGCTCAGTGATTTCGATTTGTCTGGACGTTTACGCGAACTGCTCGGCCACGGCTCCGATGACTGAGATCATTTATTAAAAGGCGTTTGAGTTAACAGAGCGAGTCGATCTCAGATATCAGCTGTGAGTACGTTAGCATGATGATGGCAGAGAAAAGACATGAAAAAGCATTCTTCTGCTTTTATTTTTTCATGCATGTGTGAATACATCATACTAAGTGTTGTCTTTTCACAGGAGGATATTGCCTCCATGACAGCACCTCCTGAACGAGTGAGAGAGAGAACGAGAGAGCTGCATGAATTTATTTACCTACATGAATATTCAATAACTAGCTTACCAACACAAAACAAAGACTGATTTATTCAGACATTTGAGTTCAACAACTGATTCTGTGGAACAACAACTAGAATAAATCTATCTATCTATTGATCTATCTGTTGTTCTGTCTGTCTATCTATCTATCTATCTATCTATCTGTCATTCTGTCTGTCTGTCTATCTATCTATCTATCATTCTGTCCATACATCTATCTATCTATCTGTCTGTCGTTCTGTCTATCTATTTATCTGTCGTTCTGTCTGTCTATCTATCTATCTGTCGTTCTCTATCTATCTATCTGTCTGTCTGTCTATTGATCTATCTGTCATTCTGTCTATCTATCTATCTATCTATATATATATCTGTCGTTCTGTCTGTCTATCTATCTATCTGTCTGTCTGTCTATTGATCTATCTGTCATTCTGTCTATCTATCTATCTATCTATCTATCTATCTGTCTGTCGTTCTGTCTATCTATTTATCTGTCGTTCTGTCTGTCTATCTATCTATCTGTCGTTCTCTATCTATCTATCTGTCTGTCTGTCTATTGATCTATCTGTCATTCTGTCTATCTATCTATCTATCTATCTATCTATCTATCTATCTGTCTGTCGTTCTGTCTATCTATTTATCTGTCGTTCTGTCTGTCTATCTATCTATCTGTCGTTCTCTATCTATCTATCTGTCTGTCTGTCTATTGATCTATCTATCTATCATTCTGTCTGTACATCTATCTATCTATCTGTCTGTCGTTCTGTCTGTCTGTCTATCTATCTGTCGTTCTCTCTATCTATTTATCTGTCGTTCTGTCTGTCTGTCTATCTATCTATCTATCTATCTATCTATCATTCTGTCTGTACATCTATCTATCTATCTGTCTGTCGTTCTGTCTGTCTGTCTATCTATCTGTCGTTCTCTCTATCTATTTATCTGTCGTTCTGTCTGTCTGTCTATCTATCTATCTGTCGTTCTCTCTATCTATTTATCTGTCGTTCTGTCTGTCTATCTATCTATCTGTCGTTCTCTATCTATCTATCTATCTGTCTGTCTGTCTATTGATCTATCTATCATTCTGTCTGTACATCTGTCTATCTATCTATCTATCTGTCATTCTCTATCTATCTATCTGTCATTCTCTATCTATCTATCTGTCTGTCTGTCTATCTATTGATCTATCTGTCGTTCTCTCTATCTATCTATCTCATTCTGTCTGTCTATCTATCTATCTATTGATCTATCTGTCATTCTGTCTATCTATCTATCTATCTATCTGTCGTTCTGTCTGTCTGTCTATCTATCTATCTATCTGTCGTTCTCTCTATCTATCTATCTGTCGTTCTGTCTGTCTATCTATCTATCTGTCGTTCTCTATCTATCTGTCTGTCTGTCTATCTATTGATCTATCTGTCGTTCTGTCTGTCTATCTATCTATATATATCTGTCGTTCTGTCTGTCTATCTATCTATCTATTGATCTATTGATCTATCTGTCATTCTGTCTATCTATCTATCTATCTATATATATATATATATATCTGTCGTTCTGTCTGTCTATCTATCTATTGATCTATTGATCTATCTGTCATTCTGTCTATCTATCTATCTATCTATCTATCTATCTATATATATATCTGTCGTTCTGTCTGTCTATCTATCTATCTATCTGTCGTTCTCTCTATCTATCTATCTATCTGTCGTTCTGTCTATCTATCTATCTATCTATCTATCATTTTGTCAATCATTCTATCGTTCCATCATCCATCCATCCATTGTTCCGTCTGTCTATCTATCTATCTATCTATCGATCTACCTATCTGTCTGTTTATTGTTTCGCATATCATTCCATCCATCCATCCATCTGTCATTCCGTCTATCTATCTATCATTTAGTCTATCGTTTCATCTGTCCATCCATCCATCTATCTATCTATCTATCTATCTTTCATTTTGTCAATCATTATATCGATCCATCATCCATCCATCTGTCCATTCATCCATCCATTGTTCCATCTGTCTGTCTATCTATCTACCTATCTATCTATTTGTTTCGCCTATCATTCTATCGTTCCATCCATCCATCCATCCATCTGTCATTCCGTCTATCTATCTATCATTTAGTCTATCGTTTCATCTATTTATCCATCATTCCGTCTATCATTCCATCCATCTATCTATCTATCTATCTATCTATCTATCTATCCATCTCTCTCTCCTGTTATATGCTTTTCTCAGCAGTTTTGCTGTTATTTTCCCCCTTTTCACACCTGTCATCTTCTCTTTCTTCATTCTCATTCTCTTCTTCTCTTCTGCCTTTGAAGAAAGGGACTAAAGCGTTGAGCACAAAGACTTTTCTTTCCATCTGAATAGAACAGAAAAACGGATCCTCGTCTGACCCAGAGTCTCTCTCAAATCTGCCTAATCTGATAATCTGTGTGAAATGTGCCGCACACGTTTATCTGGTGACTCCCTCTTCTCATCTCACCTGTCGTCATTCCTTCAGTCCGTCAGTGTTTTGATATTATATACTCTGTTTCCTTACTATAAAGGGCCTTAATATGCACTTTTGTTGCATTATTTTTTCCCTGAAAGTCCAGTTATAAATGTATTCAAGTTATGCGAACATTAGATGACAAAAATAGTGTTTTTGTGTTAACGTTTTGGGAACATTAACTTTAAACCAGCTTTCCATTCTGTTAATGTTACTGGAAGAACCTTGCCAGAATGTTAGCTGAAGTTCTGGCTGGGATGTTATTTGGGAATCTCAGATTCACTCCCTTAACGTCCATGTGACTGTTTGCCGCCATTCTCGCACACAGGATGTCAAAGAACTCTTCAGCATCTGTGACAGAAATAGAACGGTGAATGCTGAATTTGAGCATGGCAATTAGGAAATGAATGTAGCCCGTTCTTCCCAGGGCCCTCGGAAAGATAAAGAGATGAAAAGATGAAGCAGTGGGATGAATAGCTCGTCTGATTGAGGAGGACATGATGGAGGGCTGTGGGTTGGATGAAAGACACGAGCAGCTCACATGTGTGTGGAGGGAACGGCTGATGTCAGATGCGGTAAACGGGTGTCGAGGTTTATTTTAACATCTTGTGCGAGTGTCAGTGCGGCGCTGGAGTCACATACGCTTTTGACTGACTCTCTTCAGCATTTGTGGTTTAGTTATTTTCAAATTATTTTTAAATCTTACTCTGAGCTAGAGATGTCTAACATTGACACTGGAACAAATTTGGTGTACAAACAATTTTCACTCAAAAATTCCTAGTAAATTTCACCATTAATTACAAAGAAATGGTAAGTAACACGTTGAGTTAAACGTGAAATTTTTATGTAGAAAAACTCTACTGGAGTAGTATTTTCTTGGAAAACATACTCCAATATACTTACTTTTATTTACAAACATCATTTTGAAGTTGTTGCTGCATTAATTCCGGTTGTAGATGCAGGATATTTTTACTTTTTTGACACAGTTGTCTTGAAACCAAATTGCGGAGGATGAATGATGCTATTGCAATTGTTTTGCAGGTTTATCACATTTTAAACACCTGCTTCTACAAATGTTTACATTTGCTAAACAGGTTTTATCATGTAATTGTTTGAGCATAAACAACATCTGCAAAGTTACGACGCTCAAAGTTCAATGCAAAGGGAGATATTTTCTTTTACAGAAATCGCTTTTTAAGGACTACAGCAAACAGCTGGTAGGGACTACAACATCAACTTCTTCCTGAGTCTCTCCATCAGTGTCGACTCCGGTTTGAACAATGTAAGGCTGAACACCGTTACTGACAATCCTCATTTTGGTGCGTGAGATTCTCCAGCTTTGTTGTTGTTGAGCGACCGAAGCGCGAGCTGTTAAAGCTCCGCCCTCTTCAGCAGCTCATTTGCATTTAAAGGGACACACACAAAAAACACGTGTTTTTGCTCACACCCAAATAGGGCAAATTTGACAAGCTATAATAAATGATCTGTGGGGGATTTTGAGCTGAAACTTCACAGACACATTCTGGAGACACCAGAGACTGATATTATATGTTGTGAAAAGGGGAATAAGAGGTCCCCTTTAAAGGTGAATGTTTATTATTGTGTACATGACGTCGAATACCTGCAATTTTGTGCAATTGGAGTAATAGATTTTCAAGATACACTGACCCATTCTGTTGCACTTTTCTAAATTGTAGCCTGTTGAATTGAATCAAGTCCCAACTTGTGTTATTTCCTGCTGAATATTCAGTTTCCCTTTAAAAATATGCATTACAGAAACTAAATGTTGCACATGCAGTTTTGTCATCTTCAATATTTTTAAAAATTATTTCCGTTTTTGTGTCACTAAATGATCTAGTAAATGATTGCACACCCAAGTGAAATCTACAAGCACAAATGAAATCACAATAGCTGTTTAAAATTTCACGTGATCTTTTATAAACATCTCTTGATATTTAAACACTCATATATTCTTCTACTTTTAACATATTAGAATTATTTCTTTCTCTCTGTTAGTACTGAGGAAAATCTCTTTGCTGTGTAACTCTGGCAGAAAATAATTTCTGATTAAAAATCTGTGCTTTGGCCATTCATTTCAAGTACAGTATCATATGAAGAGCTCTCCAAATTCTTGAATAATTTGCTTCCATATCCCAGGCATTATTTCTTATAAATATTTATGAGGGAGATCTATTGGAATACAAATGATGGAATATTTATCATACAAACTGAATAAGACAAGCTCATTTTCCTAGAGATTATCTATCAGATTGTATCAGTATGAATCTGTGGTAATGATTTTCAGCCGTATCACAGATTTAATCCTCATTCATAATATCTGATCGCTCCCATGGTCTCTGAATCCCATCTAATGAGCGTTCTGGGTGTAATGATCAAAGTGGGCATGTTCTGTCTTATATCACAGTTCCTCTGTGCGCTTGTTAATTGAGGCTTCGCTGTGGTTATGAATGCCGCCGAGAGAGTTTAGAGATCGGACCTCTGGAGAGCGATCACAGCGAATAATTCATATAAGAAAAGCCTTGGCTTTATATTGATTCACTTCTGAAACAGGAATAATAAAGTATTCTGCCTTTGCTTGCTCATACGGTTCGCAATTGTCATACCTGTGCATGTGTTCTCAAATCCTCCTATATATTTTTAGACGAATCGGTTGAACGGATGACTCAGTGACTCAGAAACAGTCACTTGTTTTGTTACTTTAGTAGTCTGTGTGTTTGAACAAATTGGTTGAACGAATGATTCAATGACTCACTCAGAAATAGTCACTTGTTTCGTTACTTTAATAGTCTGTGTGTTTGAACAAATAAGTTGAACGAATTATTCAATGACTCACTCAGAAAAATTCACTTGTTTCATTACTTTAATAGTCTGTGCGTTTTTAACGAATCGGTGGAACGAATGATTCAATGACTCACTCAGAAACAGTCACTTGTTTCATTACTTTAATAGTCCATGCGTTTGAATGAATCGGTGGAACGAATGATTCAATGACTCACTCAGAAACAGTCACTTGTTTCATTACTTTAATAGTCCATGCGTTTGAATGAATCGGTTGAATTAATGATGACACGCTCATAAAGTCAGTCACTTCTTTCGTTACTGATTGAATCAGTCAATGGGTTTGAACGATTTGAATTAATTAATGATCTAATGACTCACTAATTAAGACAGTCACTTGTCGCCACCTACTGGTGTAATGGTGTAACATGGAGAAAAAATTAAACGTTAACTGAAATAAAATAAAATTTATAAAAAGTATCTTTTAGCTAGTCGCCATTTTGCATAGTTTAACTTGATTTACTAAAATAACTAAATATTTTTTAATATATTTTATAATTTCATAAAAATTTATAAAAACTATATAGGCATATATTTTTTTTTAAAAAAACTACTAAAAATGAAAACAAAAAACTAAAACTTTAACTAAAATTTAAATGAAAATATAGAAATTAAAAATAATTTAAATAAATAAAATAATAGATTAATGTTCAGTATATTTATACATATCTATAATGTATATTTTCAATATTTGAAATTATTATTTTGTTATTGTAGTGCAAAACGCATATAGTATCTGTATTACATTTAGAAAAATATAAGAACTGTGAGTGGTCACGTTTGCACTATGGTAGTTTCTTCATTTTTCCTCGTCTGAATGAAATTCATCCCTCTCTCATGAATCAGATCAGACCTGCTGTGACTTGTTTGGATCGATGGCCCTTTATATTCAAGTCCTTCTTCTCTAGTGCTGGTTATTGATCTTCTTCCAGCACACAGGAGCTCGACGATCGGAGACATGTCACGTTAGGGCCAGCGAACTTCAAACAGGTTTTTTGCAGGATTCAGATGAAGCTTAAGGAGTCATTTCATGGTCTTTGTTCTTCATTAGTGAAAGCTGTGTGTGTGAGAAATGGAAATAATATTGAGCCTCTTCTACCAAGACACTGTGTTATTTGAATGTTCCTTGCAGTAGTTTGGAGCAGTGTTATTTTATCATTTTCATTCTTTTTCCCCCCAAAATCATAGTGCGCTGTCTACTTGGGCCGCTCCATTCTAAGGCAGCATCCTAATTGGTGTAAAACCTCATAATGCATACTGATACCATTCAGTACTTAATTAAATATATGGGCCATTCTACAGAATTGATGCAAACTGCTGTCCCAGAACAACAACAACAAAAAAATCATTTAAAAAGCATTTAAGTATTCAAATATTAGATGTTTACTAATATCCTTCTATTATCTATTGAATCCCACAATAATATTTAAAATATCAGTAAGATTAATATATATAAAATCATCATTTATTGGGTACTTTCAATTGGGAGGTGGCTGTCTCGAACCCTAACCCCTAAATTTCAACTTGTGAAAATGTTATTGAAATAATTTTTGCCACTTTTTCCATTTTTCAAAAATATATTTTTGATTTTTTTTTTTTAGAAGAATATTAATTTTATATTTTATTTTTAAATCATGTAACTTTATGTAAAAAAAAATGTGTCCCGCATTTTCATGTCACTACCGAAACAGTGTTTGTTTTAATCTATTGGCTGAGACTGATTTTAACACACTTCTACATTTTTGATCAGGAATTATTCCTGTGACCCTCCCTCTCATAGCCTCTCTTTCACAGTAGATAGGTCCATCATTTTGAGTTAAATGTGTTCAAAAGTCTGAAAATCTGTGTGTAACTTTAAGGAACGTCACTACCAAACACCTTCTTTCTGCAATTAAGCAAACATTTTTTGTGTGTTATTCCATAAAATTTATTTTTTCTGTGTACAACTGTTCAGAATTGTGCTAGCTAACCATGTGCTGATTAGCATCTTTGAGCTAGGGTCAAAAGTATCGAAAATTGTCACTACCGAAACGTGGTGAAGTTTCGGTAGTGACATCATTGTTTTTTTGAGTGTTATTCCATAAAATTTAGTTTTTCTGTGTGTACAACTGTTCAGAACTGTGCTAGCTAACCATGTGCTGATTAGCATCTTTGAGCTAGGCTCAGAAGTATCTAAAATTGTCACTACCGAAAAAGTCACGACCGATACATGTCATCATTGTTTTGGTAGTGACAAAAAGGAACACATAATTATTTATTTGGGGAAATAAAATTTTAGTACAGTTATGCAAATCATTAGTATTTTAATATGTTTTAGTAGTGTTTTAGTATGTGAGTACCAACACATTACTGTCACGACTGAAACATGGGATGTTTTGTCAAAAATAAAGTATGTTGAATAATCAACTAAGATGTTATTATAGTGTTTGGTTCAATGTATATCCAAACTAATGAATCCTTCACTTTGAAATCAGTATGATAAACTTTGACTATGACTTCAACAAAGAAAGCTTGGATTCAAAATACAACAAATCTCATAAATTACACTTGAAATATTGTTAAAATTGTAATTGTTATTGATTTACCTGAGAAAACTTTTTTTTAAAAAATAACAAATTATATATTTACAAGGCAGATGTAAACAAAATCTTAATAGGTCAATGTAACCCTTCTTATTAAATTATTTATTATTGTGTTTCGGTAGTGACAAATTTGGGGAGAGGAAAAATATACCAAAACTTTCTGAAAATACAATTTGAGAATTATCTGCACAATTACTAGAAATGTGTACCTTGGATATTATACAATTTGCATACATACAAAAATTGTGGAATTTTTTCAAGGCTTTTCCAATTCTGACTTTGCACCAATTCTGTGGAATGGCCCATATATATATAATTGAAATTTTCTTTAACTCCACATGAGACGCTGCCTTAGATTTAGGTTAAAGCGACAGTGTAACTGCATATATGCACCCTAGAAATGCTGTCTAGGTTGAAATGAACCACTATTATGTTTCGACCGACACACAGAAGCACATGTAACTCTTGTACAGATGTCTGCAAAAACACAATGCTTGCATATTGTCCTTTTGCATGCTAGTCGACAGCTTTATAGTACATCTTACAACCTCGATTGGAGTTTGGTAAATGAAAGTCATTAATCAAAGCTCTCAGATGGCTCTCATTACACACTGCAGCAAAGCAAACAGAGCGCACATCAACACTGCAGCACGGATTCATAACGCAGCCCAAAACACGTTTTTCTACGCTTCATCTTGATGACAGGCGAACATGAGGTGTTTCAGCGAAGACAACACTTTGCTGCGATAAAAATAAGATAAAAATGCAAATTCACAGACATGTGAGCTGAGGTAGCAGCTGCCTTCCACATCTGTGCGAGAAACTTTTGCATGGCCATTACTTGGAAATCAAAGTGGAGCACATGCTTCTTAATACTGCAGGAATTCTCTTTAATAAAAAAGTAATAATCTTTCCCACCTCTGCCATTAGAGCCTTATTAGAAATCCTGATGCATGGCCGAGAGAGTCGAAGATCTTGCATTACACATATCCATCTTTATCAGAAACTTCTAATGGGTTCTCATAAATAATATTTATTGCGTACTAGATATTTCCATGTAGTCATTAATTCTGTTCTAGGAACTCACAAGAAACCCTGTAACTTTTCACTCATACTTGATTTTTAATAGACTAGTACTAATTTGTATAAAAAGCTTTAGCTCTAAATTCTGTCACCGTCCATAAACAGACTGGCCAGGTCTTGACCTTTGACATCTGCTGACCACAGCCATGCAGGGGTCACCCAAGTGTCTCCCCTCAAGTCAGAGAGTGAAAGTGCTGATGTACTTCATTAATCTGAACTAGAAATAAACCACCATGAGATACAGATTTAGCATTAATTGGCCCTTTGCAAAGTCTTTGATACAAAGAGTGCTGACCGACTGCAACAGACCAGCTAGAAGTTTTTATTTGTGTACTTTCCAGAATTTTATACATATATAATGAATCTAGGAAATAGGATGATAAAGTTTCAAGCAAGAATACACTACTGTTCAAAAGTTTAGGGTTTGTACGAAAGAAATTAATTGTTTTATTCAGCGGGGATGCATTAAATAGCTCAAAAGTGACAGTAAAGACATTTATAATGTTACAAAAGATTCTATTTCAAATAAATGCTGTTCTTTTGAACTCTCTATTCATCAAAGAATCCTGAAAAATTTTCCACAAAAACATAAACTGATTTCAACATTGATAATAATCAGAAATGTTTCTTGAGCAGCAAATCATGATTTCTGAAGGATCATGTGACACTGAAGACTGGAGTAATGATGCTGAAAATTCAGCTTTGACCACAGGAATAAATTACATTTTACTACATATTCACATAGAAAACAGCTATTTTAAATCACAATAATACTAATGCTGACTAGGGTGTGACGAGATCTTGTGAGATAAAAATGGGAAATCGAAAGCGAAAGTAAAACGCGAGCGCGCATTCAAACGTGATTTCAGTACCGCGCATTTTAAAAGCGGCTCCCATGTGAATATCTCCCAATATGAAAGTTATCTTGGGCTGGTCTGTGTAGTTGTAACCATCTCTCAGCTCTGTATCATGCTTGAAGAAAAATTTGATCTCTATTTGCACTTTGAATATTGAGAGAGTACTCTGATTATGGTTGCACTTAATAAGACTAAGAGAAATCTGTTATTCATTTTTATTTTTATGAGTTCAGTTAGGAGGTCAAAAGTTGTAGAAGATCAAAAATCATGTACAGTTTTAAGGTCTGAAGAGACTCATGTGAAATCATTGTCTCGTGAGATAACCGTTTCGTCACACCCCTAGTGCTGACATGACCAAGACTGGTTAAACTTCAACTAAGAGAGGATTTAGTCCCACCCTAAAATTTTGTCATTGAATTTTGTTTCACTCGTCTCTGCTTGATGCTGACTTTGTTTCTAAGCATCAAAGAGAGGACAGAAAATGGTTGTGAAAAAACAAGAAACAGCGACTAACATTGTAAAGGTGTAGAATATGAGCATTTTAAATATCTTAGATCTGCTCCAGTATGGATTGAACGAGCATCACTAACTGTCACAGCGTCAAAGGTTCAGATAGCCGTGAGTCAGTCACAGGAAGGCTTTCGGTCCAGCGGGAGATCTCACCCCTCCTGATACGTGAGGGAAACTTCTTATCAGCGCGAAAATGAAGCGGCGTGAGAGAGAGAGGCTATTTTTATCATCACAATATGGCTGCCCTGCCAAGCACCCTGGGATAGCGGCCAAACGCACTGAGGACGTGCCAGGTAACTGGCCGCTATACCTGCGGGAGTGAGCTCACATCACACCATGAGCTGAGCGTCCTGTCCAGCCCTGTACACACACACTTATTATCGCTCAGAGGTTGCTCTTTCAAAGCTAAGGAGTCTTAATGGAGTTCTCAGTTGTTTCATTGTAAGTGTTTAAGTATCGACTTGAAAACAAGACAGATACAAATGAATCAATAGATACGCTACTGTAAGAATGTAAGTGATATAAAATGATCGTGGATCAGCACAGATCTTTTGATCTTGGGAGAGTTTGATGAGAAATGTTTGAGATCATATTGAGATCTCTATCTTAGTAGTTTTTGAGGTATTTTGATTAGAGATTGACCAATTTAGATTTTTTTTTTAAATAACCGTTACCGATTATTATTATGCCAAGTGTGTCCGATAATCGATATGCAGAACCGATATTGAGATAATGTTTTACTTCTGTTTTTGTTCAATTTCATCTTCATATCACAATAAAAACATAGTATGTTTTTCGTATAACAGCAGCAGCAACAATAATATTAACAATGTTACAGTTAAAAAAAGATTAAACTATAAAAAATATTAACAACTACAGTTAAAGTTTAGGTGATGTTTATTAGGCTAGTAAGTAAAGACAACTGTAGTATATTGAGTATTGGATGTAAACCCAGGAATAATTAATCTTGTGTGCAATTCTTTAAATGCCACTTATCAGTGGATCTGATATTACAAAACCGATATCCGATAAAGGAAAAATGCTTAAATATCGGGAAAATATTGGTACACAAATTATCGGTCAGCCTCTATTTTTTGGATTATTTACAAATATTGTTTAACGGTGGATCCAGTATTAGTAATACCAATTATCTGTCAGCTTCTAATTTTTATATTGCAGATAAATGACATTTATCGGTGGATGTAATATTACACAAACAATATTCAATTACGGAAAAATGCTTAAATATCGGGAAAACATTGGTAAGACCAATTATCGGTCAGTCTCTAATTTTTAGATTTATCACCAATAAATACCGTTTAACAGTGGATCCAATATTACAAAAACAATATTCAATTATGAAAAAAATGCTTAAATATTGGGAAAATATTTGTAAAACCGATTATCGGTCTGCCTCTAATTTTTAGATTATTAATCACCGATAAATGGCATTTAACAGTGGATCCAGTATTACAAAAACAATATTCAATTAAGGAAAAATGCTTAAATATGGGGAAAACTATCAGTAAAACCGATTATCGGTTATCTCTAATTTTTGAGGAGAAAACCGATTATCTCTAATTTTTGAGGAGAAACATCTGAGAAGGAGGAGACTTCAGCTCCATTTAGTCTAGGGATGTCCTTGGTGATTTTCCTGTCCTATGGGAGTCTGTGTCTGCAGGTGCTCCGTTAACTCACCAGGAGAGAAAACGTTTATTGTGGGGACCGTGTGAGTGATGAACACTAATCCAGAGTCTTTAATGTCACTGTGTTAAACACTCTGGCTGAGAGAGTTAAACTGATCTCTGATCAGCGGGTATTTTTAACAGTCGTGTAGGAGGGACTGATGAAGCTTTGCCCGTTTTAGCTGACTAGAGAAAAGGTGGAAGAATAACCTTTGAGTCTGTTTTTGCTGAAGTGGAATTTAGTCCAAACCGTTGATTGTGCAGAGCAGGTACAGTCTGAACTTCAGTGTTCTGAACATGGAACTGACCTTTTACTTATGACATCATTTCCTGCTTCAGTGGCTGATAAATGTAGCTGCCTACCTAGGCAACTTTTTTCTTTTTTGCATCATAGGCATGCTCCAAATGCTACATACTGTGCTATACGAGACTGGCCAAGTGTAAAAATGCAAATATAAAAAATATATGGTAGTTTTGATATAGTTCTGTCTTTTTGTCCATTTGAGATGCAAAAGAGAACTCAATTCAGTACTGGCATGCAGTCTGAGAAGTGGCTTTCTTTGTGTGTGTGTTTTGGGTAACGAATTGAGTTCTCTTTTGTGTCTTATGACAATTTGATATATAAACACAAACAAGTCTGTTATTCAAGGGTTTTTTAATATACAGTGAGAAATTTTGAAACCTGTCATCTCAGGATTAATGTGAAGTGTGAAAAAGATGCCTAGTAAGGCAGCTCACTTGGTTTTGAGACACAGCTGTTGTGTGTTATTGTGTCGTTCATGTTGTCCTGTTAGTTTTGTCCAATTTTTTCTTTGCTCTTTATGATAAACAAAGTGACCAGGTGGCTTCTTGCTATGACCAGCATCCTGTAAACATGGGCAGAGAGAGTGTGTGTGTGGGTGTGTTTGTGTGTGTGTGCCAGTGACCCTCCAAAGGAAGCAGGAGGTATCAGTGTCACTTACATATTTATATTTATAAATATTTCCATATTTTCTCTTTTAATCGACTCAAAATCATTATAAACCAGTGTAATTTTTAGACCATTAAGATTTTTTTAAAGCACAGAAAGTGACTAAAGATTGTATGGAAGCTTGTTTCTGCCATGGAATAAAACAATTTAAAAGATAATTATGACTATATATCTCACAATTCTGACTTTTTTTCTCACAATTCTGACCGTTTTTCTCGCAATTGCGAGTTTATATCTTGCAGTTCTGACTTCTTTTCTCAGAATTGAGATATAAACTCACAATTGCGATTTATAAAGTCCAATTTTGAGGGGAAAAAAATGCTTTTTTTATCAGAATTGCAAATTTATATCTCACAGTTCTGACTTTATAACTCACAATTGCGACTTTATATCATGCAATTCTGAATTTATATATCTCGCAATTGCAATTTTATATCATGCGTAATTCTGACTTTATATCTCAGAAATCTGACTTTATATCTCGCAATTCCGACTTAATTTCACGCAATTCTAACTTTATAACTCGCAATTGCGATTTTATATCTCGGAATTCTGTCTTTATATCTCGGAATTCTGTCTTTATATCTCGCAATTCCGACTTAATTTCACGCAATTCTGACTTTATAACTTGCAATTGCAACTTTATATCACTCATAATTCTGACTTTATATCTCAGAATTCTGAATTTATATCACGCAATTCTGACTTTATAACTTGCAATTGCGATTTTATATTGTGAAATTCTGACTTTATAACTTGCAATTGCGACTTTATATCACTCGTAATTCTGAATTTATATCTTGGAATTCTGACTTTATATCACGCAATTCTGACTTTATATCGTGGAATTCTGACTTTATATCTCAGAATTCTGACTTTATAACTCGCAATTGCGACTTTATATCACTCATAATTCTGACTTTATATCTCGGAATTCTGAATTTATATTACGCAATTCCGACTTAATTTCACGCAATTCTAACTTTATAACTCGCAATTGCGATTTTATATCTCGGAATTCTGTCTTTATATCTCGGAATTCTGTCTTTATATCTCGCAATTCCGACTTAATTTCACGCAATTCTGACTTTATAACTTGCAATTGCGACTTTATATCACTCATAATTCTGACTTTATATCTCAGAATTCTGAATTTATATCACGCAATTCTGACTTTATAACTTGCAATTGCGACTTTATATCACTCGTAATTCTGAATTTATATCTTGGAATTCTGACTTTATATCACGCAATTCTGACTTTATATCGTGGAATTCTGACTTTATATCTCAGAATTCTGACTTTATAACTTGCAATTGCGATTTTATATCACGCGTAATTCTGACTTTATATCTCAGAATTCTGACTTTATATCACGCAATTCCGACTTTATAACTCGCAGTTGCAACTTTATATCACTTTATATCAGTATCTTAAAGCTAAGACACTTTAAACTTCTGACTCAACTAATAGAGTGAGTTTGGGGTGGGTCTATCAGTTTGAATGACCAGTGGCAGAGGGTGGTGATGCAGACAGTTTCATGTTTTCATTTTTGCAGTTTTGTTTGCTGCCACTTGTGAGATATCACACACAGAAACACACAAGGATGATTTATTTATATACACTAAAACAGGCTGACATGGGCCTGCAGAGTAATTACTCCACATGCGGATGTGATCCCAGTTCAGACTCGGGTTTATTTCAGAGGTTTGATTTAAAGGTGCAGCATGTTTGTACAGGATGAGTGAACTGATATTAAAGAAACACTGATCGTGAGGTTTCCATCTGTCTGTGTGACTTTGGATCAGTTCAGTCTTTAATACACACACACACACTTCTCTCCGTCTCTAATGTCATCCAGGGGAAACAGCGCAATTTCAAAAGAAGCCCAGCATGATTTGGTATTTATTTCAGTATGTGCATAATGATTTGCACATTCACTTTACACTCTTAATTTAAATCAATCATTTATGAAAATTCAAAATGATCTAGTTACCTAATCAGTTTTAAGGAAGCCCTGTATAGTAAGGCTGGATTCTGTTGATTTATTAAAATAATTTTCTTTGGAAAAATCCACGATAACATGCTAGCAAGATAGCATGAGAGTATTTCTAAGTTTATACATTGATTAACTCTTATTTTATATCTTATTGATTCTATTTAACATTTTATTTATATTTTTTTCTTATTTCATATCTTATTTATTGTATTTTGCATTTTATCTGTATTTATTCTTAGTATATATTTTATTTATATTTATTCTTATTTTATCTTATTTAAATGTATTCTTATTTTATACCTTATTATTATATTTTGCTTTTTATTTATATATTATTATATGTTATGTTAAGTTTATTTATGTTATTTATATTAACTCTTATTTTTTTATCTTATCTTGTTTTATGTATATTTATTCATATTTGTTCCATTTTTCATTTTATGTATATTTATTCTTATTTTATATCTTATTCTATTTTACATGTTATGTATATTTATTCTTATTTTATATTTCGTTTATATTTATTCTTATTTTATCTTATTTAAATTTATTATAATTTTAGATTTTATTTATAAGTATTCTTATTTTATATCTGAGATGTTACATTTTTCAGGACGGACGTTTGAAACATAATCAAGTTTTGTTTATGATCATTTCTCATAAGATCAGGAAAGTCATGAAGCCTCGACCTGATACTTCACTGAAATGATGTGTGTTTTGAGGTATTGAAGTGTGTGACAGTCTTTCAGTCCCCAGACAGAACATGGGATCACATTTTAATTTGTTCAGAAGAACTTTGTCCTTTTGTTCTTGTCTGTATTTTTAGGAGTGCAGAAAAACACAACAGAAACACTGAGAGTTTTACAGGGCAGATTACTGATCCTGAATCTTGCTGTTGTGTTTTCCTGGTCACATTCCCATTATCAGAGCGCCGGGATGAGGGATTTTGTCTTTGTGGAGCGACAGAGATTTCAGTCCAATCATGAAAGTGTTTGTGTGTGTTTTCCTCAGGTGATCGCATGTAGCATGCAGGAAATGCACACGAGCAAGAGCTTTGAAGTGTGTGTGTGTGTGTGTGTGTGTGTGTGTGTGTGTGTGTGTGTGTGTGTGTGTGTCCCGAGGCAGAGTCACTTTGTTTGTTTGTGAAATATTAATTAGTAGTTTTATTCTGTTTTTCCAGTGGAACCTCACAGCCGCTTCCTTCCTCTCGTTTATTCCCAGACCGTGTGACAAATGAGTGTGTGCGTGTGCATTATGTAAAACTAAATTAA
Source organism: Hypophthalmichthys molitrix (assembly GCA_037950675.1). Lineage (NCBI taxonomy): Eukaryota > Metazoa > Chordata > Actinopteri > Cypriniformes > Xenocyprididae > Hypophthalmichthys > Hypophthalmichthys molitrix. Next base: position 3,908,909 of record CM075506.1, read on the forward strand.
TTAGCAATGTAACATTTCTTAGTGTCATAAATATCAATTATTCGATGCTGATGAATTAAATGATCTTCAGTGGCGTGGATTATTTGGCTGTAATCTGTCTTCTGTATTTTTAAATGCATGTGACTCGCAAAGTCAGACGAAGTGCTCCATAAATCACAGTAATAAAGCGCACATCACGTCACATTATTTATGAAAAAATATGATCAGAGGTGAAATACACACGATGTTGAATGTTCAAATCATATATTCATATTTTATATTTATTTTTCTTATTTTACATCTCATATATTTCATTTTACATATTATTTATATTTATTCTTATTTTAAATTTAATTTATATTTATTTATATGTTACATTTGAGACATTTTTCAGGAAGAGTGTTTGAAGTGTAATCGAGTTTCATTTATAATCAGTTCTCATTAGAGACAATCACATGATCTTGTCTGTGTTCATAATGTTCACAGTATTTGTGTCACTCACTGATGCAGGTGCTTTGAAAAGTCTTGGATTGTTCACTGTAACACATTTCTGCATTGAAAGAGAGACACGAGATCAGCTGCTCACGAACTCCACCAGAGAGAGAGAGAGAGAGAGAGAGTCAGGGGTATTTAGAGCTCAAAAGAATGAGATGGATAGATGGATCCACCTCTTTACCTCCTTCTTCTCTCTCTGGGGTGGGACTCTCTTGCATTAATAAACGCAAATGTTGACATTTGTAGAATGAAGGAGTGGAGCGGCTGTTCTCTCTCAAACCCCTGCAGGTGACTCCAGGGCGAGTGAGGTGACTTTCCCAATTAAAGCCGAGCGATGGAGACGTTGGGCCTCTCCATAAATACAGAAGCACACTAAGAAGGTGTCAGAGCGCTCTTTCACTCTCGGCAGCCCACAGAGAGACGGATTGTGTTTTTCTCTGGAAAAGTCAGGTAGAAACACACATAGTTTTGTCACTGTGTTGGGACACTGGTGAAAAAAGATGAATATCACCATGGCTATATATGGAAAATAATATTTCTGTAATATTGTGTGCACATTTTCTGTATGGGCACTTTCTGTGTGGGGATTATCAGTATGCACATTTTCAGTATACATATTTTTAGTATGCACATTTCCAGTATGCATATTTTCAGTATGCACATATTTATTATGCGCATTTTCAGTATGCACATTTCCATTATGCATATTTTCAGGATGCGCATTTCCATTATGCATATTTTCAGTACACACATTTTCAGTATGCACATTTCCATTATGCATATTTTCAGTATGCACATTTCCATTATGCATATTTTCAGGATGCGCATTTCCATTATGCATATTTTCAGTACACACATTTTCAGTATGCACATTTCCAGTATGCGCATTTTCTGTTCACATTTTCACTATGCACATTTTCAGTATGCGCATTTTCAGCACGTGCATTTTCAGTATTAGTATTTTCAGTATGTGCATTTTCTGTTCACATTTTCAGTATGCGCATTTTTAGTATGCGCATTTTCATTATGTGCATTTTCAGCACAAGCATTTTCAGTATGCACATTTTCTGTTCGCATTTTCAGTATTAGTATTTTCAGAATGTGCATTTTCAGTGTGAGTATTTTCAGTGCGCATTTTCAGTTCATATTTTCGGTATGCGCATTTTCTGTTCACATTTTCAGTATGCACATTTTCAGCATGCGTATTTTCAGCACGTGCATTTTCAGTATGCACATTTTCAGTATGCACATTTTCAGCATGCGTATTTTCAGCATGTGCATTTTCAGTATGCACATTTTCTGTTCACATTTTCAGTATGCACATTTTCAGTATGCACATTTTCAGCATGCACATTTTCAGCATGCGTATTTTCAGCACGTGCATTTTCAGTATGCGCATTTTCTGTTCACATTTTCAGTATGCACATTTTCAGCACGCACATTTTCAGCATGTGTATTTTCAGCACGTGCATTTTCAGTATGCACATTTTCTGTTCACATTTTCAGCATGCACATTTTCAGCATGCGTATTTTCAGCACGTGCATTTTCAGTATGCACATTTTCTGTTCACATTTTAAGTATGCACATTTTCAGTATGCACATTTTCAGCATGCACATTTTCAGCATGCGTATTTTCAGCACGTGCATTTTCAGTATGCGCATTTTCTGTTCACATTTTCAGTATGCACATTTTCAGCATGCACATTTTCAGCATGTGTATTTTCAGCACGTGCATTTTCAGTATGCACATTTTCTGTTCACATTTTCAGTATGAGCGTTTTCAGCATGCACATTTTCTGTTCACATTTTCAGTATGAGCATTTTCAGCATGCGTATTTTCAGTATGCACATTTTCTGTTCACATTTTCAGTATGAGCATTTTCAGCATGCACATTTTCAGCACGTGCATTTTCAGTATGCGCATTTTCTGTTCACATTTTCAGTATGCACATTTTCAGTATGCACATTTTCAGCATGCACATTTTCAGCATGCGTATTTTCAGCACGTGCATTTTCAGTATGCGCATTTTCTGTTCACATTTTCAGTATGCACATTTTCAGCATGCACATTTTCAGCATGCGTATTTTCAGTATGCACATTTTCTGTTCACATTTTCAGTATGAGCATTTTCAGCATGCACATTTTCAGCATGTGTATTTTCAGCACGTGCATTTTCAGTATGCACATTTTCTGTTCACATTTTCAGTATGAGCATTTTCAGCATGCACATTTTCAGCATGCGTATTTTCAGTATGCACATTTTCTGTTCACATTTTCAGTATGAGCATTTTCAGCATGCACATTTTCTGTTCACATTTTCAGTATGAGCATTTTCAGCATGCGTATTTTCAGTATGCACATTTTCTGTTCACATTTTCAGTATGAGCATTTTCAGCATGCACATTTTCAGCACGTGCATTTTCAGCATGCGTATTTTCTGTTCACATTTTCAGTATTAGCATTTTCAGTATGCACATTTTCAGCATGCACATTTTCAGCATGCGTATTTTCAGCACGTGCATTTTCAGTATGAGCATTTTCAGTATGAGCATTTTCAGCATGCGTATTTTCAGCACGTGCATTTTCAGTATGCACATTTTCTGTTCACATTTTCAGTATGAGCATTTCCTGTGAGCATTTCTGCACATAACCTGATGACCTTCTACTGCATGTTTGCCAAAATATGCAAGTTTACAACAGAGCACACTATGAGACACTGTATCCCATAGTGCAACGCTCTTGATGTGTGACCTTCCATTTCCATTGTGACAAATGAATTGTAAGTGATATCAGCTATATTTTTAAAATGTTTCTTGACTCATTGTTTAATCAGACTGCCAAAAGTAAACTCATTTTGCACTAAATTAAACATTTTTTTTTTTTTTTTTTTTTTTTTGCATTAATCATTATTTCAAAGGTGATAATTTGACTCTCACTGAAACATCTACATAATGACTGTTGCAAGCTGCTATTTTATATAGACACTACATTAACATTGCAAACTGCATACAGTTGCATGCTTTTTCTTAACAGTAAAATAAATATTGTGAATGCTTTTATTAGTTTTTGTTACAGAGTAGAGGGCTGAGAGAGAGTTAAATCTGATTGACAAAATACACCTGTAGTCTGATGGGCTTTGCGCACTACTGTGTAAGAAACAGGATTACAACACGATCCGCCTCAATGGGATAACAGAACTGAAAATATGTGTGTGAGAATCCTTTGTGGACTCATTTTAGCTTGGCTGTAATAAGGATTTGTGAAGTGCATTAGTTCTATTCAGAAAGCCATTCAATCGACACTACATGATGTACATGATATACTATTTTCAGTGTATACTGTACAGTTTGTAGTCATTAGTATGCTAGTTTTCCATTCTGAACACAGTCACTCATCTTTTGTGCAGCTGGTGAGGGTCTGTCTTCTTCCCACATGATTGGTCGGATGATAATCATGTGATACTGTGTTAACGAGGCTTGGGAAACATAAGCGCGTTCATCTCTCCCAATTAGAGGCATTGTGCTGTTCGTTCAGATGCTAATCCAATCAAACTCACGAATCAGGATGTTCTTTTTAAAACAAACAATATAACCATAAATAGCATTAAATATACACCTGGTAAAATCAAGTTTTTATAGATGATACATTTTGATTGCAGTTCATAATGAGCATGAGTTCATATAACACCCACAGATCTCAGAGGACGTAACCCAGTTTAAGATGTTTAATGTGTTTAGCTCATGCAAACATGAGCCATGGTTGTGTATCATGTGACGTGGTGATTGTGTTTGACCTAATCACACCAGCAAAACAGGATGTGACTTTCTTTCTTTTAACCCAGCTGGCATTTACACGCTTATTCAATGATTTTTGAATTTTGTTTTGATTTTTGCCAAATGAAACACTGTTGATACTGCATTATTGTATTATTATTGTTCCTGTTTCGTATGTGTTTCGTATGTATGATTCATATGCTGAAAATCTTAAAGAGGACCTATTATGCCCTTTTACAGAGTTTTGATTTTGTGCTCTTCTAGAACAGGTTTTCATATTTAAATATTCCTAAAACACATTATTTTCCTCATATTCTCCATTGCTGCAGCTCCTCTCTTCCCAGTCTGTCAGTAATGCTCTGTTTAGTTCCTGTCTCTATGAAGCCCCTCCTTCTGAAAAGCACAGTGTGCTCTGATTGGTCGTCTGGAGCAGTGTGTTGTGATTGGTCAAGTGTTTCGAGCGTGTTTGGGAAATGTCCCGCCCCTTACCATAACCGCCAGTTTCAACACGTTACTAACTAAATCAACCAGGCCCCGCCTCTTTATCCTGCATGTGCCTTCGTCGGGAATTATTTAAATGAGGAATATTGTGACGGATGAAACCTCAAGACTACAATGGAGGCATTTCAGGGAGATCAGAAACACTGACACTGATAGAATAACTCCCACCGGAGGGACCTTTGAGTGTATATTTTCCTCTTTTGGCCATGTATGCTGTGTTTTATACAGTTATTTGTGTTTTTCTGCAGTGTGCGTGCATGCGCTGGAAGTGACGGTGAGCCAGAGCAGCGTCCAGGTGGCCAGAGGTCAGGCGGCCGTCTTGCCCTGTACGTTCTCCACCAGCGCCGCCCTCAATAATCTCTACATCATATGGATGGTCACGCCGCTGGCCAACGCCAACCAGCCAGAGCAGGTGAACTACACCACATACTGATCTCAACAACACTCACGTGCATTAACATCCATATTGTGGTATTTAGGAGTGAAACAATATCCAGCGGGAAACCATTTAGGAAAGTGCTTGATTACATACATAAAGAAAAAAAAAAAACATTTTTATCAATATTTGTGAGAGAATATATAATTTTATGAAATTTATAAGAACATATAAAATGAGAATTTTCAGTTATTATTCAGTTGATTTAATGTAATTCCTTTAAACTCAAAACCGTCTAAATGTATGAAACCTACATATTAATTTCCTAACAAAACAACATCAATATTATTCTGGATTGTTTTCAAACTAAATATATACATTTTACTTGCATAAACTTTGACTTTTAGATGAAAAAGATCAATTTTTCATGCTGCAGTGGTTCATCAATATGTGGCAGCAGAGTGAATCTCAGTCCCAAAAGTGTGTGATATATGGGAAAGAGGCTAAATATATTTTACAAAAGTATTTTTGAGACTAATCTACTGTAACTCCATAGATGTACAAAAAAAGTCCTAAACTTTTTTTTATGACCCAGAATGCAAAAGGTGTTGCAAAATATAAGTGGCGCCCCCCCCCCCCCCCACCTTTTTTTTTTTGTTTTTAGTTTTGTATTTTGTTAGATTTATGCTTAAAAAAAACTTTTCAATAAGAAAGAATAAGTTCACGATATATTCATTGAAAGCAAGTCAAAATATTTTATGCAGTTTTGCTTCTCAAATAATTGCGGTGTTGATTGAGTGTTAAACACAGTGTCTCGCGTTTCATGGTTTCCACATTTAGTACTTTTCATTTTTTTCCTCTCGAGTCTCTCTTCGTTTTTTCTGCCTCTCAAGACAGCATGTGACTGTAGACTTCCTGTTGAGATTTTGCACCTTCCCTGTGTTCATTAACGGACTGAAAAAGCTGAAGAGAAGAGTAGAAATCAGGAGCGTGTTGGTCAGACGCTGGTGATTCATTTACATGACCGTCATCGGACTTTATCACTGGGTTAAAACAACCCAACTGCTGGATTAAAACAATCCAATCGCTGAATTAAAACAACCCAACCGCTGGGTTAAAATAACACAACCGCTGGGTTAAAACAACCCAACCGCTGGGTTAAAACAACCCAATCTCTGAATTAAAACAACCCAACCGCTGGGTTAAAACAATGCAATCGCTGAATTAAAACAACCCAACCGCTGGGTTAAAACAACACAATCGCTGAATTAAAACAACCCAACCGCTGGGTTAAAACAACCCAATCTCTGAATTAAAACAACCCAACCGCTGGGTTAAAACAACGCAACCGCTGGGTTAAAACAACCCAACCGCTGGGTTAAAACAATGCAATCGCTGAATTAAAACAACCCAACCACTGGGTTAAAACAACCCAACCGCTGGGTTAAAACAACGCAACCGCTGGGTTAAAATAACACAACCGCTGGGTTAAAACAACCCAACCGCTGGGTTAAAACAATGCAATCGCTGAATTAAAACAACCCAACCGCTGGGTTAAAACAACGCAATCGCTGAATTAAAACAACCCAACCGCTGGGTTAAAACAACCCAACCGCTGGGTTAAAACAACGCAACCGCTGGGTTAAAATAACACAACCGCTGGGTTAAAACAACCCAACCGCTGGGTTAAAACAATGCAATCGCTGAATTAAAACAACCCAACCGCTGGGTTAAAACAATCCAATCGCTGAATTAAAACAACCCAACCGCTGGGTTAAAACAACGCAATCGCTGGGTTAAAACAGTCCAATCGCTGAATTAAAACAACCCAACCGCTGGGTTAAAACAACGCAATCGCTGGGTTAAAACAGTCCAATCGCTGAATTAAAACAACCCAACCGCTGGGTTAAAACAACGCAATCGCTGGGTTAAAACAACCCATTTGCTGGGTTAAAACAACCCAACCACTGGGTTAAAACAACCCAACCACTGGGTTTGTCCATTTTCAACCCAACTTGGGTTGTTTTTATCCCAGCATTTTTTAGAGTGTGTTGGAATATATATATTCAGAAAGGCTGAGTAAACAAATAAGATCAAGCGAAACGGCAAACCCGGGTCACGGCACCAGAAAATGGCCATAATTATTTTCTCAGGCCGTTCTAATGATTGTTTGTTTTATGCCTGCTGTATTAGAATATAATCAAGCATCACGTTCATTATTAGCAGACTAATGAGACTGAGAAGAAAAACTGCACAATGTTGTCCATAGCATCTTTCTGAAAGCTAATTAGAGAAGTGCTGAAACGCTCTGTTTCCTTCGTCACGTGTTTGCTATTGTAGTTATTCAGAGCTAGAGCTGATTTTACACATGAAAGGTCAAGAATTCACACCTGAACACCTCAGTTACCGCTACTAAACAGTGCTAAAATCTGATTGGATGAGCCACATCTGAAGCAGCCTTTTAAAAATAGCTGATGTAATCACACCTGTGATTCATTCTCTGGTGTAACACACACTTGGGTTCATTTGAGACGCATTGAAGTTCACTTGCTGGAAACTCTTCTTTTTCTCTTGCCCTTCCTGTTATCTTTGCCTTCACCATCCAAACTCCAGCATCTGCACAATGCCCTGTGGGTAAAGCGGCACATGTTAAAGCACACGCGTGTGGTTCGGCCTCTCGTTTTGATGGTGCGGCCTCAGACACGAGCGGCGTGGGCTTTTGTAGGGCTTCAAACACAGAGCGCAGGTTTATCGCCTCATCCTTTGATTCCATCTGATTTATTTTCATGAATGACTGCAGGCCAAACCCCATTCACCTGCTACCCACACACACACTTACCTATATACAACTCTGTGAAGATAACCTGAACACACACACACATGCACATACACTTACCTGCCTGTAACTCTGTATGTGACCTGAACACACACACACACACACACACACACACACACCTGCCCCCAACTGTTTCAACCTAACACGCACAACAAACGATCTTCTGCACTAATTAACCCAGAGCTGCACAGGCCAGGACACAACAGCTGCTCGTTACACAAGCACAAAACACACACACACATAAATATAAAAACGCACATGCTATCTGACAAATTCAAATGATTTTATTTCATTTCTAATCCACTTCGTTGGTTTACACTAGTATCTCATTACTACAATTTGTTTAGAGAATTGGGTGCTAAGCAATGTTATTTTAGTGTTATTTGTATTTTTAAAAAATGTGAATATTTCTAATTAGCTTTTATTTTTCTATTTTCAGGTTTCATTTGAATTTTAGCTCAAGTTTTCATCATTTTATTAGTGCTTAAGTGCTTTTGTAATTTTTTTTCCAATATTTCTATTTAGCTTTAGCTTATTTTTATTTCAGTTTTATTTTAGTCATTTCAAATGTGGCATGTCTAATAAGATTTCAGAGCCATTTAATAGAGATAACTGAGGTGTTCAGGTGTGAATTTCTGACTTTTTATGTGTATTTCAATTTATTTCAATTTTTGCTGTAGTAATTTTATTACTTTAGCTTGCCATGGCAATCTTTCTCATTTTTGTTTAAGTTTTTCATCTAATATTTTTATTTTATTTCAGCTTTATTTCAATTTTTGATTTTTTTAATGCCAGATTTACATTGCAAAGGTGGCACAGAAGCGCTTCTGGAGTGGCATTTAGGTGTCTTTTCACAGACTGTTTAATGCTGCTCAGAGGTGGCATAAATGCAACAATTTCAACTGCATATTGTCATACTTGTGGCTGAGGTGGGTCAGAGCAGGCATAATTTAGCCTGGCTTTTATTGCATCTTTACACTAAATTTTGAGCAGGCACAGAGCAGTCTTAACCTGTCTGAGTAAAGATGCCTTTAGTTTATGATAACAATGCTTTCAGATTCCAAATTTGCAGTGAAAAGGTGGCACAGAAGTGGCATTTAGGTGTCTTTACACAGACTGTTTAATGCTGCTCAGAGGTGGCATAAATGCATTTACACAACAATTTCAACTGTATATTGTCATACTTGTGGCTGAGGTGGGTCAGAGCAGGCATAATTTAGTCTGGCTTTTATGCTGCATTATGACTTTACATTGGATTTTGAGCAGGCACAGAGCAGCATTTACTTGTCGGTGTAAAGATGCATTTAGTTTACAGTAACAATACTGTCTCTAAAAAATGATGCTTTCAGATTCCAAATTTTAGGTGGCACAGAAGCGCTTCTGAAGTGGCATTTAAGTGTCTTTACGCAGACTGCTCAGAGGTGGCATAAATGCATTTACACAGCAATTTCAACTGTATACTTTAACACTAGGGGCTGAGGTGGGTCAGAGCAGGCATAATTTGGTCTGGCTTTTATGCAGCATTATGTCTTTACACAAAGTTTTGAGCAGGCACAGAGCAGCCTTCAGTCTGCTGTGTTAAGAAGCCTTATTTAGTGAATTCCTCCTCAGACTATGGGTGTGTTCAAAATGGCATCCTACCTACTAATGCCAAATTTATACTGAAAAGGTGGCACAGAAGCGCTTCTGAAGTGGCATTTAGGTGTCTTTACATAGACAGTTTAATGCTGGCAAAAATGCATTTACACTTAAACTGTATAATGTAATAATAGGGGCTGGAGTGGGTAATTTAGTCTGGCTTTTATGCTGCATTGCGTCTTGACACTAAATTTTGAGCAGGCACAGAGCAGCCTGAACTCAGCTGTGTAAAGATGCCTTAAGAAAGTAGTATGCAGTATGTATACTGTGCAAAGAATATAATATTTCTGTATGCATGCAATACCTGGACGACTAACACATACTAATATCTGCTGCATTTGTCAAAACGTGCAGTATGTTACAGAACACACTGCAATACTGTATCCAACAATGCATTGCACTCAACATGACACTCTGTTCCAGTTTGAAGAATGAAAAAGTGTTTCCTTTCGACTCAATATTTGATTAGACTTCCAAACATTAAGACATTTAATGCAAAATTGGATTAAAAATGCAAATAAATAAGTATTCATAATCAAGGTCATGGGACAACAATATAAACATTTTGAATTTGTTTAGAAGTGCATGATTTTAGCTATCATTTACTACTTTCACATGTATGCCGGTTGTATCCCAGCATGCTCAGTGCTTTGTATAGGTGAGGGATTTATACCGACGTGTCTTTAGCATATGTCAAGCTTATCGTAAAGGATGGACCTTCTGACCTGATTCTGATCAGATCACATTCTCTTCATGTCTGTCTGTGTTTGCCGTAATCTTCTGCGTTCAGCGGCAGATTAAGACATACAGCAGATGTACGTGTGTATACAAGTTCAGCGTTTCCCTGATAAATCCTTTGCTCATTTGCAAGTTCAGCAAGTGCATGCATATATTCGTAGTTACTATTTAAACTATATTTTAAACTATATTTCATATATAAGAATATTTTATTCTGTCACATTTATGCATGTTGCATATGAGCGACAAACGCATGTTTGCATGTTCACAGAGGTTGCAATGTGATGGTCAATAACAGAGAAGTCTGACCACGGAATATAGGGCGGGGCATGTGATACGTTAGGGGGAGGGGCTTAATGATTGGCAGCTCATGATGTGGTCGGAGCCGAGTCAGTTCTTAGCGCTGATGACCATCTGTACACAGCTGATGACCTCCTTTCGTCTCACAGCAAACGTCCATGAGTGTGTGGAAATCTGCTTAGTTTCCTCTCTGTGTTTTTTCTGTAATTTTGTCCTTGATTCTGATCACTTAGTAAAGTAACCGCACACCTCTCCTCAACAACATACATATATATATATATAAATGCATATAAATTTTAGTTCAGTTTTTGTTATTTTAGTACATCAATTTAAACTAAAGTTTATATCAAGTTTTTATTATTTTATTTCAGCTATATTTAACATATATATTCAAGTAAAGAAAACATTTTTTATGGTTAACTATAATAACCCTGTTGTGAGCACTAGTGATGCATGACTTAGTAAACAGCACTAATAGGAGCTCATCCATAATGTGCACTACTGAGACACTGAGATGAAGAATTAGGCAACTGATAACATGCATTAGAGTTACACTCATTTTTCTTTCTGTCATGTATACCTATACATCACTCCCATCTTTTCCTATTACACAGCTCATATCACACACACACACACACACACACACACACACTTGCTGCGGGGCTCGTCTTGATTCATCTCAGCTGAAGTGCTGCCTGTTCATTTGTGTGTAAGAAGCCCAGAGTCCATGAGAGCATCATTTACTGGTGCTCAAAACACTGTCAACTGTGTGTGTGTGTGTGTGTGTGTGTGTGTGTGTGTGATGTTACAGCGGCCTCTCGAAGGTCTCTGAAACTCCCATGATCACACACACACACACACACACACACACACAGTGTCTGAGAGTGAAGCAGGTTCCTTTGAATGTGGCGGATCACAGGAGCTTCTAACAAAGATCAAAGTCCTTTAAAAATGCTTTATACTCCGTGTGTGTGTGTGTGTGTGTGTGTGTGAGAGTGTTGAATATTCTACGATCAGCTCTTCTTCTACTCCAGTGTTTGATGGACATGATAACGCTCAGAGAGTGACCAAAGCTGAGCTCAGAATGCTGCATGTTTTCACTTTTTCAATAATTGATTATTTAGAGGGGGAAAAACTGCATATTTACATCAGTGTTATTTATACCTGTCAGCACTCGCTTTTTAACATCAGACATCCACGTTTTCTTTATATCATGTTTCTGGTCATATTGTGAATGATTCATCAGTGCACATTATTCTAAAGAATATGAATGTTTGTATTCTGTAATAACTTGCTCCGCCCAGGTTTATTATTGTTAACTAAAAATAAAACCATAAAAAAATGAATTACTGGAAATAAAATATATATATATAACTATATAGACATACATAAAAAATTAATAAAATAACACTGGCTCCATCTCTCATAAGTGTGTGGCTTTCTTTTCATGGCATAATTAATGAAAGTCATTAATTGTTGTGTTTAATTTAAAAAGTTCCTTATTTTTCTTCTTCCTCTCTGCAGTTTTCTGCATTTAATTCAGCTGAAACATACAGAGTTCATTCAAACTTACATATTTAAAGTTCAAATTACAGATTAAAGCTTGAAAATCTTCCAGTGACTGGCATTGTTAAAATATTCAGCGTCAAAATCGAACTACTTCCACTGAGAGTGATGATGTCGTTGTTAAAATTTGCATACTGATTTGTGATTGGTCACTGTCTTTGGTTTGCTCACGTGATGCTTAAAGGACAAATAATATTCAGAAAATGTTATCAATCTAACGACACTGTTTTCTTCTGTAGAGCTGCGTTACAGCTGAACTTGAGGTCGTTTCATAATTGATGGATTTTACAGCATTAACTGCAAATTATTTTCCTGTTTAAAACTGTAAAGCTGCTTTGAAACAATCTGTTGTTAATTAGTTGTATAATGCGCTATATAAATAAATGTGACTTGTTCTTTCTTGCATTAAGTGCACACATGATCCAATTTACCTGAAAACATACCTAAACTTTAAGACATTAATATCTTGTTATTTCTGTGTGTTTGTTGACAGGTGATCATCTATCAGGGAGGGCAGGTCTTCAGTTTAGCCAATCACATGAACGGGCGTGTGGGTTTCGTGGCCACTATGCCCAGCACAAGTGCCTCAATCTTCATCAATAACACACAGCTGTCTGACACGGGGACGTACCAGTGCCTGGTCAATAACCTCCCTGACCGCGGGGGGCGCAATATAGGAGTCATCGGCCTCACTGTGCTGGGTGAGTCACGTAGAGGAGGAACAAGCACGTGATGCTCTTAGGCCCTGTCCCAAATGACACCTTAAACACTCGCTGTCTTCCTATAAGTCCGCACTTTTGTGATGTAATGCCGCTTTGACTGTCAGGAGGATGTCTGCTACGGAGCTCGCTTCAGTGTGGCTCGGCACAAGAGCGCATATCTACCTAAAACTGACAAATGGGACACCCTACGGTTTCGTTTACTTAACGGACACGTAAGTCCACAAGACCAAAAGTGCCATGAAGTGTGTCATTTGAGACAGGGCTTTAGTATGTCTGCTGTTCATAGTGTGTGTATGACGCATGGTATTCTGTATGCTTGAACCTTCTACATTTGCACGATGTGCAGTATGCAGCAAAGCACTGCATCCCACAATGCAATGTGTTTAACTTGACCTACCTTGCGATGAATGAACCGGAAAGCAGTTTTATTATAGTTTTTTTTTTTTCTTACAAAATTGTATTAAATAGTCAGAAACAGTGTTATTTTAGTATTATTTATATAGTATTATAGTTATTATTTATATATTGAATTAGCATTTTTATATTTTATATCAGTTTTAATTTTAATTTTAGTTAATTTTTTTGTAATTTTGTATTGTGCGTTTTAGGTTTTGTTTTATTAGTTATGTTTTTTTGTTTTTTATAAATATTACTATTTAGGTTTAATTTATTTTTAGATTTCATTTCTAGTTATTAATTTGAGTGATTTAACTTAATCTTGTTTTAGTTAGTTATTTTAGTATTATTTATATATTATTTTAGTTTTTATTTATATTTTGAATTAGCATTTTTATATTTTATATCAGTTTTTATTTTAGTTCATTTTTAGTAATTTTGTATTGTGTTTTTTTTTTTAGGGTTTTTTATTAGTTATGGGATTTTTATAAATATTACTGATTTAATTTATTTTTAGTTCAGATTTTTTTTTTTTTTTTAATGTCTAGTTATTAATTTGAGTGATTTAACTTAAACTTGTTTTAGTTATTTGCCAAAACAAAATTTCTAATTTTCATTAAGTTTAAGTTGTCATCAAATATTTTTATTGTATTTTATTTTAAATAAGCCACATCCAAAACAGTGTTATTTTAGTATTATTTATATATTATTTTAGATTTTATTTATATTTTAAATTAACATTTATTTTATATTTTATATCAGTTTTAATTTTAGTTAATTTTTAGTAATTTTGCTTTTTATTTTAGGGTTTTTTATTAGTTATAGTTTTTTTTATATAGTTTTATAAATATTACTATTTAGGTTTAATTTATTTTTAGTTCATATTTAGTTTTTCTTTTTTCTAGTTATTATTTTGAGTGATTTAACTTAAACTTGTTTTAGTTATTTGCCTAAGCAAAATTTCTAATTTTCATTAAGTTTAAGTTGAGTCATCAAATATTGTTAAAGCTTTATTTAAATTAACTAAAATGTTTTAATAGTTTTAGTTTTGGTTAATGATTATAACCTTTGTCTGAAATTGCATACTGAGTATGTAATAAAAACTGCACACATGAAAAGTATGCATTGTCATGTGACCTACGACAGCAGTTGCATCACTTCCATGTCATTCACAACTCCTCTCCCATTGCCTTATGGGATAGAAGAGTGTTGGACGCATCCGGCTATTTCTCATGTACTGTTTCATGAATGCTAAAGATTTGGACACACTCTTCACAGTATTGCATAGTTTTGAACACACGGTTAATGTTTTTCAGATGATATCCGGGCATCACTTCACTGATTAAATTATGAATATAATACGGTTATGAGACAATGGCGTTTATTGTTGCATAATGTGTACTGTTTCACATGCTATTTTTTGTACACTAACCTGACATTGCACACTATGAATATTGTTGGCTTTGTGACAAACTGCTTAAAGCATCTACCACATACATAAATGTGAATGTAATTTCAAGCAGGCATTTTCTCACAGGTCCACATTTTTGACTATGGGCATTAAGATGTTTTGGCCTAAAAAACATTCACTTAGACACCAAAGCACACAAATATATGAGTGTCAAGGTCGGAAATTAATGGCTTGGGGCAAAAAAATGGTACCAAAATTCAAGATAAAGGCACATAAAAATGTCCCCATACAGTTATACTATAACTTCCCTCCCTCTGTCAGCATCTCTTCTCTGATGATGAGGGCGGGGCAACCTGTCACTCACATGAGATCCACCAATAGCAAACCACAACCATCCAATCAATTCCCCACAGACAAAATCAAGCCCCGCCCTACATTTGTTCTTGTTTGCGAAGCTGTTTCACTTGGATATATGTCACAATAGGAAAGAATAGACTAGCACAACTTGCATTGATTTGAACTGTTTTTCTCTCTCTGCAGTTCCTCCGTCCATCCCGTCCTGTCGTATTCAGGGATCTCTGGACGTGGGCAGTGATGTGATGCTGTTGTGCGGTTCGGACGAGGGCATCCCCACGCCCACCTACGCCTGGGAAAAGCTGGAATCGGTGCCCAAACTGCCCCACAATGCCATGCAAGGTACTAAACCCCTGCCCGTGGGGATTCCGTTTTGCCCCACATTCTCCGGTAAATCTGCAGCTCTTGACTCATGGTGTGGCGTGACCTCTGCCCGCCCCGGTCACCCGTGTGTGTGTGTGTGTGTGTGTGTTTGAGTCCGGTGAGGTGACTTGACCCGCTCTCTCCGAACAATGTGACGGCTTTAGAATACAGCTACAGAATCACCACAGACCGTGATTTATTACTGTCAAAATCAAAAAATTCACTCTATTTACTTTCATATGTCATGTTCCTGGCCCTGTGAAATTGGTTCGCTGTTCTGTTCAATACTCAAGTTCTTCATAAATCATTTCTATAATCGTTCTGCCATTTAAAGAGGTCATATGATGAAAACAAGCTCTTTTTCAGCATTTTCAAGCTTTCAAAACACTTCCACATTCACCCAGCAGCGTTATTTTAGTATTATTATATATATTACTTATACAAATTTTGAAGTAGCTTTTATTGTTTAGTAATTTTATGATGTGATTTTGTCAGTTTAAGTTTTTCATCTAATATTTATATTTTATTTCAGCTTTATTTCAATTAACGAAAATGATTTTTAATAGTATTAGTTAGGAATAACATCACTGTCAGCCAGAACATTTACTGAACGATTCACCGAGGAATCATTCACTGATTTGTGAACTCACTGTGAGTGATTCATTGATTCAGTGACTCTATAGAAGGTCAATAATTGTCTGATGAAATATTTCACAGCAGAACATCCTTAATAAATTATATATTTCCTAGACATTTCCATGACCTTAACAGGCCTGGAAACCCTGATTTTAAAATTCCCTGATATTTTTTGTTTGTCAAGAACAACAATAGTCAAGTTCTTCTCCACCAGACCTAATGAATCATTTCTATAGGGACTGTTAGTTCACACAACACAAAGTTTAAACACAAACTAACTCTTGAATTACTATTTCAGATGTCTGTGGATTTTAACGGTACAGTAGCCTTATTCTAAAGATGGCTGTTATATTTTTATGCTTAATAAATCAATCTGCTTTGGCCTCAAAAAGCTTTCACAGGTGTGAGAGACATTTTTACTTTCTCAAACAGGAACAGAGATTCAGTCGTGGTGCAAAACTGCTATTGTACTGCCATCTAGAGGCGATTGGTTTTACTGCAGATTAATCTGCACTGTTCTAGAACAACGAATCAAAAATGACTTTTCTTGTTTTAATGGCATTTGTTTCATTGTTATTTATAGAGTCTGTGTAATGTTATTGAGTGTCAAGAACATATAAGGTCATATAAACGCTTAAGCTTTTTGTTTTTTTCATTGAAACGGTTTGAGCAAAACCAGATCAACATGCCCTAATTTTTCATAAACACCTTTATCAGCTGTTTGACTGCTTCTGATGTTTTGACATCAGGAGCAGAGAAGAACTTATGTGTGTTGTCAGTTTATTAATTTGCACAGAAACACAATTTTATGAGTTTCAATAATTGTCTTTGTTTTGTAAATCAGATGTTTGCAATAATTGTGTCTGGATTTGTGTTCCTCAGATTAGAAATTAAGTTTTTCATCTAATATTTTATTTTATTTCAGCTTTATTTCAATGAACGCAATTGATTTTTAATAGTTTTAGTTGACAATAACAACACTGTCAGCCAGAACATTTACTGAATCATTCACTGATTTGTGAACTGTGATTCATTGATTCAGTGACTCAAAAAAGCGATTCGCTCTGTGGAAGGTCAATGTTTAGCTGATTAAATATATTTCACAGCAGAACATCCTTAAAAATAGTTTATTCCCATAGAAATTTCCATGACTTTCCAGCTACGTTCTCAGAACGTTCTATTAAGGTTCTCCTAAAGTTATGAACAAATGTTCTTCTAGTAATGTTAATAGAACTTTCATTCAAAGTTATCAGATCTTTAATAAAGTTCTCATTATTTATATTTATACTCATACATTATAAGTAATGTTTTGTTCTGAAACGTTCATCTAACGTTTTTTAAATGTTACTACTTGTTTTAGAATGTTTAGAGATTTGAAAGTAACATTCTTATGATGTTTGAAGAATGATGAAATGGAATGTTTCTTTAACATTTGTTTAACCAAGAAAAAATGTTTTTGAAACATTTAAAAAAACTACATTCAGAGAAATAACATTTTCATAACTTAATGGGAACGTTAGAAAAACGTTCTTAGAACATATTCAGCCCTGGAAACCCCCATTTTAAAATAACATTTCCAAGTTTGTCAAGAAGAACAATAGTCAAGTTCTTCTCCACCAGACCTAATAACTCATTTCTATAGGGACTGTTCAGTCAGAAGTTTTCAGTAACTCAGTATTTCGTCTTGATTTGTGCTCCTCAGATCAGATGCAGGGTACGGTCACGCTGAGAAACATCAGCACCAGCACATCTGGACTGTATCAGTGTACGGCGTCGAACGCCATCGGAAAGAGCACCTGCGTCCTCAACCTGCAGGTCGTGGCACGTAAGTCTGCACATTCACCCTCATACAGTAGTTCTGCAGATCATTAAAGACACGCCGGAGATCTCACAGTCGTCTCTGTCTCTGCCGTGTGACAGCGCAGCCTCAGAACGTCGGCCTGATCGCAGGAACCATCGTCACTGGTATTTTAGCGCTGGTCATCTGCTCTTTACTGGTGCTGGTCACGCTCTTCTACTGGAGAAACAAGAACAAGTACGAGGAGGAGGAGATTCCCAACGAGATCAGGTGACTCTTCAGAATCAAATCAAGCTTGTTTGTGTGCAGATTTTTATATTAATTTAAGTTAATTTAACACTACTAAAACATGAAAGAACATTTAAAGAAGTTATATGATGAAAAAAACAAGCTGTTTCTTGCTCTTTTGTAATAATAAAAGTGTTTGATGTGACATACTGTAACATTTACAACTCAAAACACCGCCACGGTCAGACAGATGTTATTTTAGTATTATTTATATATTATAGTATTTATTATAATTTTTAAATAACTTTTATTTTTATATTTTAATTTTTGTGTTTTGGTGTTTGTTTTGTATTATTCCTAATTAGCTTTGATTTATTTTTATTTCAGTTTTTTTTTGAGTCAGTTTAGTACTTCAGCTTCTATGGAGCCCTGCACATGACATGCAGGAAAAAAATAGTAAGCTAAATAGTGTGCACGATTTACTCATTTGTTCCCTCGATTTGCTAAATCATGCTCATGATTTATAGGGAATGAAATAGTAAATTGTGCGTACGATTTAACAAATTGAGGGAATGAAATAGTAAATCGCGCCCACAATTGAGCAAATCGAGGGAACGAAATAGTAAATTGCGCGCACGATTGAGCAAATCAAATGAACGAAATATTAAATCCCGCGCACGATTGAGCAAATCGAGGGAACGAAATAGTAAATTGCGCGCACGATTGAGCAAATCAAATGAACGAAATATTAAATCCCGCGCACGATTGAGCAAATCGAGGGAACGAAATATTAAATTGCGCGCACGATTGAGCAAATCAAATGAACGAAATATTAAATCCCGTGCACGATTGAGCAAATCAAGGGAACGAAATAGTAAATCACGCCCACGATTGAGCAAATCGAGGGAACGAAATATTAAATTGTGCGCACGATTGAGCAAATCAAAGGAACGAAATATTAAATCCCGCGCATGATTGAGCAAATCGAGGGAACGAAATAGTAAATTGCGCGCACGATTGAGCAAATCAAAGGAACGAAATATTAAATCCCGCGCACGATTGAGCAAATCGAGGGAACGAAATAGTAAATCGCGCCCACGATTGAGCAAATCGAGGGAACGAAATAGTAAATCGCGCCCACGATTGAGCAAATCAAAGGAACGAAATATTAAATCCCGCCCACGATTGAGCAAATCGAGGGAACGAAATAGTAAATCCCGCCCACGATTGAGCAAATCAAAGGAACGAAATATTAAATCCCGCGCACGATTGAGCAAATCAAAGGAACGAAATAGTAAATCCCGCCCACAATTGAGCAAATCAAGGGAATGAAATAGTAAATCCTGCCCACAATTGAGCAAATCAAGGGAACAAAATAGTAAATCCCGCCCACGATTGAGCAAATCGAAGGAACGAAATAGTAAATCCCGCCCACGATTGAGCAAATCAAAGGAACGAAATAGTAAATCCCGCCCACGATTGAGCAAATCAAAGGAACGAAATAGTAAATCCCGCCCACAATTGAGCAAATCAAGCGAATGAAATAGTAAATCCCGCCCACAATTGAGCAAATCAAGGGAACGAAATAGTAAATCCCGCCCACAATTGAGCAAATCAAGCGAACGAAATAGTAAATCCCGCCCACAATTGAGCAAATCAAGGGAACGAAATAGTAAATCCCGCGCACGATTGAGCAAATCGAGGGAACGAAATAGTAAATCCCGCCCACAATTGAGCAAATCAAGGGAACTAATTAGTAAATCGTGCCCACGATTGAGCAAATCGAGGGAACGAAATAGTAAATCGGGCGCACAATTTACTTTTTTTTTTACCTGCATGTCATGTGCGGGGCTCTGTAAGTTTTCTATGTATAATCAATTGTTTTTTATTTCGATTACTGTTCACAATGCTTCATGGGATTGTAGTTCTTTCTCTCACTAAAGCTAAGTAGGCTACACAGTCTTGTACCTTTGCATTTTTGTCCAATTTTCAAATCAAAGTTTGTAATGTTGTGACTCACCTCATGGCTTATAACGCTTTAATGAAGACTTTTGAAATGAATAGAAAAAATATGCCACTTAAAACGTGGGCAGGCACTGTTGCATTTTTTCTCATATCTAATTCTTTGCTGAATTGATTTCCTTACACAGAGAGGATGATCTCCCCCCGAAGAGATCTTCATCAGTCAAAGCGTTCCAAGCCGACGCCTCATCCTCAGAGAATGACACGCTGACGTCCACCAACACCTACAACAGCCGCTACTGGCACAATCCCAAACCCAACTACGACACCAACTCCTACACACGCTACAACGGCGACACGCGGCAGACCTTCACCGGTGGCTCTAACGCCGCGGGGAACGCCCCGTCGCGACCCGCCTACGCCAACGGCAGCCACACCCTGCCGCCGCCCAAGACTCTGGTGGTCACCACTAACTCCGCCCCCTCACCGCCCGTCATGACCCGCAGCAACGGCTCACTGAGCCTGCGCCCGACCGTCACGACGACACCGGCGGTGACGCACGGACAGCAACACACGCACTCGTACGCCGTCAGCCAAGCCACACTCGAGCGCATGGGCGCTGTCCCGGTCATGGTGCCGGCGCAGAGCAGAGCCGGGTCGCTCGTCTGACGGAAATATGCGTATGGACCACATAAAAACTGTTTTATAACCGAGTTCAGCTGATGCCAACTAAAACTGCTCCGTTAACATCCCACACGCCCTTGTTTTTGATATTGCCTGGTTGCTTGTTAGTTTGTTTGTTAATTTTTTTCAGTTGTGATGATAAACTGGCTTCGCTGCAGGCAGAAAAAGGGCCCTTGAGCAACAAATACTCTCAAAATCATGTGATCTACTGTATTTCTCAAACCCAAGAGAAAATATCTGAATGTGCATGATGCTTAGTTTGATTAGATCAATACGGCTGTTTTGTACTACAGTTTTATTGCTTTTTAACACTGGAATCACAAAGGAATATATGGAAGCTTGTTTCTGCCACGGAATAAAAAAAAAGGTAATCAGGACACCTGTGGTGGTCAGGTGGTACAGTGGTCATGTGGTACAAGTCAGAGCTCTCAGAAAATTCTGAGTTTACAAGTTTTGTGAGTTCTACAGGGACGTGAACACTTTTTACAAGTCAGAATCTTGTAATTACGGTAATTCCAACATGCCGTGAACGCACATTTTAAATTTCGCAATTCTGAGTTTGCACCTCGCAATTCTGACTTTTTCTCAGAATTCTGAGTTTACATATCACAATTTTGACTTTTTTCTCGTAATTACAGTAATTCTGACATGCCGCAAACACCTTTTAAATCTTACAATTCTGACTTTTTCTCGTAATTACGGTAATTCTGACATGCCGCAAACGCACCTTTTAAATCTCGCAATTCTGACTTTTTTCTCAGAATTCTGAGTGAGTTTACATCTCACAATTTTGACTTTTTTCTCATAATTATGGTAATTCTGACATGCCACAAACGCATCTTTTGAATCTCAGAATTCGGACTTTTTTCTCGGAATACTAAGTTTACATCTCGCAATTCTGACCTTGCGTCTCTCACAGTTCTGACTTTTTCGCTGAATTCCAAGTTTGCATCTCACAATTCTGACTTTTTTCTTGGAATTCTAAGTTTGCATTTTGCAATTCTGACTTTTTTTTCTTTGAATTCTAAGTTTACATCTCACAATTCTGACTTTTTTTTCTTTGAATTCTAAGTTTACATCTCACAATTCTGACTTTTTTGTTTCCACCATGGAAAGAAAAATTCTAAAGTTAATTGTGACTTTCTATTTCACAATTCTAACTTTTTTCTCACAGTTGCGAGTTTATATCTCAAGTTTACATCTTTTTTTCCAAAACAACAGAATTGCAAGATGTTAACTTTTTTTCTCTGAATTCTGAGTTTACATCTCGCAACTGTTTCCATGATGGAATAATAAATTAAAAAGGGTAATTACTTTATATCTCACAATTCTGACTTTTTTTTAAAGAATTGCGACATATAAACTCACAACAAATAGTCAGAATTTTTTTCTTTTCCCTGTAGCAGAAATAAGCTTCCATAGAAATAAGTGTGCGATTTAATGTGAGAATGATCCATTTTCTCCAATCAGATCCGGCCTCAGTACCTTCGATTTCGGACGAGAGGTTTGACAGTATTACTGCTGCAGGACAGACAAGTTGTGTCGTCCTCATGTGCGTTTGGTTTCGTTTGAAAGAAAAGTCTTACATTGATCTGTCTTAACAATCCTAATCCGACACTACTGACTAGAGCCGTAGTCTACCTCTAAAACACTACAGATAGAGTCTAATCAATAGTGTAGGTCTCATCATGACGTACTAAATCAAAACTACAGGAAATCCACTTCAATCGGGTGCTGCTTTCAAACAGGTAGATGCATATTGTCCTGTGTGTTATATGAAGGACTACTGAGATGATATTAACACATTCACTGTTTATTTTGTTCATTTGTTGCTTTGTCTGGTTGTTTTTTTTTTAAATACTGTAAATAATGTAACTACTTGTAGAATAGAATGTGAATTAAAACATTCTTTTGCCCAAATCTCACTTGTGATTTTTTTTTTTTTTTTTCAAAATCATCTTTGTCTTTTTCAGCTTGATCAGATTAATCTCATCAAGTTCAAGGAATTAAAAAAATGCATGCTGCACATCTGTTTACTATACACATTTTCATAGTGATCTGGCATAATTTTTAATCATTATTGTTCATATTATTGCACATATTGTCAGTACAAGTGTTTATACTGACTTAATAGTGTGGAATCAGAGTCTGTGTGTGCATATGTGTGTAAACACCGTCTGTCTAAAGGTCGATGTTGTACAAATAGTGATCTTTTTTACAGAGTGTTTTAAAACGGTTTGCTGCTGTTTGTCATTATAACAGTTTCATTAGAGGTTACGTGAAAAAAACTGGCTTCAGAAACATTAAAATCCTCCGGACTGACCTAAATCAGGTGAAAAAACTGACCTCAACAAGGTGAGTAAATACTCATGATCAACTCTGAATTCTGAAACAAATCAGATGTGTGGTTGAATGTATGGTTTACAGATGGAGAGATTTCGGGTGTTTTAATGGATTATGTTCACAAAAAGGTTTACTGTAGACAAAACTTAGACTTAATGACCTAATTATTAAACTAATACCTATACATTTACTGTAAGCTACTGTTCTAAAGTCATCCTTCAAAAACATGTTAAATGTATCTTTTACACCAGTAGATGGAGGTGAATTATGAAATTAACAAACCTAGTTAGTCTTGTTTTTCATTCATGAATCAAACAGGTTGATTTACATCAAATCTGCTGCGGTTTCTTGATGTCTGAATCCATGAGCTGGATTATTCTTCTTTTAATACATCTGACCTCAGCGCTCCAGTCACCAGGTTTGCTAACGTTCCTGTTAAGTTATGAAAATGTTATTTCTGAATGTTCTCAGAATGTTCAAACCTAGAGGTTACTGAGAAAACTTGTATAACTCAATTTTACAAGTTGAGTACTTTGTCAACTTAAAGATTTTAGTACACTGAACCAAAAAAAAAAAAAAAAAAACGCTTGGTCACATTACTAGACAAATATGTGGAAACTGATTACCTTAAATTTCTCAAGTTGTCAATGACGTGACGGGTCACTTTTCTGTCCAAAGGCCTTAATAATAATAAAAAACAAAGATATGACATCCAAAGTATGTAAGGTAGTACAACTAGATCTCTGTTATTGAATCCAAAAGGTTTTAATTTTATTTTTCTACATATAAAGGTATTTTAAAGATTTTGAAGTGTCAAAAGGTCATTCGGTTTAACCGTCCAAAGGCCAATACAGCCATTTCATTTGTGATTAAAATATCTTAAAATGTAATAAATGTATATATTTTTTTATTCCTGCATGATTTTATAACCTCATGTATCAAATAGTGCAAAATGGTATTAAAATTATGTGTAGAAGTCGTTGCTTTGTTATGAGAAAGAATGTCCGGAAAAATGAATTTCATTCATGTAATTCGGAGTAACCAATATAAAGGGACCATTTTGGATCAAGTCATGCGGTCAGTATCATGTGACAGGATGTGACATCATTCAGACACCTGCAAGGGACCACATGGTCGTGAAGCAAAGTAACTAACTCTCTTTTAACTATTTGAAAAATTCATGTTTTCACTTGCTCATACGCATGTACCGAAACATCAGGTCATTTGGTACAACCGCTATAAAACATGGAAAACATTGTAATATTTTAAAAACTTGTACTAAATATAAAATGTTTGATTGTCCTTTTATTAGCTAAATAGATAGATATCAGCCTGTTAGCATTGCTTGAAAATATCGTCATTCGGTATAACCAAAAGTGTCATTCGGTAAAACCGAAATTTTGGTTAAATGACTTTTTTGGTGACAAATTTTGTCCATCTTGTAAAAAATAACAAAAGCAGTGTTAATTGATTATAAAAACCACATAATCTCATTGTTAACACTTAATAAAACTTCAAAATTAATTATATCTCCATTATGTTTTTTTTTACACTTTTAAAAACCTTATTCGTCAATGACCCTAATACAAAGACATACAAAAGAGTGTTGGGACTACAATGGACCATGCATTTATATTTATTAATCTGCAAATACTGGTCAAATACGTTGTACCTAACATTTACCTGTAATAGTTAAAAAAAAAAGAAATCACAGATTCTACCTGAACTAAAACTAAAAAGCCTAAACGTATACATTAGCCGATCAACTAACAGTGTAAGGCTCGTCGCCAGGGCTGGATTTACCTCACATTGTGACATAGGGAAGAAAAAATTTTGCTCCTCAAATACATAAAACATTTGCCTTTATATACAGTGTTTCTTGAGTAAAGAAAAACGATGTACTTATTCAAAGAACCAGTTCTTTATTTACCATTGCACTGCAAACAAGCAGAGATGTTCCAAACATCATTCAGATAGAGGTGGGGTGGAATTATGAGGTTTGACTGACAGTTTGAGGATCCAATGAAGATACAAGGTTTAGTCACAAGCTCTTTTTAATACTTTTCATTGGTTAAATATTTCCAAAACCCACAGATGGACATAAAGGGTGACCAATAGTAATAATTTATGAGGAAAAAAATACGAAATATGGAGATAAGAGGTTTCTGCCCGATATTATAAATTTTGTTCATTTAGATAATAATAGTCTTACAGAGTCTCAGCATTAGAGTGAAATAATAATAATAATATTTCCCAAGTGCCTATAACTCCTATGCATAAATCTGGCCCTGTTCGTCGCTTTGAGGGAACTTTGCCAGAACGTTAGCGGATGTTCTCACCTTTTGTAGTTAAACCCGCCGTGTGGTGTTCAGTGTTTCTCGACAGGCGTGATGCCGTGCGTCTGCTCAGGACTCGAAGGGCGAACGTTTTCCTGGAGGAAATTAAACCAGGGAATCTGGAGCGGGAGTGTTATGAGGAGCTGTGCTCTCTGGAGGAGGCGGCCGAGATCTTCCAGAGCAGAGAGAAAACGGTACGGTCACGTGATCTAGTCTTAATCTGCGTGTTTTCACACACTAAACTGATGATTACACTTCTCACAGTCATCCCATTTCTAAATCTGTTTACTCTTTGTGCTTCCATAAAATATTCCAGATTACAGAGAGAACAAGTTATGATTCTTCTTCAGTAGGTTTTTTGTTCATTACAGATCACATTTTGTTTGGTTCATTTTTTTAAAGTCACCATGAAATGGAGGTTGTGATCATCTTTTGTGACGTATATCTGAGTGAAACGGCTTCAGGAACAAGAACAAATGTAGGGCGGGGCTTGATTTTGTCTGTGGGGAATTGATTGGATGGTTGTGGTTTGCTATTGGTGGATCTCATGTGAGTGACGGTTTGCCCCGCCCTCATCATCAGAGAAGAGATGTCGCTGCAAGAGGGAGGGAAGTTATTCTGATTCAAGATTACGAGGAACGTGAATTTAAAACAAAATAATTATGTGAACGGATAAATCATTTATAATAAACACTGCAATATTCCATGAGAAAACAAGAAAACAGTTTTGATTTCATGGTGACTTATAGGATTCTGTATAGGGTTCTTAGGGTTTTTTGGTGTTAAAATAAAATCATAAATAAAGTTCTTGATGTTTCATTAAGTCCTTCAGATCAATGTTTTGGTTTCTGAGTTCTTTAAAGCACAAGAACATCCAGATGGATTTCATAAGAACTAGAATAAAAAGTTCTTTGTCACTTATTATGATTCTTCTATGACATCACACTGCAAAAACATCTTTAGTTCTAAATGGAACTTTTATTTTTAAGAGTGCAATGACATCATTCTTGTGTTCTTTTAGATGGAGTTCTGGTACAAATATCAGAGTAAGTGTTGTGCTGCCATGTTGGAGTTTTTTGGGGTGTTTCTGAATAAACTGTGAAACATCATCCTGGCAGATCTTGATGGAGTGAAATGTGTTGTTTAGATCGGAACCTGTGTCGCTTTAACCCGTGTCTGAATGGAGGAATCTGCAGTGAGAACCGCGGCGTTCACGAGTGTCTCTGTCCTCCACAGTACAGCGGTCGGAACTGTGAAACAGGTTCACTGCATGCTGCGCTTGTCTTGACTTATTCCAGTATACGTTCTGCATAGTTCAAAATTAGAATGCCATGTAATATGCAGAGAAAGTGATCATAGAGGATGTTACCAGTACCAGACACTGATTGGACTGTGTTTGTGTGTGTTCAGAGGTGTTTGACTGTAAATATAAGAACGGAGGGTGTCTGCACTACTGCAGCATTTCAGAGCAGACGGCAGGTGTCGTATGCAGCTGCGCAGACGGGTACCAGCTGGATGAAGACGGACGGAGCTGCAATCCATCAGGTACAAACACACAAACCTGTGTAACAAATGCTTTCCTGTGCTTTCCTGTAGCTCAGTGGTTAGAGCATGGCACTAGCAATGCCAAGGTCGTGGGTTCGATCCCAGGGATTGCACATACTCAGATACAAATGTATAGTATAATGCAATGTAAGTCGCTTTGGATAAAAGCGTCTGCCAAATGCATAAATGTAAATGATATCAGCTGAAATGCTGACATGATAATGGTATTTTTGGCCTTACCATATACAGTTAAAAATTGGTGAGTTGCATTTTACAGGTGAATCTCACAAAACATGTCCTGGTCACATTTCACCTGAAAATCAAAGAAATTCATTATTTGAGCATTAAGAGAATATGCAAATATGTGACTCCAACTAGCTAAAAATCATGTTGCTTTAGGTGCGTAGAGCACAATTCACTTTTTTGCACTATGCAGGTTATAAAATTAAAATATTTTTGCTAGACCTTCTCTATTCTGGATCTAATTCTGTTTACGAAATTCTGGTTTTATCAATCCCTTTGTTTGCATTGACTTTGGCTTGACGCCCTTGAAGCAACATGATTTTCACCTACTTAGCAACAATTTCTTCTAGTTTACTTGGCATTAAGAAAATAAAAACACTGTACTGATATACAATTATAGTTCATTTTTATGTTTCATGATATATGATTACTTTTTATAAATGTAAACAGTGTATATAAATACCTGAACTAATCTAGATGTTTGTGTGTGTGTGTGTGTTAGTGCAGTACCCCTGTGGGAAACAGTGGAGTAGTGGGATCATGACTCGCTCGCTGGATGATATAAGCACCACAGACACTGATTCTGCAAACCACACCCACACCGTGACAGACTCCTCCCACTCATTACATCAGGACAGAAGTTCACTGAACAACTCGACTCACCTGCCAAACCAAACCACAGTTCAACAAGCCAAACCTGGTTCACAGGACGAACTCTCTGACAGTGACATCACAGGTGCAAATGAGGATACGCGCATCGTTGGAGGTCAGCTGCAGGGTCAGGGTGGGAGTCCGTGGCAGGTGGGCTAAATCTGATCTTTTATATGACCTTTATGCTTTACCTTGGGAGATTTGATCATTTAGGAGACAGTAACACTTTGAATTGAAAACGCTGCAGGTTCTTCTTCGTCGTAAGGATGAGCACGGGTTCTGCGGCGGTTCTCTGATCAATCTGCGTTGGGTGGTAACGGCAGCACACTGTCTCCAGCAAACACCAGACCATGTGACCGTCGGTGAGTGTCGTCTATCTGTTGTGACGCTTCATGTGTCATATGAGGCTTGTGTTACATTGTTCGGGAAAGTGGTTATTACATGTAAATGCATACTGATGCACTCTGAACACGCAAAACTATGAGTGATACCAGCTTCACTTATTACTAGCCAGTTTGACTTTATTTCTGTCATATGTCTAAAGTTCTTATAAAGAAGTAACAGAGGTTTAGATGTTGATGTTTTATTGAAAGTGTTTAGTTTGAAGTCACCATTATGGTGATCAGTGTTTGCTTTAGTTTGGCTCTCGACCCTTGATTTCTTACCATTAGCTTTTTTTACTGGTTGCTGTAACTGAGTGTTTCTAAGGCACATTTGTTATGGAAAAGAAAACTTTGAGAAAATATGATCAGGTGTTGATGGTTATGTATTTATGATGACAAATCATCATATAATGACCTGATTAACTGATCTTCTTCAGGGTCTAAAGCTCTGATCATTTGGTTGATGTGTAGTTTTATAGTTCAAATGAAAAGCTTCATGTTGCAATGCATGCTGGGTGCCATCAGAGTACAAAACTTCCCAGCATGCATTGCGGCATTAATAAATTATGCATTTGAATTGCTTTTATTTTTTGCTGCTTTTTGTGACTTTAGTTGCTTGTTTTGTCATGTTCAGAGTTGATCTGTATTGTTTTTGATTGTCACTGTTGTTGAGATTCATAGACTGATTCTTGATGTCTTTGTTTGTCTAAGGGTACATTTACACGACAACAATGTGCTAAAAATGGGGTAAAAATGTTCTTTGTACAACTTTGTAAGACTATGCGCCTGCACACATTTTTTTTACAGAACACTCGCGCCAAACGCACATGCCTATCCACCTTATTTTTACAGTTTATTGCACTTATAGGGCCAGATTTACTAACAGCTTGCGTCAGCGCAAACCCTCTTTTGGCGTTAAAAAACCACTGTCGGGATTTACCAAAGAAAATTAGCGCTGAAAAAGCATGGACTGAGTTGTTTTTGGCTGACCTTATTGCATATGCATTTGTAGGAGTTTACCTTT
Organism: Hypophthalmichthys molitrix; assembly: GCA_037950675.1. NCBI lineage: Eukaryota > Metazoa > Chordata > Actinopteri > Cypriniformes > Xenocyprididae > Hypophthalmichthys > Hypophthalmichthys molitrix. The sequence goes on from CM075506.1 coordinate 3,938,192, forward strand.
CAGACGTTTCCCTTTACAGAAAACATCAATTATTGAATAATAAGATGGATAGACTAAACACGTGTATGATGTCACCGTTTTCACAGATTTGCGTTTTTGTAGTTTACAGAGATGATAATGGTATCGTTTTAAAAACTTCCACTTTGAAACCCGTTTTCACCCGTTTTGCATTTTTAGGCACTCAAAAGGCCATTGTCATTGTGTAAATGAACGGCCAAAACCCACAAAAACACACAAAAACTACACATCAAACATATAATCAGAAATCTGAAATCAGTTAATCATAATGATTACGTCATCATCAACATATAGCCATCAACACCCGATCAGATTTTCTCGTTTTTTTTTCTCGCCATCACAAATGTGACACTAATCACCATAATGGTGACTTAAAACTATCATTTTCAAAAACATCAACATCTAAAACTTCTCAATAAGAGCTTCTGTAGACGTATGACAAAGTCAAACTAGTTAGTAATAAGTGATGCTGGTAATGCCGTTTCATCCTCTGCTGAGATCTTAAGAGATTTACTGTCTTCTTTTATCTTAGTTTGATTTAATCTAAGGCTGTAGCTGGAAGTCAGTTGTAGTTCTTGTGTTCTTGCTCATCTCTTCTCTTTTATTCTGTTCTTTTTGTTCCTCTTTCCTTCAGTGATTCTGCTTGTTAAGAGCAGGTGTTCATCACTATGCACAATCATCACTTGATTAATAACTTAAACTCTCCTTAACTCCAACACTGGATTTTAAAGGGATAGCTCAGCCAAAAATGAAAATTATCCCATGATTTACTTTTATGATGGATGCACTTTTTTTGGGCTTCAAAATTTAAGGTACCATTCACTCCCATTATAAAGCTTGGAAGAGCTAGGATATTTTTAATATAACTCAGATTATGTTCGTCTGAAAGAAGATAATCATATACACCTAGCATGGATTGAAGGTGAGAAAATCATGGGACAATTTTCATTTTTGGGTGAACTAACCTTTTAATGTGTGGCTCTTGATTGGTCTTGGAGGTCTGGTCATCTCTGATGTTAACAAATGAAACCTTTATTCTACCCTTTTCTTTATACTAAATGATTTTGTGCTGAATCCAGACATGAATTTGTGGTATTCACACACACACACACAGGAGACTATGATAAGATGCGTCCGGACAAAGACGAGCAGAAGATCAAAGTGGAGAAGGTCGTCCTCCACCCTCATTTCCACGAATACACCTTCGACAGTGACATTGCTCTGCTCTACCTGTCCGATCCCGTGACTCTGGGTCCGTTTGCCTCACCCGCCTGCCTGCCCGACGCCAACCTGGCTGAGCGGCTGCTGAAGCCCGGAGAGCAGGGCCTGGTGACGGGATGGGGCGCTACGCGCTTCCTGCAGCGCTCGTCGCGCTTCCTGAGGAAGGTGATGCTTCCAGTAGTGGATCAGATGAGCTGCATCAACTCCACGGAGCAGGTGATCACGGATAACATGTTCTGCGCTGGATATCTGATGGTGGAGATGGACGCGTGTACAGGCGACAGCGGCGGCCCCTTCATAGTCAACTACCGGGGCACGTGGTTCCTGGCCGGGGTTGTCAGCTGGGGCGAGAGATGTGCTGCCGAGGGCAAATACGGAGTTTATACGAGACTGGGAAACTACTTATCCTGGATACGTGAGGAGATGATGAAAGAGGAATCCAGACCCAACCAGAACAGAGCAACTGCTGAAGTACAGTGAACATCTGAAGATTGGCCAACACTTTACAGTAGGATAAGGTCCCATTATGCAATTGTGCTAGACATTTATTACAGTTTTATTAATCTTTGTTAATGTTAGTTAATAAAAATAGTTACTGTAAAAAAAAAAAAAAAAAAGATTTTTCAAAGTTGTAAATAAAGATTGTTGGAGTATGTTCTACATCTTTCTCCTTTAATTCAATCAATGTGCAATCAATAAAATTACATTATGGTTTTAAAATATAACTATATGAACTACATTGTAACCATTTTTGTCATGTTTGCCTTGTACTATTAACACAGTGTAAATGCAAAGCAAATAAAGGGAAGAAAAAGCCCAGGAAGTACATAAGTAAAACTTAGAACATGGAAACTCTTTATTATGAAAGATACATCAGAACCAAACGCCATCATGTTCCCAGTTCAGTTCTCTGGGCTCTGAATACATTGCAAACGCGCAGCTACGCAGACTCACGCATAGCTACAGTACAGATACGCGGCTTCTTGGAGATCTGATTCTGCAGAACTACTGTAGAACCAAACGCCCAACACTGGCAACATTTTACAGGAAAAACAACAGAAACAGAAAAGCTTGAGGAGCGTGTGGAGGGTCAGAGGGGCATGCGGTTCCCCTCCACGCTGATCTTCACCGCGTGTCCCGTCTTCGTTAGCCGCTTGATATCTGCGAAGCGCCGCATCTGTTTATCTACTCGTGACATGCCCTTCTTCATCGGACCCTAGAGGACAGACGAGTGAGAGAAGAGTCAAAAACACTTACAAAAATACTTCATTTAAAGTATGATGTGGAAAAATGGAAAGTGCAAGCAAATACAAGCCCATTTAAAATATCTTGATTTTTTTTAATTAAAAAATAGGAAATTACTACACGTGAAATCAAACCAATTCAAATATCCTAATATTTAAAAAAAATAAAAAATAGGAAACTATTACAAGCGAAAACGCACCAATTAAAAATATCTAAATATTTTAAGTAATAACAAATATTGGAAATTAATACAAGCAAAAGCAAGGCAATTAAAAATATCTTAAAAAAAAAAAAAAAAAATAGTAAACTTACAAACGAAAACACAGCAATTAAAAATATCAATTTTTTTTTTTAAATTAACGGGGGGGACAAATAAATATGAAACTATTACAAGTAAAAATAAACCAATTAAAATATCCTAATATTTTTTTAAAATAAAAAATAGGAAACTATTACAAGCGAAAACATGCCAATTAAAAATATCCTAATATTTAAAAAAATAAATAAATAGGAAATTATTACAAGCAAAAAAATAAATAAAATAATATTTTTTTTTAAATTAACAAAATAAATAGACTATTACAAGCAAAAACAAAACAATTAATAATATATTATTTTTTAAAATGTAAAAAAAATAAGTTAATAGGAATATCTTTAAATTAAAAAAAAAAAAGTAAACTATTACAAGCGAAAACACGGCAATTAAAAATATCAATTTTTTTTTTTTAAATTAACAGGGGGGAACGAATAAATATGAAACTATTACAAGTAAAAATAAGCCAATTAATAATGTTTTTTTTTTTTGTTTTTTTTTTAAATAAGTTAATAGGAAACTATTACAAGGTAAAACAAGCCAAATAAAAAATGTTTTTTTTAATGGAAACTTTTATAAGCAAAAGCCAATTAATTTTTTTTTTTTAAAGTAAAATAAACAGGAAACTGCTAAAAGCAAAGTCGCTTGACTTTTAAAAATAATAAAAGCATAATCAAGTCATTTAAAAATGTGCATTAAAAACAAGGTAAAACTCTACAACAACCACAAACAATTAAAAACAAAAAGAGAAACAACTGTAAGGAAAAAAAGTCAATTAAAAACATTGTTCAAAAATGACTAAAAGCAAAATCAATGAACTAAAAACTTCAAATGAAAAATTACTACGATATGTTCTTGTGAGAGCTGATAATGTGTGTCATGTACTGAATATCACAGCTGTAATCATTTTAAACTGTGAAAACATGCTGAAGAACACACAAGCTTAGAGCGCCGAGGTTAAGTGGGTTGGTCATGTGACTTTCACACAAAATGGAATGAAGTTGATCTGCTCTCGTAACGGTTACTTTGTCCCTTGTTTGTGGTGGTAAACATCCAAAACCACGGCTGGTGGGACTTGTTTCAGCAACTAAACATTAAGGACCTGTTTGAGGACTGCTTCAACTCTTGCTCATGGAGTTGACGTGTTAGTTCTCTCTACTCCACCACACTGTATCCAGTGCAGCATGCAGCACCATGCAGCCACTTACTGCCCCCTCAGGCAGGTCACGGAACTACAGGGGCATACGGTTTCCCTCAATGCTGATTCTCACAGCACCCTGCGGGCGGCGCTGCTTCCTCTCCTCTGCAAAACGCCGTTTGTGCTTCTCCAGCAGGCTGATGCCTTTCCTAAAGCTCCTCTACCAATCACATAACAGTAAAAAACCTCCTCCGCCAATCAGATTACAGGGGGTATACTTGATGAATTGAACAACTCTACATATAATTTTAGTCAGATAAAGAAACATCTCTCTTATCCTGATTCACACTTCCTGTGCAAACTCCTCCCACTCTTTGAGCGGGAGACACTTGTCAATCATTCCTCTATACTTTAGCCCCGCCCACTCACCCGGTTTGAGTCCCCATCCACGTTCCATTTGGGCCGAACCACGTAGTCCTTATTGGACGGCATGGGCACACGCGCCCTCGCACAGAACCCTGGGTCACCCGGCCGTAACGCCCTGAGAGAGAGAGAGAGATGTTAGCTCATGTCATTCCACTTTGCAAAGTTTACACTATAAAAAAAAAATAAAGAAATTAGAATACAGAAATGATTTAATACATTTAATTATAAATGTATTAGATTTAAATTATAATAAAATAAATATACTATAATAAATTAAATATTAAATTATAATAATTTACATTAATAATAAAAAATTAAATTAGAATATATTAGACAAATTTTAAAATTATAATATTTCAAAATAATAAAATATTAAATTATAATAATTTATTAATTAGAATTAATAAAATTAAATTAGTATATAATATTAAATAAGTGAATTACACATTTGTAAAAATATTTTTAAATTATATATTTTAATTAAATTATTTTTATTAATTAGCAATAATAAATATTGAATAATGAATAAATTATATAATATAACTTAATATAATAAATAATTTCAATATAATAAAATATTAAATATAATTTTAATTAATTGGCATCAATAAAAATATCGAATGAATTACACAAATTATATATTTCTAAAAATATTTTTAAATTATAGTAATATAAATAAATTTCATTATGATAAATGATTCAATTATAATACTTTTTATTAATTAGCTTTAATAAAATTACGTTATATTTAAACAAATTATACAATACATTTTTAAATTATAATAATACATTTATCTATAATAAAATAATTAAATATAAAAATTATAATAGATTAATATTTATTAATAATTAAATTAAAACAAACTATCTGAGGTGTAGTTTTAAAAATCACAAAAGATAAATGAAAATTTTGCATAAAAAATATTTTTAGGACCAAACACATTTTTTTGCAATGTGGCATTTTCACAAGATTAAGCACATTTATATAATAAATAATATATTTAAACTGTAGCGCATATATATATATATATTATATACACACACACACATACATTATGGTAGTGATGGTAGTGTATATATGCTGATTAAAAAAAAAAAAAAAAAAAAAAAAAAAAAAAAATCAAAAAATTTAATTTTCACAAAAAAATAAAATAAATTAAAAAAATGTTTTTAAAACAAGACATTAAAATTGTCTTTACACAAAATGTCTTGTTTTCATTTGATTACAGGTTTTTGAGTGTAAATATGGGCAGGTTCATGACAGGTAATGTACGATTCTCTAATAAACATCATTAAACTAATATAAAAAACAAAATACAGAGAAATAAAATGGCTGCAGACACGTACTTCTCCTCTCCCGTCAGCACTTTCTCCAGATCTCTGCGAGGAGTCTGTCCACCGGAACTGTGGGAGGAGAACACAGACTGAGACGGAGCAAACCAGTCATGTGACGCGCTCAGGCAAACATGCGCTCATTGTTCAGCATTTGCTTTAGTGTGTGTTAGGGTTCGGCTGACAGACGGCACAGTTTCATCACATTCGCCTGAATTCAAAAACCTCAGTAAACACACACACACACATATACACACGCACGCATGACATCAGCACAATGAAATGCAGAAACTCACATGCCTTCAGTGTTTAAAGAGCTCAAGATGAGAGGGAATGAAAATGGGGTGACAGAGTGCTAGTTATTGTTAATATTGGATTCAAAGCCATCATGGCGAACAGTGCGCATGTCTCAGCTGAAGGAAATAATCTATCAGGCTTTAATATATCGGCCAAATTTTCTTATCGGGCCGATAATGATAACATTAAAAATGATTGTTTATCATCCGATACTGATATTGGGCCCGATATATCGTGCATCCCTAACACACACTCACACACACACACACACACAGTGAACCTGTGCGCAGGGGAAAAGACGTCCGGCTCCTCCGGCCTCTCAGACGTCTGAGGCTCACTTACACACCACAGGAAGAGGAAGGAGGGACAGAATGACAGTGAGGAGTGACAGATGAACGACAGATGAGGAGAACGTCACTGATGAGGTGCGTGTGTTACCTGAGGCGCCGGCGCGGGGCGATCTGCTGGTCCAGGTCTCTCTGCTGTCGCTCTTCTCTCGTCATTCCCTTGTAGTTGGACGTTAAGCCGAAGATGGGCCGTGACCACTCATCTGCGCACACACACAGAGATTATTGCAGGAACACACACTCAAACACACATAGATACGCTCCAGTCAAAGAGAGTTCGTACTGATGAGTTTGAGCGCAAGGTCTTTGTTCGGCCGGGACTCTTTAGGGTGTTTGTAGAGGTACATGACGGCTCGGCCGATTCCACTGAGCTTCAGTGTTTCCTGACTCACACTGGGCAACTGTCAACAAACACGTTTCATTACAATATGATATATGTATATACACACATACACACACACACATATATATATATACACACAAAACAGTTCTTTCTGGTTCTCGAATCTGATTGGCTGACAGCCGTGCGATATTCTAATAACAGCACTCCTACCTTTTCACCGTTTGTATCACTCCGCGACTGAAGTGACTATCACGGCGGACTATATTTTTACAAATACTACACTTGTACCACGAACTGCAGTTTTAAGAGTTTTTTTTTTAGGTGTGAATGTAGTTGTTTAGACCTAAAATATGTGACTCATAGTTAATCAAAGCAGTTATTTTACAGTTTGTTTAGACGTTTTTGGAGATTTGCGAGCTCAGCGGCCGTTCAGTGCTCACGTACCCGCCGAGAACAGCTTCATCTCAGCCAGTCCTTCTGGTATTTATATAAATAATATGCCGTATTTAGCATTGAGAAAGGGTCCATCAACAGTATCAGTGGAAGTTACATTATTATACCGTTAGATGGCGGCAAAGACTCTCTCTATGAGTGAGTCAGAACGAGGACGCTGTTTTAGCACTATGGGAAATCCCCTTAACTTTTAAAAGGACAAAGATATCGCTTTCCTCAGTGGACATTCAAACTGATTTTTTTTATAATGGATTTAATATTATGGACATCGACCTGAAGAATGAACGCTATATCAGATGAAGGTAATACACACGTTTAGTCGATCTCTCTCTCATAATACCATAATATAATAAGCTTCAATGAAGCGACTCAATGTTCCTTCGTTACTAGTTTTAGAATTAGTAATGGAGGCTTGGTCAAACTTGAGATTTGAATGTGTGGTGGAAGGAAGTAGTTCTGCACAAAAGAGGCTTTTTAAAGACAATCCGTTGTTCTTATTTATTTAAACAGTTGTGCCGTTGAACTGTAGTATAAACGCAATATCACACTTGTGGCCATGAGATATGGCTATATATCAACACAGCTGTGATTACCTACGGCTGAATCACATCCGTGCTGATATACAGCCATAATCGCACGGCTACAAGTGTGATATTGCTCATATGCATGTATTTATTTATATATCCATTCACTCGTTCATATTTTTTGCATATATACATAAATCATATGTATCCCCTAACTCAATACACAATCACAGGGTGTGATACAACTATGGATATGTTGCCTCATTAAGATTGGCATCTTCAGTACTTTAGTAGTTGTGTTTAAACAGAAGCATCAGACTCACTTCCTGCAGGATCTTGAGGAGTTCCTCTCGTATCTTGAGTGCTGGGAGACTCTTATCCGGGAGAGGACTGATCCACTCCTTGATGGCCGACATCACGCCGCTGTCTATAAACGTCTCCTTCAGGTCCTGCCTACACACACACACACACACACACACAAACACACACAAACACACACAAACACACACAAACACACACACACACATTTGTAATGACTCCAGACTCTAAATAGAGTTTGCTTTTGTCCTGAAAGTGCAGCTAATAAACACACACAGGCTGATCCTTCAACACTCACTTCTTTAAATGCATCACCACTGTGGGGAGCAGCATGAGCTTTTTCAGAGCTGGTTTCTTCTGACTGTTTAGAGTCCGGTCCTCCTGAAACACACACACACACACACACACACACAGTAAGTGTCACTGTAAACATGATTCCTGTCCCACTGAGGGACGAGTTATAATCATTTTCTTTATGAAATCAACAGCATGTCACAGATACTGTAAACTTTAAAGGGTTAGTTCTTTCCAAAAATGAAAATAATGTCATTAATTACTCACCCTCATGTCATTCCACACCCGTAAGACCTTCATTCATCTTCAGAACACAAATTAAGATATTTTTGATGAAATCCGATGGCTCAGTGAGGCCTCTATTGACAACAAGATAATTAACACTTTCAGATGCCCAGAAAGCTACTAAAGACATATTTAAAACAGTTCATGTGACTACAGTGATTCAACCTTAATATTATGAAGCGACGAGAATACTTTTTGTGCACCAAAAAAACAAAATAACGACTTTATTCAACAATATCTAGAGATGGGCGATTTCAAAACACTGCTTCATGAAGCTTCGAAGCTTTACGAATCTTTTGTTTCGAATCAGTGGTTCGGATCGTGAATCAAACTGCAAAAGTCCCGCCCCCCAGTGGTGAACCACTGAAATTTCGAAACACTTATGACGTAACGAAGCCTCGTTTACTGAAATCACGTGACTTCGGCAGTTTGATACGCGCTCCGAACCACTGATTCGAAACAAAAGCTTCAAAGCTTCATGAAGCAGTGTTTTGAAATCGCCTATCAGTAGATATTGGTTGAATAAAGACGTTATTTTGGGCGCACAGAAAGTATTCTCGTCGCTTCATAACATTAAGGTTGAACCACTGTAGTCACATGAACCTTTTTAAATACGTCTTTAGTAGCTTTCTGGGCACTGAAAGTGTTAATTATCTTGTTGTCAATAGAGGCCTCACTGAGCCATTGGATTTCATCAAAAATATCTTAATTTGCGTTCAGAAGATGAACGAAGGTCTTACGGGTGTGGAACGACATGAAGGTGAGTAATAAATGACAATTTTCATTTTTGGGTGAACTAACCCTTTAAGCTATTAATATCCCAGAACCTGTCACACACACACACACACACACACACACACACACCTCTGCAGCTTCTGTCATTTTGGTGATCATGGCGCTCACAACATCATCTGCGTCACTGATGAACGTCCCTCCGTCTCGATTCCGCCTGCGTTTGCCGCTCTGAGCTTTCTTGCGGGCCAACATGATGTCAAAGTCTGACATGTAGGACATGCTGAACACACACACACACACACACACACACACACACACACACACGATTACATCTCCTGCATGTACTAAGACACATTCTTAATGCTTTCAACATTAATTCACTTCATGTTTCTGTTACTACAGTAACGGACGGGAGCATTAATGAACAGATTCACTTACTCTTTTCCGCTTCTGTCCACATCATCATCTGAATCAGAGTCGTCCATTCCCTTCTGTCCCGACACCTGAGACTGCGGCCGCTCGCCCTCCAGCTCCTCCTGATTGAAGCCCTGAACAGATAACACACACACACAACAAATTAATCATTACAATTAGGGAATTAGCGTCGCACAGTTTGATTCATTTTGGCGAATCAGTTTGTTCAGACTGTTTGTTTCAATGAATCGTTACAAGAAAACAATTCACCTGTTAATAACTCAGTAGTGAAACAGTTCTGATCAAAAACAAATAATGAATTATTAATCAAGATATAATATGCAAATTTGACACTTCAAAAATGTATCTACTGTAATCAGCTGTAAAGCTGAAATTGATTTAGTTTCATGACTGACGCTGGTATTTTCCGGTTTAATACTGTGAAACTGCTTTGAATCGATCTGTATTGTGACTTGACTTATGCGAATCTGACATCATTAATGGCTCACCGTAAACTCCTCCTCCTCTTCATCGCCGGACTCTCCGAAGATGTCTGCGATCATTTTCCTGAGGGACAGAAAGAGACGGTTACACACACACACACACACACACATAAAGAGAGATGAAGAGCGTTACGAGCACTAACTCTTCCTCGTCGTCGCCAGAGTCGCTGTCGCTGCCGAACAGAGCCTTCTCGTCCTTCTTCCCTGTATCCGCCTTCATCGCGTCCTCCTCATCCTCGCTGTCTGAGCCCAGCTCCTTCAGTTTAGCTGCTAAACTCTTGTCAGGACCTCCAGAGGCTTCATCACTGCCAGAGTCTTCATCATCAGACACCAGCCGGCTCTTCTTCACCTCTGCAGAGGCACAACCATCATCATCATCATCATCATCATCATCATCACCAGATGACATCATACAGTGAGCGTTAATGACAGACAGTACCTTTCTCTTCATCTTCCTCACTGTCTGACAGAACCGCCTTCTTCCTCTTCACTGAAAGACAATTCACAACAAAACATGATCACTGATAGATTATGAATTTATTATAATAAAATATTAATATTGATTAGCTTATAATATACTGTAAACAATAACATTAAAATTATAAATATTACTAATAGTATAAATTATATATATATGTATAAAGTATTTATAATGTTATAATTTGACTATTATAGTAAATTATATACTTATTATATGATTAAAATATTATTTATGACTAATACAGTATAATCTTATTTTATTTATATATATAAATAATGACAATTTATATATAATTATTATAATAATACTATTATAATAACGTATTAGATTATATTAGCATTATAAATATAATAGTATATTTAAGCTCATAGTCATAATATAATTAAATATATCATTTTTATTATACTGGTCAAATGATAATAAATACAATAATGTTCAATAATTATCAAATAATTAAAAGAATCATAATATATAAACTTATGTAAATAATATTACTAATATTATAAATAAATATAAATATGTAATTATAATTATCAGATGTATTATAAATATAATAAATATTATAATACATTTACATTATAAATATAATAAAAATAGTAATATAATTAAGATTATAATCATAATATAATTAAATACAGAATTTATTATAATAGTCAAATTATAATAACATTATGAATAAATCAATAATATAATTATTTAAAAATGTATATTATAATTAATAAATTACAAAAATATATATATATACACAAAACAATAAATAAATAAGATTAAAATATGAGTACAGAAAAAAATGTTAAAATAAGAAGTGTAAAATAAATAAATAATAAATTAAATAAATAAAACAGATTTATACAAAAATAAAATAAAATGTATGAGTAAAGAAAATATGTTGTGTGAAAAAAAGAAAAAGTAGAAAAAGAAAATGTAAAAATAACTAATAAAATATGATTAATATACATAAAATATTAAAATGTGTGTGTGTGTGTGTATATATATATTTATTTATTCATAAAAAATTAAATACTTCTACAAGTTTCATAAGTAGTAAACACACATACCAGGCTTCTCATCTTCCTCATCATCATCATCACTGGCCAGAGCTCGTCGTTTGGGCCCTTCATCTTCATCACTTCCTGCTTCCTCCTTCGGCCTCTCCTCCTCTTCCTCGCTGTCTGAGTTCATCACAGCTTTCCACTTCCCTGTCTCCTTCCTCCCTCCCTCCTCCTCTTCCTCTTCAGCATCAGAGTCTCTCTGAGTTTTCTGTTTGGGTTTGTCCTCGTCTGAATCGCTGCCCGCGTCTGATTTGGGGCTGCTTCTCTTCTCCGCCTCCTCCTGGTCAGAGTCGCTGGCGGGATGCGCTTTCTCCTCCTCCTCCTCGTTCTCAGAGGTGCTCGCTCTTCTTTTCACAGGGGAGCTGCCCTCCTCATCCTCGTCGCTGTCTGCAGGACGGGGCGGCTCGGGTTCTGAGTCGCTCCCGTCTGCTGCTCCTCCACGGGCCTCGTGATCCGACCCGCTGTCGGCGTTCTCAGACTTCCTGTCGTGTGCGGCGTCCTCGTTATCACTGCCCTCGTCCTGCAGGAGCACAACAATCAGAAAATGACAACTGAAATCAAGCACAAAACCCCAAGCATCAGATCCAAACTCACGTCAGACTGCCGTGATCCGGGTCTCGCATCCTCCTGCTCGTCCTGAACTGGAGTAGCGCTGCCGTCATCTGAGCAAACACACATTCACAGAGTCTCACAGCTTCAGTTCATCAACACACGTGAGCTTTGAACCTACACACTACTAAACCACTCCAGTACATCTGCCCCTGATGTCAACTTACTGATCACAGATCAGTGTTAGGACAGCGCTAGAGGGTCCATTAAACAAATGTTAAGATGATAAGCGTGTAAAAAAAAATAAAAAATAAAAAAAAAAAATAAATAAAAATATGATTAATATATATAAAATATTAAATGAAATAAATAAAACACCAGATTTTAACAAAAAATAAAAATAAATAAGATAAAAATATGAGTAAAGAAAAAAATGTTAAGTAGTATAAAAAAAGCAATAACTAAATAATAAAATAAATTAACTAAATGAATTAAAATAAATAAAACAGATTTAAACAAAAAAAATAAAAATAAATTATATTAAAATATGAGTAAAGAAAAAAATGTGTAAACAAGTAAAAATAACAGATTTAGTGACTAAAGAACAAAAATGTTAAGAGTAAAAAAAGTAAAAATAACTAAACAAAATGAGATATACATAAAATAAATAAAAATTAACTAAATGAATTAAAATAAATAAAACAGATTTAAACAAAAAATAAAAATAAATAAGATTAAAATATGAGTAAAGAAAAATAATGTTAAAATAATAAGTGTAAAATAAATAATTATATAAATAAATAAAATAAATAAAACTTTAGATTTAAACAAAATATATAAGATTATGCGTAAAAGAAAAAACTAAAAATAATGATTAATATACATTAAATATTAAAATAAAAAATACAAAAAAAATAACTAAATGAATAAAAATAAATAAAACAGATTTAAACAAAAAATGAAAATAAATAAGATTAAAATGAGTAAAGAAAAAATGTTAAGTGTAAAAAAAGTAAAAACTAAATAATAAAATGAGTTTAATATACATCAGATATTAAAATAAATAAAACATTACATTTAAACAGAAAATAGAAATAAATAAGATTAAAATGAGTAAAGAAAATGTTAAAATAAGAAGTTTAAAATAAATAAATTAATTAATTAATTAAAATAAAATATTAGATTTTAATTAAAATATAGGAAAATAAAGTAAATATGATTAATATAATAAAATATTAAAATAAATTAAAACAAATAAAACATTAGATTTAAACAAACAAAAAAAGATTAAAATATATCAGTAAAGAAAGAAAGACTGTAGTACAGTACTATAAAAAAGTAGGCAAAAAAAAAAAACCTTAATAGAACAAATATTTTCCAAATATTTTAGATATATTTATAATATAAATATGTCAAAGTACAAGAAAGTATATAATGCCCATATATACGTTTATGTTTGGAGGCATTTAAGGTGCCTTTGATTTATCATCCATCTAAAAGATCGAAAATCTGCTGTTTTAGGATTTACAGTATGTTCATGTATAAATACCATGGATGCATTTTATTGTAATGCATTTTTATCATATTCATACACCACGGTACATAAAAATACCATGGTTTTACAGTGGTATTTGTCTAAAAAACATGAAAATACCATGGTACTTTGATGGATGATATGGTAATGCATGTGTACAATACTGAAACACCATGCTACGTTAAAAACAGCGTAGTATTACCATGGTACTACTTCGTAATGGGTCAGTAAGTTCTGGTTGTGGTACCTGAGCGGATCTCCTCATCTCCATCCATCTGGACTCTGGACGGAACCGCGCTGCTTCAGCTTCTCCTAAACACCCACACAAACGAGTAACAACAATAAACCCAGAACAGACGCCGAGCTGATATCAGATCCGCGCCGGTACCCGCAGAATCAGAACCCGGTTCTTCTGTGGACCCGCGGAGACCTTCTGTCTGTCCGGGTCTGTCACATGGGCCCTTATTAATGAAACTATCGATGTATTACTGATGGTCAACCACTGTCCCTGTTTTTCTTTCTTCCTCTAAAATGGTGTCGCCGCTCAGAGAACGCATGCGTGTCTACGCACCGGCGCTTTGAAATTACGTCAGACAAAACGTCGCCATTTCAGGGGCGGAGCATCAAAAACGCGCGTTTTTATATTGATTTAATATAGATAATTGATTTATATTTGTTCAGGGTGCTTGTCGTCATTATGAAACTAATTTAGATTGTATATAAATAAATCAATTGAATATATTAAGAAAACGAATACATTTTTTTTTTACGTCTGATGTTTATTTTGGGAAAATATTCTGTAGATAATTGAAAATATAATAAATTGTTTTAATCTTTTTATTATGGATGTTAAACTTGAATTTCTTCTTCTAATAGAATAGCTTTTCTGTATTTTGTGCTGTGTCCTTATCAAAATAATGAAAATAAATGACAACTGAGGAGATATTTTCATTCTTAAATGCATTTCTATTTTTTTAAATAAATGTTATATCAAAGTTTTAAAACCCAACTGACACTAATATAATGTTCAGCAAATTCCTTCAAACAGCCAGTGATGATGCAATCACCATATGATGTCATAAAGGCGTGATGATGTCATAATGAGCTGCCAACTTTCCTTCAGTAAATACAAATGTAGTTTTTATGGATGATGTATTACCAAGATGAAATGATGAAACTCAAGTTGAAACATCAAGTCTTCTGTTGTGTACTTAAAAACAAAGCATCATGGGACTCCTGTATTTATGTCTATGTCATAAACAGACAGAACATTTCATAGTTAAATAGCTATTTTATTAGTTAGAATAAGACACAAACGTTTAAGACATCAACACTGATATTAATAAATTGTGTATCACATTACATTAACTGTTATAACTGTTTATTTATATTTATTCAGTGTGCATTTACAGTCAACATGAAACAGCATTCCCAACCCGTCTGACTCTCTTAATCAGTGAAACAGGATTTTCAACAAGAAAAACCTCATTGTAAAGTGTTACCAAATAAATCCAGGACACGGTGTGATTGTTTGGATGATGAAAAGTGTCGTTTGACAGGAGATAATAAAGCTGAAATGAAATATGTGTTAGAGGAAGACCAAGTTATTCAGTTTTGATGCACTGATGAATCGTTCACAATAAGACCAGGAACATGCATTAGGAAAGTAAGGTCACTTTTGGTTTCATGTTGACTTTAATATCTTAAATAACTACTGTATTTACTGTAGGTGTGAATATCCTTCAAAGTTCAGTGTAGTACAACTGCAGCACAATATAAAACAGTTCATAAACATACGTGTCAAAAGCCTTTAGTAAAACCAACAGCCTAAAACCGAGTCAGTTCATGTGTGTGGATGAAATGAGTCGGACCGGAAACACACCGAGCGTCAGTCACGTTAATGCTCACACACTCCGACATTAGATCCTGCTTCTCTCGAAGAGATTTTTAGTTTTTAAATAGTTGTAACATTAAGATTTCACTCTTTTCCTTTTTGTTCCCTTGTCCCATAGTGCAGCAGCGTGACCTCTGACCTCTCTTGACCTGAAAGCACAGACAGACGCTCTAGCTTTTCTCCTCGTCGTCCTCAGAGCTGCGGACGAACTGACGGCGAGAGAGCTTCTCTGGGTCGTGTGACGCCATGTTGCTGAAATCGCGGAAAATATCCTGGAATGTTTCGTCATCTCCTGAGGAAAAGCCAAGAGAAGAGTTTTTATTTGTTGTTGTCAAATTTCACTGCAGACAGAACTTTTATTAAATGTTTCTGCTTGACATGCAGTACTGGTTAAAAGTTCGGAATAATTAGGATTTTTTAAAAGGTGCAATATGTAAGATTTATGTCCGCTAGAGGTCGCTATTCAAAACAAAGGCGTAGCTTGATGACGGAATCTTGGGACATGTGGTCCTCACCTCAAAGCCGGTGGAAATGAATCGGGATAGGACTCGGGAAGAAATCATGTTCATGGATGCGATTATTAATGTTACTGTAGTATGAAGCAGAGCAGGACCGAGTGTTGTGGAGCTAAACGAGCGATTGCACAACACACGCCTCACGAGCAGCAGAACTTTTATTATGACACAGTCGCCGGCGCTGCTTCCGCTTTTCCGGTCATGAGTATGAGGTAACGCAGCTCTGTTTATCATATTAGATACATTTGAGTGTGTTGAAATTGATGTTATAACGTTACTCTGTGCGTTCACTCGACGGCTGCTGTGAGACACTTGTTGCACACTGCAGTAAGATAGATCGATTTTAGAATATCATATTAAATGCTGGATGGCTTGTGTTGATAAATGGCATGCAATTCATTTTAAAACGTATTGTATGATGGAGAAAATGCTGTATTACTGTTACTAAAAATAAAGCTGCATCTGATTATGCTATGTTAGCTACTTCACAAAATAGTGTTTTTCTCTGAGGCATGGTAAAACATGGTACTCGAAAAACATCAAGAAAATTAGATTTAAACAATAAGACTAAACGTGTTGAGCTATATAACAATAATTCGTTTTCTGTCTATAAATATATCAAAACAGTTGTTCCCTTGTCTATTAAAACATGTAATATATTAAAGCATCTTTGGTGTTTTCATGGTTTCTACAAACTAAAACCGAAAACCGAGGGTAACGTCCTCACACGTCCCGGAGCCTTGGTTAAAATTGCAATTTTCTCACGATTTACAAACAGTTGCAAACATTTGGGATATTGTAAGTACTCAAGTGAACAAAATATATAACACTGGCCTAGTGGTTTTTGGATATTTTACTGCAAAAATCTTACATATTGCACCTTTAAATGTTTTTGAGAGTCTCTTCTGCTCACAAAAGCAAATTTATTTGACCAAAAATACAGAAAAAATTCTGAAATATTTTTGCAATTTAAAATAACTGTTTTCTATGTGAATTTATAGTAAAGTGTAATTTATTCCTGTGATTTTTCAGCATCATTACTCCAGTCTTCAGTGTCACATGATCCTTCAGAAATCATTCTAATATGATGATTTGATGCTCAAGAAACATTTATGATTATTATCAATGTTCATATTTTTGTGGAAACTGTGATATACTACCATTCAAAAGTTTGGGATAAGATTAAAAAAAAATATCTTTTATTAATCAAGGATGCATTAAATTGATCAAAAGTGACAGTAAAGACATGTATAATGTTACTATTTCAAATAAATGCTGCTCTTTTGAACTATATTCATCAAAGAATTCTGAATGTATCACGGTTTCCACACAAATATGAACTGTTTTGAACATAGATAATAATCATAAATGTTTCTTGAGCAGCAGATCAGCATATTAGAATGATTTCTGAAGGATCATGTGACACTGAAGACTGGAGTAATGATGCTGAAAATTCAACTTTGATCACAGGAATAAATTACAGTTTACTTTATATTCACATAGAAAACAGCTATTTTAAATACCAAAATATTTTACAATTTTTACTGTATTTTTGATCAAATAAATGCAGCCTTGGTGAGCAGAAGAACTTTTGAATGCAAGTGTATAATTATAAGAAAATCCTAATCTAAAACAGTCCAGTAAACCAGACAGGAAACAGAATAACGCGTAAGCAGATGCCGTCAGGTACATTAGGACACACTGGATCTTGAACTAGATCATTACTTTTGTTTAGATAATATCTAATCTTACCAACAGATCCGAAGAATCCCTCTGAATCCCTCATTTCCTCATTCATTCGGGCCATTCTCAACCTGAAACACACACATTACATTAGTATGATTTCTAACACACACACACACACACACACACACTGATTACTCACAAAGTGACAATGTCAGCGTGGGCGGTTTCTATGGCAATACTGAGCGGATCGTTTCCCTTTTCGTCAGCTGCGTACTGATTGGCTCCTCTCTTGAGCAGCAGACACACCTGCCTGAAGTGACCAATCACAGATCATTATCATACATCAGTTAAAAATTTCAGCAATTTGAAGCATGACGTTTGTTACCCCGTGTGTCCGTAGGTGGCGGCGGCGTGCAGAGCGCCCTGTCCGTGCTGATCTCTGTGATTCACGTTAGCGCCGTTCTGTAACAGAAACTCACACGCCAGCAGAGAGCCCTGACAGAAACACACACACACACATCACTGAAGATCAGAATCACACACATTTAACAGCGTTTGGACTCTCGGAGGCTGCTGTCACTCACCCCGACGGCTGAACCAATCAGAGCCGTCCGTCCCTCCCGCTCAGGATTACTCCAGTTCACCTCCGCACCCTCAGCCAACGCGGTCACCATGGCAACGAGATCCCCGTTCAGCGACGCCTGATATAGCTTTTCTCCGGCACGAAGCTTTGATGTTTCTACGGCAACAGCACACAAACATTCACGTCTGTGTGCTAATTATCATTCTACTGCTAATTAATACTTGAAATTTAATGATAAAATAACTATTTTAATTCTATTATTTACATCTTAAATAATTTTTTTAAATTAATAATGTAAATAATTTAATTGAAAATTGTATAATTATAAAATAATATTTTCATTAATAAAAAAAATGAATTAAAATAATTTAAAATTAAAATAATGTTAATGTATTTTAATTAATTAAAATAACTGTATTTAATTTAAAATAATTGTACCTTAATTATAAAATGTGATTAATTAATTAAATAATTAAAAATTAGATTATTTATTCAAAATAATTTAGAATTACAATTATCAAATTATTTTAATTATAAAATAAATTAACTAAAAGAATTACATTATTTAAACTAAATCTTAAAATTTAAAATTAAATCAATTAAAATAACTATACTATTTAATTAATATTTAATAAATGAAAATTATTTCTTTTAATTATAAAATATTAAAAAGCATATTATTTAAAATATAACTGAATAATTTAAATAATTTAACTGAATATTGTATAATTAAGAAATATTATTTTAATTAATAATAAAAGCATTAATTAAAATAAATGTATAATTCATTAACACTTTTTAATTAAAATAATTTAAAATTAAAATCATGTTATTGTTTTACTTACAATATTTTAATTAAAATAATTATTTAATTCAAATCATTTATAATTACAATTATCATAATTTAAATTTAAATAATTTAAAATTAAATCAATACAGATAATTAAAATAAAATATTTGAATTAACAATTAAAATAATGATTCTATTTAATTATTATGTAATAAATTAAAATTAAAATTATTTATGTTGATTATAAAATATGAAAAAGTATATTAAAATAATTTAATTATTTTATTCATAATAATAATTTTGAATTAAACAATTATATTATTTTAATTACAAAATAATTATTTTTATCACAAGTACATAAGGTGTATTATATTTAAAAGAATATTTATAAAAGATAAACAACACACACACTCACCAGCACCAGGTCCATCAGGATCATGCGTCACAAATCTTTTCTCCACATACTTGAACCGGATCCACTGTTCTTTATCCTGCCTGAGAGAGCCAGTGAAGATGATCATTCATACACTCAAAGTACACGTGAAACAGACACTTCCTGTTTGTGGTGTGTGAGATTCGTACCGTGGACTGCCTGCACTGGGCTTCTGAAGTCCATCTGCTGGGTTACGCTCATAAATGCCATTAATGACTTCATTACCCAGAACACATAGCAGCTGTGGGGCGGAGTTAAACACAAAGATCAACCAATGGCAAGACAGAAATTGCATAACTGACAGAGCTCAGATGAATTACAATCAGAGACAAGAAATTCAAATATTAAGACTTCAGTTATAATTATAAAATGAATGTTATTTGGTAATATTTCTCATTTTTAATTGTACATGCACCAATGATGACTTACAATTTTGTGATTATAGTCTGAGATTGATCATAATGTTTATAAAAATGAAACGAATGAAACACCTTTAACTGCTCCGGCTCCCAGGAATCAAGAGTGAGTGATCGAACTTTGGACAGATGAACACCAAGACTCCTGGCAACACAAATCAGAAACCTTATATATAAACAAATAAACCCTTTACATATTATAGAGTTCATGAGTAACACAATATATAAACCGTGTTTACTGCTATTTATCACAATGTCATAATTACCAGTGTAAAAATCTGGTGTCCTGACTCAAAATGATGACTACAATCTAGTGTGTACTGTTAATACACAACAAAAATTACTACTTTTAATATGTATAATATAATAACGTTTATCAATAAATAAAAAAAATGGTGAAAGAAATACAAAATTGGAATAGGAACACAACAGGACTCACCTGTGGATGCCCGAGCACTCGATGCACATGGTGATGCCGAGGTTCACGCTGGCCCAGCGAGGCTCCGCCTCCCCGCAGTCACAGCAGCGCTGGTTACCGTTGCCACGGAGAGCCACGCCCAGAGCGGGGGGGTGAGAGGGCGGGTCTGGAACGAGCGCAGGGGTGGAGCTCTCCTTCACCTAAACACACACAATATGCAAATTACACACTTTTTGACCAATAAGTGCCAATTTTGTTCGTGAAACTGAAACTTCACAGAATATTTCCAGATGTATTTTAGAAGTGAACGTTTACCAGACCTCAAAATGCTTCCAGGTATATGTGAGCAAATGTGTGTGTTTGTACCTGAGTGTTCTGATCCATTACTTGATCGCGGTACGCCATGTCTATACAGCCCTGAACAGCGTTAATCCACGCCAACTTTAACTCCTCCGAGTCGGCCTGTAACACACAACACCTGTGCATGCACACACAAAGACGCACAATTACACACAATCACCTTTTAATCAAAATGATAACGTCTCTGGATAAGCAGCAGATTGGACTGCAGCTACCTGCTTTATAATAAATATTGCATAACATGTAATAATGCTTTCAGCGACCTATCAGAGTGCAGTTTATCAGCACATTTAAGTATATTTGCATACATTTTAAAGATATTACAGCCACAATAAATGCATAAAATGTCATTAAGCACAGAAGAGGTGCAAAAATATAGAGTCTGAAGCAGGCACTTATTCAGAAGTACGGTTCAACTCGTTTATTATTCACAATACATATTGTTTCAAAGAAGCTTTCAAAGTAATGTTCATATGACAGTAATAAACAG
Organism: Hypophthalmichthys molitrix; assembly: GCA_037950675.1. Lineage (NCBI taxonomy): Eukaryota > Metazoa > Chordata > Actinopteri > Cypriniformes > Xenocyprididae > Hypophthalmichthys > Hypophthalmichthys molitrix. The sequence continues at coordinate 3,959,599 of CM075506.1, forward strand.
CTATAATGCATGTTGTGTTTCTTTATGTCATGTATTCAGTTAAGCAGACACAGCGAACGTGTTAGACAGCAATTACAACTTGTGCTCGTAATGATTACAATATAAGGATGATATTTGTGCGATATGTGTGTGTGTTTCATCATCTTACTTCTGCACTGACAGCAGCTCAAAACAGAAACGGCGGTCGATCACATCCAGAGATTTCACTGCGCACAGACGCAGATCATCGAACAGAACAACAGGGTGCTCCTAAACACACACACACATTTACATTACATTTACGTATTTGGCAGACGCTTTTATCCAAAGCGACTTACATTGCATTATACTATACATTTGTATCTGAGTATGTGCAATCCCTGGGATCGAACCCATGACCTTGGCATTGCTAGTGCCATGCTCTAACCACTGAGCTACAGGAAAGCCACACACACACACACACACACACACACACACACACACACACACACACACACACACACACACACACACACACACACACACACACACACACACACACACACACACACACACACACACTGTGTGAAACAGGAGAAACACGTTAATATGATCAGTCGGTGTGAGACTGATGTGGATGATGTGGATGATGGTTTACCTTGTGTGATTTTGAGTAGATTAACTGATTATTTTCAGTGAAAAACCAGCACCTGAGAGATGGAAACAAAAACATTTTTAAGCATTTGATGATGACATGATCATGCAAACAGTCTCTCCAGAGTTATTATAGTTCACTAAAATCATGCACTAAAATAACTAAAATAGAAACAAAAATTAATAAAACTACTTTTTTTTTTAAAGTGGACCTGTTATGCTCTTTTCACAAGATGTAATATCAGTCTCTGGTGTCTCCAGAATGTGTCTGTGAAATTTCAGCTCAAAATCCCCCACAGATCATTTATTATAGCTTGTCAAATTTGCCCCTATTTGGGTGTGAGCAAAAACACGCCATTTTTGTGTGTGTCCCTTTAAATGCAAATGAGCTGCTGCTCCAGAAGAGGGCGGAGCTTTAACAGCTCACGCTTCGGTCGCTCAACAACAACAAAGCTGGAGAATCTCACGCACCAAAATGAGGATTGTCAGTAACGGTGTTCAGCCTTACATTGTTCAAACCGGAGTCGACACTGATGGAGAGACTCAGGAAGAAGTTACAACTTTTAGGACGTTTCTGAATGGTTAGTGGATAAATTTATGTAGTTGCTGTGGAGTTGATTCAACTCATCCACTAGCATGTGTCGTCACACTGAGTCTCTCACCTCTTCCACGTCTTGTTCTTCTTGCGCGAGCGTTTGAACAGGTAGCCTTGAATCGTTCCTTCATCAGACGGATTACACACAATCACCGCCTCTCCGGACGCGTCCTGCCAAACACGCACCATCAAAATATCAACCTCCAAAACTCACTATGACTAAACCAACTAAGGCATGACCATTTTGAAAAGGTTTTTTGACTAGGAATACACTAGCTATAAGATGCTAAATAGTCAAAACTTATATAACGAGCACTAATATCTCACCCTCTGCTGAACGAGCAGGTGTGTGTTTTCCAGGTCTTTCCTCTTGGCAGCGCAGTCAGTTGACAGCTGAGAGAGCTGCGCACAGATATTACTTGTATTAAACTTCAATATATATGATACATAACAAGTAATAAACACATGTGCGATGTGTGTGTTTGAGTGTGACCTGAGAGGCCATCGTCTTCATGGTCGGCTCTAGATCTCTCAGCAGGTCGAATCCCTGGTGGAAAAACGTGTACTGAGCGTGAAAATACGAGAAGACCTGAGAAAGAAAGATGATTTCAGTGAGTTTACATTCATCTGAACAAGATGTCATAGTATTTACAAACCCTGTTTTCTGATTAGAGCTCACCGAATTCAGGATATCCAGCTTCTGTTGGACCTTGAAATTATTTAGCTGCAAGAAAAATGAAAGAAAAACAATAAATCTCACTCTGTATTTCCACAGCATGAAGGTAAGATCTTACGTTTTCTTACGATTTATGAATGAGCCGCTCGTTTTAAAATCTTCCCGGTCTAACTGACATTTCATTTCTTAACAGTATGAACTAAATACTGACTAAATTAAACTCCCTCAGAAGTCACCCAGAACATTTACTGAAACTAAAACAAAAAAGACTCGATCAGAAATCATCAAAATTATCATATTCATGAGCTCATTATCATAAGACGGCCCACATTTACAGATCATTCAATATTTAGTAAATTTTCACGCTCTGCCAAACATAACAGAGGTCATTTAAGTTTTAAAGGTACAGTAGCAACAAAAACAGCCTGTTTAGTTCTACAGCTCTGAAAAATATCATGAAAAACTAAATTAAAATGGTTTTGTTTGTTATATGTGGACTTTAGACAAAAACTAAATGCTGTAAAAATGTAGAATATGAGCTGCTTAAAATACAAAATACAACAGTACAACAATATAATGTAAAACAAACTAAAATATAAAATATAATATAAAACATGCCTATAATAAAATATAATATAAAAACATAAACTAAGATATAATATGAAACATGCCTATAATAAAATATAATATTAAAATATAAACTAAAATATAATATAAAAACATAAACTAAAATATAATAAAAAACATAAACTAAAATATAATAAAAAACATGCCTATAAAATATAATATTAAAATATAATATGAAACATGCCTATAATAAAATATAATATTAAAATATAAACTAAAATATAATCTGATATAATATAAATCATGCATGTAATAAAACGTAATATAAAAACAAGCTAAAAATATAATATAAAACATGTTTATAATCAAATATAAAATAAAAATACAAACTGTATTATAATATGAAACATGCCTATAATGAAATATAATATAAAACATAATAATATACAAATATAAACTATAATATAATATAAAAACACACTAAAATATTTTTTTAATCATGCCTATAATAAACTATAATATAAAAATATAAACTAAAATATATGAAACATGGCTATAATAAATATAATATAAACATAAACTAAAATATAATATGAAACATGCCTAATAAAATATAATATTAAAATATAAACTATAAATATAAATATTATAAAAAATTAACTATGATATAATATAAAACAAGCATTTAATAAAATGTAATATAAAAACAAGCTAAAAATATTATATAAACATATAAACTAATATAATATAAAAAATACCTAATAAGATATAAAACAAAAACTAATATATTATATGAAAGATGCCTATAATAAAATATACTATAAAAATTTAAACTATGATATAATATAAAACATGCATGTAATAAAATATAAGAACAAACTAAAATATAAATATAAAAATATGAACATAACCGGGGTCATTTAAGTCCAGTTGCAACAACAACAGTCTGTTTAACTCTACAGCTCATGAAAAACTAAATTAAAATGATTTTGCTTGACTAACATTATATGTGGACTTCATTAGAAAAACTAAATACGAGTTGCATAAAACACAGATATCTAACATCACCTGCAGGCAGTAGTCCAGGGCGAAGTGTTGGTAGCATTTCCGTGTGGCGAGCAGCAGGTGAGTCGCTCTTTCAGCGTCGACGGGTTTGTGTCGGCTGACCTGAGCGTTTTTCACAACGGCGGCATCTAGATCGTCTCCGATCCGTACGAACTCACGGCGAGTGTCGCGAATCTGCGGCACAAACCTGTCACAGAACAAACCATCACGCTTTAGTGCTGTGAACGTGTGTGAACGAGTGTGTGTGTGATGTGACGTACTGTGAAAGCAGGTTTGTGAGCTGTTGGGTAATGGCTCTCTGAGTCTGATCAAACAGCATCTGCAAGAAAACAAACATTTATAATGAACAAATATGCATACATGAAAAGGGATTGTCTAGAAAGTGGCTCGTCCAATCAGATTTTGTTTAATAAAAACAAAAGACAAACACTCACCGTCTGAAACTGGATCATTTCTTGTAGGCCTTGGTTGAATTGACGCAGGCAATTCTACAGAAACGCAAGCAATAAGAGGTCAGCATGAGAGGTTTGGCCAAAGGTCGTGACCCATCAGACATCTGTACTCACCACAATAACACTGTCGTTCTTATGATACGCTGTAAACTCTGCCAGTCCGGACAGGAAGAGCTGATTGCAGGAGGTGTAGTTCTGACCCGCATTCACCATCTGACTACACAACTTCATCACCTACAGAGAGAGAGGAAGGCCATCAAGCTAAGATAAAATGTACATAAGGGCTAATATCATGAAAAAAATATTTTATATTAATCTTTTGACATGAGAAGTAAAAAATTCCTCCCCAGTTCAAAAAAAAACTTTTAAAGGTGCATTAAGCAATTTCTGAGAAATGCTGTTGATATTTAAAATCACCAAAACAAACACGCTCCAACACAAAAGGATCCGCCTTTCGCCCCAAAATGGAGTGAACTGAAGTGTCCACAAAATGGCCACGCCCCCTACTGCTGATTGGCACACTCACTCTCCTCCCCCATCATGAGTGGACATGCCCCTACTGCTGATTGGCTGACTATCTCTCCTCCCCCATCATGAGTGGACACACCTACTGCTGATTGGCTTTCTTTTCTCGCCCATCATGAGTGGACACACCCCCTACTGCTGATTGGCTCTCTCTCTCTCCTCCCCGATCATGAGTGGACACGCCCCCTACTGCTGATTGGCTCACTCTCTCTCCTCCCCTATCAGTGGACACACCCCCTACTGCTGATTGGCTCTCTCTCTCTCCTCCCCGATCATGAGTGGACACACCTACTGCTGATTGGCTTTCTTTTCTCACCCATCATGAGTGGACACACCCCCTACTGCTGATTGGCTCTCTCTCTCTCTCCTCCCCGATCATGAGTGGACACGCCCCCTACTGCTGATTGGCTCACTCTCTCTCCTCCCCTATCAGTGGACACACCCCCTACTGCTGATGGGTTCTCTCTCCTCCCCCATCATGTGTGGGCACAAAACCCTACTGATAATTGGCTCACTCTCTCTCCTCCCCATCATGAGTGGGCACGCCCCCTACTGCTGATTGGCTCTCTCTCCTCCCCGATCATGAGTGGACACACCCCCTACTGCTGATTGGCTCTCTCTCCTTGCCCATCATGAGTGGACACGCCCCCTACTGCTGATTGGCTCACTCTCTCTCCTCCCCCATCATGAGTGGATACTCCCCCTACTGCTGATTGGCTCACTCTCTCTCCTCCCCCATCATGAGTGGATACTCCCCCTAATGCTGATTGGCTCACTCTCTCTTCCCCCACCAGTGGACACACCCCCTACTGCTGATTGGCTCTCTCTCCTCCCCGATCATGAGTGGACATGCCCCCTACTGCTGATTGGCTCTCTCTCCTCCCCCATCATGTGTGGGCACAACACCCTACTGCTGATTGGCTCTCTCTCCTCGCCCATCATGAGTGGACACGCCCCCTACTGCCGATTGGCTCACTCTCTCTCCTCCCCATCATGAGTGCACACGCCCCCTACTGCCGATTGGCTCACTCTCTCTCCTCCCCATCATGAGTGGACACTCCCCCTACTGCCGATTGGCTCACTCTCTCTCCTCCCCCATCATGAGTGGACACGCCCCCTACTGCCGATTGGCTCACTCTCTCTCCTCCCCCATCATGAGTGGACACTCCCCCTACTGCTGATTGGCTCACTCTCTCTCCTCCCCCATCATGAGTGGACACGCCCCCTACTGTTGTTTGGCAACAAGTGTGTTGTGGTGCTCGGTCTGATCCACTTTCAACAGCGTTTCTCAGAAATCACTTACTGCACTTTTAATTAAAGATAGAAAAACTTGTTCTTCTGTCTGATATCAAGTTGTAGATGTTCAGAAGTTCAGAACACATGACAATCGACATATACAATGTTAGTGACCTATAGTGACCAGAAATTTGGATGTCCAGTCATGGTGAGGTAATAAGGAGGAAGTATGATAGTCAAAGTGAGGGAGGAAATAGTCACAAAAACGGTTATATATAAAATACTTAAAAAAAATAAAAATACAAATGTTTTAGCACCAAAAAATATTCGCTAGCATTATAAGTGGACCTTTAGGTGGAAAAAATAGACGCTCCAATAATGTATATATGGTGGGACATCTTACTTTCTCCACACGACTCTCCAATTCTGCAACATCACTCTCACATTTATCCAGGGACTGCCTGCAAAACAAACACACACACACACACACACACACACACACACACACACATCTGCATAGGTCAGATACACTATCCAACCCCAGAGCATAGTGGGTAGTTTACAAATGACATGTCCATGAGCTTTTTTTTATTATTATTTATATATCAATTTTAAACAAACTTGTAGTTTTAAAACGATAAACCAACAATAAGAAAATGTCGTTTAGATAGTTTTAGATGCATGTCATTTACCCATCATGAACTAATGATCTATATGCATATACTGTATGTTATGAATGAGATCTTCATACCTGAATGCAGGAGAGTCTCTGATGCATTCCTCAAAGTCCAGGAAAGTGTCCATGGTTCAGCTTAGGGTTTCTCTCTGTCCTTATGAACTCAGTGTTTCTAACTCTTTCATGCACTAATAGACTTTTAAACCACAGACATTATCCAGATACGAATGATTCCTGCTCGAGGCCTGATGCACAGACTGCATCACTGTATCCTCCATGAGCCGTTATCTCATCCTGCTCTCCATTCACAACCTGTCAGATTGATAGAAATAACGCACGCGAGCGCACTGCATCACACACCGCAGATAATGCGCTCAGACCACAGTAATGCGCGAGATTAATTCGAGCACTTCATTGAAGTTCTTTGCGTGATGAGTGAATCTAGTCTCGAGCTGTCTTGACAGCTGCGGGGGTGTTTGTTCATGTTGATGCGAGTCGCTTTTCCGGTGTCGGAAGTCGAGCGTGATGTGTAGAGGATGTCCTGTAGGACATTTTCAAAATAAGAGCATGGATTATAAATAAGTAAAATAAAGTCCTAAAATTTAAATAAAATAAAATTTAAATAAAATAAAATAAAAACAAAAAATATGTTACTGTTCCTTACCAAAACAAGTCTTTACTTGTATCATCCCAAATATGTGGTTTGGTTTAATTGCTGTCTGAATTGAAAAAAATAAATAAAGCTCTTTCAAGAGTGTATCTGTAGGATTGATATGGCTGATGTTTTATAGAATATATGTAAAATTTATCTTTAAATACAAACAAATAACATTACGCTATGATGAAACGAACCATTGAGAAACATACTGGACATACACAGGAATTTAGAGAGGACACAGATATTGTGAGACTGTATAAAAGTTTATTATTTAGTATTTGCTGCCAAACAGCACAAATACTAAAATTTGACACAGTGTTTTCAAAAGCCCTGCTTTTTTTGAAAAAAAAAAAAAAAAAGTTCTTTATAATAAACCACATTTTCATTTCAGCACCATCTACTACCTCTGAACTCATGCATTCATGTATATTCTGAATGGAAGTGTGTGTGTGTGTGTGTGTGTGTGTGTGTGTAGAATGCTTTCAGAACTCAATAGACACGAGAATGACAGTGACGTTGTCTGCACTGCCCCGCCTCACTGCCTCAGTGGCCAATCGCTGACAAGCGGCCTCGAATCGCCCCGCCTCTTCGCTCTGCCCCTCCTTCTGCTCCACAGTCTCGTTCTAAACGAATAAAAACATTTTAACATATGATGAATGCACACAGCAGTGTTTTTTTAGTGCCACTGAGAAAAACTATTATCATTTTTAAATATATTATGAATTCGTTTACTTTATGTTTTTGTCATTTTATTTTAAATAATATAAGTTTAAGTTTTATTAATACTTTATTTCAGTTGGCGTTTATTTTATTTCAAGTAATGAAAATGTTTATTTATGATTTTAATTAACTATAATAACCCTGACACAAAGCGAAGACGAGGACGAGCACATTAAAATACACACCTCTAAAACGTCGAGGACAAACTGAACGGCTTCATCAGCAGAAAACACTTTAAAAAGCCCGTCACATGCCAAGAGAACAAATCTGAATAAAAACACACACAAAAACCGCCAAAATCCTTTTGTGTTTCACTGAGGAAAGAAAGTCCTGTAGGTTTGAAGCCACATAATGGTGAATATAATTTCTAGTAAACACTGCGTATGTGTGAGACAGTGTTACACCCACCTGTCATTTCGACTGAGCTGACAGCGTCGCAGGTCTGGAGTGGAAATCACGCCACACCGTTTATACTGACCATCACCTATAGAACGAGACACTTCCAGCACTCCCAGCACACGGCCGTCCCTGCAAACACACACCCGGTTACATCGACCGTGACCAGTATCCCAGAACACCTACAGGTGCACACACACACACACCTGACCGTCCCGCCTGCTCTTTGAATCCTCATGCGCTCCTCATATATGGTGGGGTTGTGCTCCTTACTGAGAGCCAGAGTCACACACTTTCTCTTCCCAGAATCCTCAGCCTGCTCCAAACGACACAGCACTGCCTAATACACACACAATACGACTTAGGTCACTCTTCACACAGTTCTCCTTACCAACTTTCAGCTCGGCACAGCAGTTCATTTCACATCCAAAGTGCACTAAAATACTTCACTACAAAAGGTTTCACCATACAAAACAATGACCTAAATATAGCTGCAAGCAGCAAATAACGGGGTTCAAGCTTTTGAAGGCCTTTAAGCAAATGTGTAAAAAAGTATTATGTTTTATTTAGCAAGTCTGTAACCACCTAAAGACCATTTACAGTCAAACAGGCAACTTAGCAACCATAGAAAATATGTTTTTTAAAGCTTTTTGACAGTTATCGAGGTTGAGCCAAAAAGTTAGTCAAAGTTGGTTTTTGAAATAATCTCCAATATTTAAAGAACGATTCGATGGACAGAGGCGGTCCTAGAGGCAAAGTTGCTCAGATTGAGGAGTTCTACCATGTGGTACAAATGTCGTGGCCGTGCGCAAAAAAACATATACAATCTTTTATGCGCAAAAAAATGAAGGCGCGCCCCCTGATGGCCAATTTCTTTCGAATATAGAGACACCTATTATCCGATCTCCATAAAAGTTTGCATGCTTGTTTAGAATCACATGTCTCATGTGCTCAGCTATTTTTGTAAAGTTTTGAGTTTTCGTTTAGGATTTATAGGCTTTTGAATATATTTTGCCTATATTTTTTTTCTAAATGACCCTGTTATAGCTGTCCAAAGTGTGAAGTTCAACTTTTTTTTGATAATTATTGATCTAGAGAGTCCAGAGAATTGTCCTGCACTGGTTTGGTTGCGATCGGGAGAAAAACCTAGGACTAGTTCGCAAAAGTAGGTATTTTACATAATCGTGAATATCTAATGAACGATTTGATTGACAGCAGTGCTTCTTGAGGCAAAGTCGTTCAGCATGAGGAGATCTATCAAATGATATGAATATTGTGTGTATGTGTGAAACACCATGTGATTACAGGGCGTAAAACACGTTAGCGCCATCTAGTGGCTGATTTCTTTTGAATTTCTCACAGGCCTCTAGAGCCGTGAGTCAAACAGACCCAGTCAGTTTCGTTCTGATCAGCCTCCGTTAACCTTGTCTGATAGCTGCTCAAACTTCATTGGCCAACGGCGGCCATGTTTTTCGAGATACATCAATGTCCTCATAAACAATCATGGCATTTTGGACAAAGACACTGCATGCCAATTTTCAAGTCCGCATCCTTTTTCACGTGACCACAGAATGAGCTCTTACATAGGAGTACTGAATTTGGTGAAAATATCTCATACCGTTCACGAGTTACAGCCATTTTAGCTCCACCCACTTCGAACGTTTTGGCGGCTTTTCAGAAAATCCAAAATACCTGAAAATTTCGTCAGACAAGCGAATCCGAGACATGTCTTGAGCCAAGGATTCCAACGATATAAGACACTTGAGTCTACGCCGAACCGTTTTGGAGTTATGGGGCATTTCATACTTTTGACCGCTGTAGCGCCCCCATCAGGCCGATTGGGGCGAGCATTGGTGACGTTGTAGACGGTGTGAGTACTACCAGCCCTCAAAGTTTCAAGACTCTATGACTTACGGTTTGGTCTGCTCGATTACTTTTAGAGGAGAATGCTGATCCTTGGAAATGTTAACAATTACAATAGAGTTTCAGCGCTACGCCTCAAACCCCAAATGATGAGAAATGGTAAAAAACTGATATGCATAAAATTTGAATAGAAATAATTTCAGTTTTAGTGATCAGACTTACTCTACTGTCTCCCAGGTTTGCCACATACAGAACATCATCAACCGCCAGCATACATGTGGCCGTGGAGCCGTCCTTCCATGCGGGCTTCCTGCGAACACACACACACACACAGTGTTTTCTTGCTCTCAGACGATTCATTTCATGTCCAGCAGGATCTGAAGCAGAACTCACTGGCTAGAGGCTTTCTTCAAGAAATCCTCATCAGTTTGACGGAAGGTGTCCAGCAGACACTTCCTCACCAGCTTCTCCAAATTCTCCACATCACCTGCAAATCATGAAGCATTATGGGTACTACAGCTCAATGTAGTTATGAGTGTGACGAGGATCAGGGGCTTTTACCTTTAGGAAATCTGCTGACCAGCGTGTGATGAAGATTGTCAGCAGCAAATTGCGACGCTCGAGCTCCACCGTGACCATCAAACACCGCAAAGTACGCCAGCCGAGAGCTGCACACACAGACACAAGATAGATAGATAGACAGATAGATAGATAGATAGACAGATAGATAGATAGATAGACAGACAGACACAGTCACTCACACTTGTGAGGGCAGATTGGTCACAGTCAGCTCTGGAAGCAGGACGTGTGCATCTTGCATCTCTTCTCTCTCGCCTCGTCTCGCTGAGACAAAACCCATCAGTTTCGGAAGATCTGCCGGGACACAGAAAGAGATGGAGATCATCACATGTCTTGCCTCTCTTAGTATACACACACACACCCTGAACACACTCCCTGTCCGTAACACAATGTGTGCGAAAGCTGAAAACCTTTACAAACTTTCTTTTCCTCTTGATTCTTGTCTTCCACCTCTGTCTCCTCCGAGCTGACGTCTCTCTTCCTCTTCTCACCTCGTTCCTCATCCTGCTGTTTGGCTTTAACTGAAATTGTTCAACAAAACTTCATGATTAAACCAAATCTCATTTTAATAAGAGAGAGAGATGTGTTAAATCACTTCCAAAGTCATCCATCTGCATTAATACACAGGTTATTTTTCAAAAATTTAGTGAGCTGCCTACCAAGACAGCGTTTTGGAGCCTCACTAATGAAGTACATTCACTAGGATTTGAAACACAGACATTTACATGCACTCATTTATCAACATATTCTGCATATTCTCAAAACAAGTGAGCACATGTCTGCACAAATATATAAGCACATTAATTTAGCCTTTTAAAAAATTAAATTAGCACATTATTGTTTATTTATGTAGCTAATACTGAAGCCAGGCTCGTGCAACACTCACTGTATCAGCTTTTAACTGTCCAAATCACTCAATTCAACACCTATAATGCATACAAGATGATGATTATTATTATATTTGTGTTAATTAACCCACCTGGGTCGTTTGTAGGTTCTGGAAGATCACCAAATAAATCCATTTCTGAACCAGAAGTGAATGGAGTCTGAGGTGAAAAGAGTGTTAGCTTCTGATGAACCACAAAAATAAACACTGATACTCTGATCAAATGGCACACATACACTAGCAAATAAACTCTAAAAGAAATAAATATAATGTCACAGATAATCACAAAGATCTGTCGTTTGGTTTTTAGAGAGTACAAGAGAGCAAATCAGCAGACAAAGAAGAGGCGGTGTTTGAAAGTGAGTGTGTTTGAATGCAGCAGCTAACAGGCTAATGCTAACTGAATGAATTTGAGGATGAAATTTACGAAATTATGTTTAATACCAGTAAACAGATCGTAATATATGTGGCTAGCTCTTAAAATACTTACAAAGCAAAATAAACACACTTCATAATATAGGAATACCTAAGGCATTTTTATTCAAAAACTATTGTCAGTATTATTGGTACCGTTAAGCGTTGGTGGTATAGTGGTTAGCATAGCTGCCTTCCAAGCAGTTGACCCGGGTTCGATTCCCGGCCAACGCAAGATATTTTTGTTTTATTTTTAAAGTGTATTAAAGGCTGCAGTTCCTAAGTTTTGCCTCTTCGTCGACATCTCTGTTTGAATCCTGCAATTGCAGTTATTCGCGGAACTATCATCTTTACGTGGGTTGTGCATCGGCACAGATCCTCAGTGCGGATGAATCTCATGCTTGCTGTCAGTCACCATACCGGTGTGGATACTGTGCTTCGGAATCACGGATAAATAATCTTGGAAGTATGACCAAAATAAGAATTTTCACCGGAAAATATCATCTGAACAAGTAAGCTAATGGTGATTAAATCTAATGATCGCTTTGCTCATATCACATCAAACCGTGCAAAATATTATTATTGTTATAACAGTTACTGTGTTCTCAAACTGTTAATGTTAACAACATCGGCATTGTGTGACTGTGTGTATTTAGTGTGTATTAGCGTTACATGTAGTTTTCGAAGCTTCGAATCAATTGAACCAAATTGATTCACTGTTTCGAAGCGTTCGAAATGCGATACGCTGGTGACCCCTGCTGGTCAGAACAGTGTAAATGCAACAAAAACTCAAGCCAAACATGAATAAAAACACCTTTTACAAAAATATTGCAAATGTTTTATTGGATGTAAAATCTTTATAATTTATAATCTAGTAAGATTAAATATCACGTGTCTGTATAATATGTGCTCTTTTATAAATATTCAGGTCTTGTTTTGTTTGTTCCATGGATGGCTTAGCTAAACAGGCCAATAAAACATTATTAACTACTATTATTCCTTTTAATTATACTAATGTGTAATTGAAACGTCTACAAATGTATAAAACTGATCAGAGACCAGGTAAAAACCATAGACACTTGTTCAATGGTTACCCCCAGCGGTGAACCATTGAAATTTCGAAACGTTTCGAAACAGTTATGACGTAACGAAGTCTCGTTGAAATCACGTGACTTTGGCAGCGTGAAACATGCTCCGAACCACTGATTCGAAACAAAAGATTCGTAACGGTTTCGAAGCTTCATGAAGTGTTTCGAAATCGCCCATCACCATAGAGACAGAGCGACACGCGTCATAATCTGAAAGCCACGCCCACCGGGGGGGAAAACAATCGAACAGTCCCTGTTGACTTTATATAGCGTGAGGCTGCCTTCTTGTCACCCCAAACAACGAATGTTTAAGGACACAAAAGTGGAACGTATTCGGCTACAGGTGAAATAATTATTTGACATGGTTAAAAATAATGAATGGTTTGTTTTTGTTTGTTGTCGCCGAATACGTTCCCCTCCAGTATTTCTTATAGTAATATGACCCGTTGCGCTCTGTCTCACTGCCTGTATTCATTTTTGTGTCCTTAAACATTCGTTTTTTGGGGTCGACAGCTTATAAAAACTTTTTTCTGTTTTTTTTTAGCTTGTTAGCTGTACACCTTGTCACACAGCAGCCTCACGCAATACAAAGTCAATGTAGACGGTTGGATTGTTTTCCCCCCGGTGGGCGTGGTTTTCAGATTATAATAAATGCGCTCCACTTTTAGACCCGCAAATTCCCTAAGCACTTCCTCTCGGGGGAATCCCTGCTGCCATTTTGCATGCTCGAATTTCCGGTAAAGACTAGAAGGGATACAGCTACGGCCACTGGACATTTTAATATTTATTATTTAATTTAATAACTGTATTTGCAGTATTGTAAGGGTAGGTTCAGGGTTGGGGTTAGGTGTAGTCGTTAATAAAATACAATGTGATAAGTAGCAAATTAATTTACTGTTATTTTATTATGAAATTTTACCTCAGTTCCGGCCGTTGCTGTATCCCTTCTAGACGCAACCCGAATTTCCCGCGGAAACCCACCAGTACCACTCGAATTAGAAAACATTATTACAAGCTTACCGTTGTGAATCAGGCTAAGGTAAGGAGATCGTTGAACACTGGCTGATTATGTACTTGCTTCAAATTGATTTAGGATAATTTAAATATTAATAATGTTTTATATATATATATATATATATATATATATATATATATATATATATATAATAAAATATTTGTGCAGTATAATGATAATATACAATGTACTTTATTTAAAATAAATTACTATTAAAATAATCATAAAAAATATTTGAACAGTATAATGACATTATACAATGCAATTTATTATTTATAAGTTTGTATTGAATTATTATATATTAAAAAATTATAATAAATATAAAATAAAAAATATATGTGCAATCTGCTTAATAAATAATTATTTTTATATATAAAATATGTGTACAGTACAATGATACTATTAAATGTAATTTATTATTCTGCATGTTTAGTAAAAAACTGTGACAGATGACAAAAGACACTGGTTTAGCGTTACACAGACCTTGTTTTAACACAGACAGTTTTTACTGTACAGTAATAAGTTTTTTACATTCTTAGCAATGGCCTATATACAAAAGTCAAAACATTAAAAAAAATAAAAACAAAAAATCAAAGATGGACAGCGTCACATGGATGTAAGTTATAACTTAACAATAAAATAAATATTTAACAGTCAGAGAGACTGGACGCCCCTGGGGTCCAAAATGACATGATATGAGTCTGACTTTAAGACTGTATCTGGAGGAGAGAGAAAACACACACTCACACACACACACACACACTTCCTGTTTATATCTTACAAGACAATATGTAGACTCTCTCACATACACACATGAAGTGTGCAAAACCATGAAACGGTAAAGACCGTGTTAGTCTTTGACACAGTAAATGTTTTATCCCAGAAGAGTTTGTAAAAAAGCATTTAGAAATAATATAGAAAACATTTCATCTCTTGTCAAGGCGACTGTGACATTGGAGGGTTTGTATGGCATTTGAAATAGTACTTTATATCGGGTCCTAACCAGGCATGACAAAGAGTTTTCAGTACAGCAAAATCCTTCATGACTAATTGATACCTTGAAAAAAACAAAGAAAGAGCACCAGGTAATGCCAGTGATAAACACAGAAACATGTTAAACTAGTAGCATACTGATGACGTCAACTGGGACAAGCTGGGACAAGCTTTTCTAAAGTTCAGTTTAGTCAACTTGCAATGCCTTGAACTTGCAAATACAAGTTCAACAAAACAAGTTTGAAGTTACTCACTTCCGGTAAAATGGTGCAACTAAAAAAATGCATACATGCCCATAGTTATACCATTTTTATTCACTTCCATGACTTTTCCAGGTCTAGAAATCACTGTTTTATATTAGACTACCTTCATGTTTTCAGGTTTTTTAAGATTCTTGTTTCTTCGAAGGAAAACAGTTATTCAGAGGGTAAAATAATATACTAAATATCTTGATTTTAAGTTGTTTTGGCTTACTTTAATGCTCATTTTTGCTTGTTTCCCCTTTGAGAACCACTGATAGTCATATGGAGTTGAATTTTAACCAATGAGATTTTATAGTGGGCGGGGCTAGTTAGACAAAACCTCAGATTTATGCTGTGTACGGTAATTACCGTAATTTCGAGCTGACAACACGACATTCTCGTAGTCGTTGGACTAGGACTTATGCATTCTATGGCAACACTAGCAATGGCTAAATGAATCTGCAGTGGTCAGGTGGTACAGTGGTCACATGGTGCAAGTAGGAGCTCTCAGAAAATTCCCAGCTTGCAAAATGTAATTACGAGCTCTACTATCACGTCACGTCTGCTTAAGACTCGGGAATCGGAAATACTCGCCATTGATGTTCTTTTAAAGCCAACATATAGATAGATCTGTAAAATACCTGTTTTAAAGGAATGTTCCATGTTAAATACAACTTGATGTCTGTCAACAGCATCACAATGGAAATCAACAGTCAAGCACAGTATTTTGACTTCCACTGTATCTATAGATTCTTTAGACAGAGCTTAACTTTGTAGTCTATTAAATGTTCCCATCAACAGCAGCTTTTTCAAACCAAACATTTGGTCTGAAACCACTCATTAGTTTCTGGTCGGCATGTCCGGATCAGATAGTTTGTAGATTCAGACAGAGCAGATAGAGATTTCAGGCTGATATGTGAACGTTAAGGCATCCAGGAAGAGGATGAGGAGGGGCGGGGCAAAGCAGAGAGTCTGATTGGTCAAGTCTGTTGATTGTCACCACAACATGTTTAAGTTCTCATGATGCTTTTTTGCCTGTGTGTTGGCGCATTTCTGTTCTCAAAAGCTCAAACCTAGTGAGCTGCCTGTATAGACAGCATTTTAAGGCACTCCTGTTTTGAACAACCTTCTTTAAGCCAAATCCATAGGTAGCATCACATGTATGATGAAGCAGAAAAAGACAGAAATGTTGATTCAATCAATACAGGAATTAATCAATGAAAATAGTTCAATGAAAAATATCCTTCAGGGTGGAGAAGTAAGCCGTCTAAGTCGCAACTTCTAGCTATTGGGGTGCCTCAGGGCTCGGTGCTTGGACCAATTCTCTTCTTCATTTTTGAGATGACAACATGTGGCATTCTACGACAACACTAACAATGGCTAAATGAATCTGCAGTGGTCAGGTGGTACATGGCGCAAGTAGGAGCTTTCAGAAAATTCCCAGCTTACAAGATGTAATTATGAGCTCTACGAGGACATGAACGCTTCTCATAATGACGTTATTACGACATGCCGTGAACGCACCTATACGTGGAAGAGGGCACTTTTATCACGGCACGCATGCTTAAGTCCAGGGAATCTGTGAAATACTCTGTCGCTGATGCTCTTTTAAAGCCTACATATAAGATAGATCTGTAAAATAGCTGTTTTAAAGGAATGTTCCATGTTAAGTGGTCTATCAAGTATCAAGTAGGAGTATCATGGTCTAAGTCGCAAGATCTAGCTACTGGCGTGCCTCAGGGCTCGGTGCTTGGACCACTTCTTTTCTCCATCTACATGTCATCACTAGGTCATTCAGAAACATGGGTTTTCCTATCATTGCTATGCTGATGAGACACAACTCTACCTCTCATTTCAGACTGTTTTGTATTCCTGCATTAGCGAACGATGCTGATGATCAAAAACATTAACTTAAGGTATACCTTGAATGCAATGTAAGTCGCTTATGATGAAAGCATCTTTCAGATGCATAAATGTAAAAGTTTTTTACCAAATATTATACTGTATTTTACACATGTTGTGTATTTTATGCTCATCAAAGGATCAAACTCGCTGGAAATCATTTGAGTCTCTAATGCCCTAAGAAGGCAGCTGTCTATGTTGTAGGCGGCAAGGCAGCTCACTAGGTTTTGAACAGAGCCAAAAAGCTTTAAGACCACATTTTGAAAAATAATGTAGGGTGGGACTTAATGTTATCTATTTGGGATTTGATTGGATTGTGAAACGTGAGCGATGGGATTTTGAGATTTTCCCTGCCCACAGGGCCTTGATGACATGAAGTTGTTTCAGAGGTGGAAAAAGTTAGTCAACATTGATAGATTAAGAGGACAAGCATTTCTTTGAGGAAGTGAAAGTTTGATTCCATGTTGTCTTCAAAAGTTGAATTTTCATTTGGTCGAATGGTCATTTGGACAGTCTGCATCCACCCCTTCTGTGAAACTGGTACAACACTTTATAAATCTCCCCCTCGTAGGTAGTAAAATAGTGTTCCCCAAAGCGATGATTTCACAAAGGTGGAGAACAGAAGGCACACTGTGATTGGTTCGAGTCGAGTCGCCGTTGGTCCCCATGAGGTGGTGGGCGGAGTATGGCTGGTTCCAGGCGTGACTGAGCGTTTGATTGGCCGGGTGAAGCTACGTCACGTCTGAACGAGGCATCTGATTGGCTGTGGAGTGTCTAGGCTTCGCTGGCTGTGCTGTTTCGACTCAAATCCCTGATTCCCTGCAGGATCCGCTTCATATGGCCGACTTTAGCCACGCCCAGGTCCTGACACACAAACATTAGATGCTTTAAGTCTGTAATTCTTGACTCAAATAGCACACATTTGAGTAGTACACAAAGTATTGTTGATTATAACAGTAGTTTTCAATCTTTTGGATGCCACGACCCTTTGTGCGAGGGAGCCCCATCCTAAAATTTATAAAAAGGCAGCTATATATTTTTAATATTAGGGCTGTTGATTTAACGCGTCAATTTAATTTATTAGTTATGGAAAAATAACACAATTAAAATGATTTAACGCACCCGCCCCAGCCTACATAGTTCATCCTACATTTCATACTGTTTTTGCTAAATTTTGCCAAAAAAAATACTACTTGTAAAGCGAGAGCAGAACTGTTGTGCATCTTCGAGAGATACAAAGCGGTGTTTCGTTTCTGGATGAATCCGCGTTTTGAGCAAATCAATCAGGTGAACCAATGATTCAATGACTCATAAAGAGAGCTATTTACTTCATTCCTGAATGAATCAGCTGTTTGAATGAATCAAATGAATTAATGATTTAATGACTTGCACATTTAGACATTTACTGCCACCTACTGGCAGAGTATCATTTCTTAATTTTTTTTTATATATTTCCGTATTAATAAAAACCACATTAAAGGTAAAGTTCCCCGAAAAATGGCAGTTGAAGCCTAAAAGTTTGTGTAATAAATTCTATGTTGAAGCAAATAAAATTTTTTTTTCTAAATCTACTTTTTGTAATGTCTATTTGATGCTTTTCTCATTTAACACAATAATGACTTTAAATTTGGAGGTAATTTCACAGCCAAATTTGATGTGCAAATAATTTACGATTAACTAGATTAATTAATCGCCACATCATGTAATTAATTAAATAAAAAATATTTAATCGCTTGACAGCCCTAATTAATATTAATGAAAAATTAATATTATAAATAAGTAAAAATATTATTTGGAAAATATTTAGTGTGTATTCCATTATATTTTTTAAAATTTCTCTTAATTTTAGTTTAAATTTAAGTAATTTTGTTGCATTTGCAATTTTCTTAAAATATGTCTATATAGTTTTTAAGTTTCAGTTTATTTAGTTTTAGTGATTTTAGCACTTCAACTTAAACTAAATAGAAATGCCTTGGCAACTAGCTGAAATAAAATACATTTAAATTATATTTTACTTTATATTTCATTTAATTTTTATTTTATTTTAAGTAATGAATTGTATTATGGTTTTAGTTTTAGTTAACGATAATATCCCTGGTGAGATGTGGTATTTATTTATTTAAATCAAATTTTATTTATTATTTTAATCAATTATTTATATATCTATTTTTATCTAAGTTTATTTATTTACTTATTTATTAGTTGTTTATATAACATTTTATTTTAATCAAACTTATTCAGTTAGTTTCATCTTCTCTTCATTATTTATGTATTTTTTCTGTTTTTCTCTAGACCCCGAGTCTCCCAGTTTGAAAAGCCCTGGATTACACCACAAGTAAAGCATCTATATGTGTGCATCTTTCATTGGACTTGGCAAACATTGAGAGTTCATACCTTCAGGTCTCTCCTCTCCAGCTGAAGCAGCTCTGGTCCTCTGATGTCATGTCTGATGAAGATCTCCTTATACTCCGACAGACAGAGCATCTCCAACCAGACGGCCACCTCATCCACACCCCACGTGTTCACTGCTCAGAGAACACACACTATTACACTCATGCACAATCACTGGAAGAGATGAGAGGTGACGGTCAGGGTTATACCTGGCATGTTGAGGGCGGCGCACGTCTCTTTATTTTTGTTGTTTTTGTCTTTCTTGAACTTGGGCACAAGGCGAAATTTTGCACTACGACTCCGCTTGGAGAAATCAGACAGCTGACCCTGCATGCAAACACACGTTAATACACTGGAATACAGTAGTAGTATTTCTGAATAAAAATAATATCACGATATAGCTGCGATTTAATTAAATAAACACATGCACTACTATTATGAGCTGCATGTGTGTAAATGAACAACGGCAGCACATATTTTTATTTGCCGGCAACCCGTCAAAATAAAAGCATGATAATGCAGAAATTAAGACAAATTTTAATTTAAAATAAAAGTAATTTTATTACTCTTTTTTTATTATTATTTAACAGTACAATAGTTTTATTACAATATATTTCTTATTTTGTTAAATATTTGTATTTTTAATTACAATAAAATCATAATTCAATCATCAAGATTTAAAAAAAAACTAGGTGTAGGATTTACTTCAAAAATTTTCACTCAGAAATCACTACTAATAATAAAGAAATGGCAAGTAACACATTGTATTAAACGTGAAATTTTGAAATAGAAAGACTGAAATTTTTATGTAAAACTTGCTCCAATAATCTTGGTTTTATTTACAAGTTCAAAAAAATATTTGTAATGTCTATTTGATGCTTTTGTCATTTAACACAATAATGACTTTAAATTTGGAGGTAATTTCACAGCCAAATTTGATGTGCAATTAATTCACGATTAACTAGATTAATTAATTGGAACATCATGTAATTGTTACGGTAGCTGCTGTAGAGACGAGGCGAATACGGATATCCACAATAATATGGGCTTTATTGATAATCATGGGAAGAAAGAATAGCAACATACACTTAAACTAACATAAGAACAGACAAGGAGTGCAGGGAAAGTGTCCATTATAAAGGGAGTGCAGATGATGAAGTCCAGGTGCAGGTGATCAGTGATGATGGGGAGAAGACGAGGAAGTGAGTGCAGGTGTGGAAACAAGAGGATGATGGGAAATGGAGTCCGGGGAACACGGGAACTGTGACAGTACCTCCCCCTCCCGGTAGGCGCGGCCTCGCGCCGTAGAAGGAGCAACCGGGGAGGGGGGGTGGGCGCCCTGAAGACCTCACGCAGGTGCAGGGAGAGGAGCAGACGGGACCGGAGGTCTCCAGGGCGGATCTAGGAGATCAGGAGGTCATGGCGGGTCAGAGGCCGTGGGAGGCCATGGTGGGTCAGAGGCCGTGGGAGGCCATGGCGGGTCAGAGGCCGTGGGAGGCCATGGCGGGTCAGGAGACTTGGCAGGTTGCCATGGCGGGTCAGGAGACTTGGCAGGTTGCCATGGCGGGTCAGAGGCCGTGGGCGGCCATGGCGGGTCAGGAGACTTGGCAGGTTGCCATGGCGGGTCTGGAGACTTGGCAGGTTGCCATGGCGGGTCTGGAGACTTGGCAGGTTGCCATGGCGGGTCAGAGGCCGTGGGCGGCCATGGCGGGTCTGGAGACTTGGCAGGCGGCCATGGAGGGTCTGGAGACTTGGCAGGCGGCCATGGAGGGTCTGGAGCCTTATCAGGCTCTGAAGAACCTGGAAGCCCACCCAGGAGTTCCCCACCCACGGGTACCAGGCCCCCCCCCAAAATTTTCTTAGGGGGTTTCCCTGTGGATGGTAAGGCGGGCTCGGCGGCGGCAGGAGCAGGAGAAGGCTCGTGACAGGCTGGAGATGGTGCGGAGAAAAGGGCCCAGTCCATCCCCTCATACTCCACCAATAGGCCCACTGAAACAGGTGCGGGCTGCACGGAGGCAGAAAACTCAGGAGACTGGGGCTGCACGGAGGCAGAAAACTCAGGAGACTGGGGCATTTTCTTCCTCCTTCTGGGCCGTCTGCGCCCAGCAGGGAACCTCTCACCAGTCACAAGGAGTTTTGGGTCCGGTAGGACACCGGGGAACGGCTCACTGGAGGAGCATGCGGAGGAAAGCGGCAATTGGCGAACTGGCCAGGCCGCTGGTGTTTCTGAGGAAACTGGACAAGGAACACACGATTTCTCAAGAACCTCCTCAATAATGAAATCAGAACAATTTAGGAAAAGAACCAGATTAATGGCTTCAACTAGGGAAAAGTAGCAGGCAGGTTCTTTAAAACGAATCGTGTCCTTGTCCAGCCCCGCCAGAAACACTGCGTTCAAACAGGCATCTGGCCAATTCGCCAAATAAGCTAGCTCGACAAACTCCTCCACATACCTCTCCAGTGAGCGACCGTCCTGTCGGCACCTACACAGGCGATCCGACGCTGTAGCAGGCGTGGGAGGCACAGGAGACACAGGGATCTCTGTGATGGACAGGCCTATCTTAGGATGTGGATTTCCAGTCGGTATTGGTCTGTTCTTCTGTTACGGTAGCTGCTGTAGAGACGAGGCGAATACGGAAATCCACAATAATATGGGCTTTATTGATAACCATGGGAAGAAAGAATAGCAACATACACTTAAACTAACATAAGAACAGACAAGGAGTGCAGGGAAAATGTCCATTATAAAGGGAGTGCAGATGATGAGGTCCAGGTGCAGGTGATCAGTGCTGATGGGGAGAAGACGAGGAAGTGAGTGCAGGTGTGGAAACAAGAGGATGATGGGAAATGGAGTCCGGGGAACACGGGAACTGTGACAGTAATTAATTAAATACAAAATATTTAATTGCTTGACAGCCCTTATTAATATTAATGAAACATTAATTTTATAAATAAGTGTAAAATATTTTTTGGAAAATATTTAGTGTGTATTATATTATATTTTTATAATTTCTCTTAATTTTAGTATGGTAATGGAGAAATTGAGACAAATTTTAATTTAAAATAAAATAAATTTTATTACTCATTTTTTATTTTACAGTACAATATTGTTATTACAATATATTTCTTATTTTGTTAAATATTTGTATTTTTAATCACAATAAAATCATAATTACTATTAACAGTGGGAATTCATCAAGATTTAAAAAAAAAAAAAAATAAATAGATGTGGGAATAAAGAAATCGCTAGTAAATTTTACAAATAATAACAAAGAAATGGCAAGTAGCACATTGTATTAAACGTGAAATTTTGAAATAGAAAGACTGAAATTTCTTGTAAAACTTGCTCCAATAATCTTTGTTTTATTTACAAGTTCAAAAAAAGTTTTTATTACACTGGAGCTTTTCCTAAATCCTTCAGCCCTAAAAGGATTTTGCCATTAAAAAAAGCCTTTAGAGTAAAAAGTAAATGTTTTCTTTGCAGATGAACTGCAGATTTACAGCTATTCAAGTCATCTGCTGAAAATTCCTGTATTTTTATTTATTTTTTTACTGCAATATATATATATTACAGAAAAACTGAATATCAGTTTTTTTCAGTATCATGCAGCCCTAGAATATAGACACCAAAACACCCTAAAAAGAGCGGTGCGTCACCTCGTCGTCGGCCGGGTCGATGAGCTGACCGAGCCAGCTGATGTCCGTCAGTCTGCGTAACTCTTGAGTGACAGAAGCCAGCGCACCACTGAGCTGATCTCTCTGAGGAGGATCCAACTGCTGCAGAGACAAACAGAGAAAGAGATACAATAATTTCTCACTGTCATTATCCAGGTGTAAATTATCATCCAGGTTGCTGCTAAAAGACATATTTATAATTGTCATATGATATCTGTTGCTTTTCTCAGCGCCGGACAGAATGGACCACATACTAAGGACTTGTTTTATATTAACAGGATGTTACAATTTCACCCATTCATTTTTCTACAAGCGTCCCGCCTCCTCTCCCTTATACCGTCTCTGATACAGTAAACACACTCAGTTCTCTACAGGATTCACTCACCAGGCACATCTTTCCCGCGAGCAGCAGTTCGGTCTCGCTGTGCAGAGCTTTGACGTTACTGACCATCTCCATCACAACATTACAGGTCAAACCCTACAAACACACAAAAACGTCATTTCAAGGATGTCATAAATATACACTCATTTGAATCTGAACCAAAGGAGAGCAGTCATCATGTCATAACCAACACGCTGTGATTGACAGGTGACGGACGCCACTCACCCCGCTGCTTTTAGAGTTGGCGTACACCAGGTCCATGGCTTTAGAGCTGGCGTTGACCGCATGAGCCAATTCCTGCTCGATAGTGTGATGAGACTCTGCCACTTCCCTGATACTAAACACACACATTTAAACATATTAAGTATATATGTGGGTCAGTGACGTGACGGGTCATTTTTTTGTCCAAAGGCCTTAATAATAATAAAAAACAAAGATATGACATCCAAAGTATGTAAGGTAGTACAACTAGATCTCTTTTATTGAATCCAAAAGGTTTAATTATATTTTTCAACATATAAAGGTATTTTAAAGATTTTGAAGTGTCAAAAGGTCATTCGGTTTAACTGTCCAAATGCCAATACAGCCATTTGTGATTAAAATATCTTAAAATGTAATAAATGTATATATTTTTTATTCTGGCATGATTTTATAACATCATATATCAACATAGTGCAAAATGGTATTAAAATTATGTGTAGAAGTCGTTGCTTTGTTATGAGAAAGAATGTCCGGAAAAATGAATTTCATTTTGTCATTTGGAGTAACCAATATAAAGGGGCCATTTTGGATCAAGTCATGTGGTCAGTATCATGTGACAGGATGTGACATCATTCAGACACCTGCAAAGGACCACATGGTCGTGAAGCAAAATAACTAACTCTGTTTTAACTATTTGAAAAATTCATGTTTTCACTTGCTCATACGCATGTCCCGAAACATCAGGTCATTCGGTACAACCGCTATAAAACATGGAAATGTTGTAATATTTTAAAAACTAGATATCAGCCTGTTAGCATTGTTTGAAAATATCGTCATTCGGTATAACCAAAAGTGTCATTCGGTAAAACCGAAATTTTGGTTAAACCGAATGACTTTTTTGGTGACAAATTTTATCCATCTTGTAAAAAATAACAAAAGCAGTGTTAACTGATTATAAAAACCACATAATCTCATTGTTAACACTTAATAAAACTTCAAAATTAATTATATCTCTATTATATTTTTTGACACTCAATTCGTCAATGACCCAAGAACATGTATTTGAATGGTTAAACCTGAGGATCAGATCTGTGTACCTGTGTATCAGCGCCCCGGCCGCCTGTCCGAACAGGCTGATCTGAGTGGTTTCCTCTTCAGAAACGATCTCTGGCTGTGATGCATGCTGGGAAACCAGCCGAGGAATCTCTCCTCTCTGTTTATCCTCCCATGACTTCAGAGTGTTTTCGAACGCCTGCAAAACAGCCATATTTGAGTTGAGTTTTATTATCCGAGAGCTTCATCTTGAGTCCCCATGATGCCGCTTGTGTGCACTGACCCGGTCTCTGGTGAGGGTTTGCGTGCGGTTCTTGTGGTGGATCCGAATGTATCCGGGTGGTTGGATCCAGGCTTCTCCGTCCACCTGCACAGGTACACCTTCATCTCCCAGAATCGTGATCTTCACTGTTCGACACTGATGAAGACACAAACACTCCTTACAAAATCATATCTGTGTACTAGTTAAACATATTTTAGTGAAAAAATTGTAGCCAGAAGTAAGCTAAACATGACAAAACACGAGTGTGTGTGTGTACCTGTGCGATACGGTGGTGCTGTAGATTAATAACTCTAGAAACAGCCATCTGCATGCTGCCGAACACAGCCACCACCTCCAGGATCTTATCGTCAAATGACGGCGCCGTGAACGTCTGTAAACAAACACACAGTGCATGAGAAACACAAACGCTTCAATATTCCACACACACAAACACACAGGAAGGAGATGCACAAACTTACGTCGTCCTCTTTAGTTCCGCCCCAGAAGTTTGTTCCTCCTGCGTAACTGGGAATATTCAACACAGCGATTCCTTGGAGACTGGGAAGAGGGATCGGCCTGCCGTCACACTACAAACACACACACACACACAGGTTAGGTCTGATTCAACATGGAGTCTCTCCATCAGTGTCGACTCCGGTTTGAACAATGTAAGGCTGAACACCGTTACTGACAATCCTCATTTTGGTGCGTGAGATTCTCCAGCTTTGTTGCTGTTGAGCGACCGAAGCGCGAGCTGTTAAAGCTCCGCCCTCTTCTGGAGCAGCAGCTCATTTGCATTTAAAGGGACACACACAAAAACGGCGTGTTTTTGCTCACACCCAAATAGGGGCAAATTTGACAAGCTATAATAAATGATCTGTGGAGTATTCTGAGCTGAAACTTCAGAAACTTATATTACATCTTGTGAAAAGGGGCATTACAGGTCCCCTTTAAATTCTAATTAATGAAAAATTGCCCAGCCCTAATGTAGAAACACACACACACACACACACTCACCTCCAGCAGAACTCTCTGTTCCAGGTTCTTGTATGTTCTGTGCAGAAGTTCTCTGGTGCCCAGAACTCCATACCACATCATGTTCTTAGTGCGACTCCTAAACACACACACACACACACACACACATTATTAGAGATGGGAATCAATCACCAACTGCAAATGACCCCAAAGGAAAACTTTGTCCACAAATGCGTTTATCTAATAATATAAAGTTCTCAGTCTGTTCATTTCACATCTCTTTCATCCCCTCCTTGTTCAATATTTTCCTTCCTTGTATTTTAGACATTTTTAATCAAAATCAATCAATCTGCACATTTCAATGTTTTCAAACTCAATTAAATGTATTTGTTTTTACAATGCATAGTGTTTTAGGCAGTTTCACAAAGAACAACCTTCCAAACACCCTGATGAACAAGTCAAAGCTTACTTGTAAAATGTAATTATGACCTGAATCTTTTTAATTACTTGTTTTAGGAAGATACATATATTTGCCATTAACAGATATTGGCCATGCTAGACTTGGATGCTAGATGGCGCTATGGAGTTATTTTATCTCTTAAAGGATTAGTTCACTTCAAAATTTAAATTTCCTGATAATTTACTCACCCCCATGTCATCCAACATGTTCATGTCTTTCTTTCTTCAGTCAAAAACAAATTAACGTTTCTGGGGAAAACATTCCAGGATTTTTCTCCATATAGTGGACTTCACTGGGGTTCAACGGGTTGAAGGTCCAAATGTCAGTTTCAGTGCAGCTTCAAAGAGCTCTACATGATCCCAGACGAGGAATAAGAGTCTTATCTAGAGAAACCATCAGTCATTTTCTAAAAAAATAAAAATTTATATACTTTTTAACCACAAATGCTCATCTTGCACTGCTCTGCGATGTGCCACGTATTGCGTAATCATGTTGGAAAGGTCACGTTATTTTTTAGAAAATGGCCGATGGTTTCTCTAGATAAGACTCTTATTCCTCGTCTGGGATCATGTAGAGCTCTTTGAAGCTGCACTGAAACTGACATTTGGACCTTCAACCCGTTGAACCCCAGTGAAGTCCACTATATGGAGAAAAATCCTGGAATGTTTTCCTCAAAAAACCTTCATTTCTTTTCGACTGAAGAAAGAAAGACATGAACATCTTGGATGACATGGAGGTGAGTAAATTATCAGGAAATTTTAATTCTGAAGAGAACTAATCCTTTTTAATCCGACTCACAGAAACCTGTTCACATCATTAGATTTACAAACATCATCTAGACCATTTATGCATCAAATGTCCTCGACAAGTTGGACGTCATGATATTTCCCTATATTACTGAGGACATGTGACCCTCACAAGACCTTTGAGAGCAGAAGAAACTCTCAAAACATCATGATCAGATGCTGAAGTTTGCATACCTGCATTTCTCTGGATGCTCGTCACGTTTATTGTTGAAGTCCAGAGAGATTTTGGCGTCCAGACCGATTCCAAAATAATTATTCATCACACATTTCTCGGTGTACAGATCCCTAAAACACACAGAGAGGCATTCTCGCATCAGTCCATTTAGAGAACATTGTTGATAAGATAAAGATCATGTGACTCACAGGTTCTCCGGATCACAGCTGAACGGGTCGGCGTTGACCAACAGCCTGCTGATCACTGACCCGCTGAAAGAGCCCGACACACCCGCCCTGAGACCTGCACACGAAAACACACATCATGAGCTTCTGAACAACATCAACGACTCTGCCGATTCACTGCCGACTGCTGCTCTTACTTGGGTAGAGGATCTTGGTGTTCAGCATGGGCATGTTCTCCCTACTTCCTGTCTGAGCAGGAAGTGAGGCAGAACTGCCTATGGATAGGCGTTCTTTACTGATGAGCTTCTCACATGGAGTCTTAGACACTAAGATAGAGAGAAAAATAAGTGGCGCTGTACTTCAGGAACGAGTCTTTGCACGTTTAAAGAGCCTCACCTCTTCTGCTGGCTCGCGTTCTGTTGCTGTATGACAGCAGAGATGATCGCTCAGCATCATCATCCTCATCTTCATCCTCCGCAGGCAGTGAGGGCAAACCTTCCTCCGTTTGAGCGTTCTGTTCATCCACCGCTGAAAGACCAGATCATGACAGAATATTAATTTATTTGAATGAATTATTTAAAAAAATGTTTCAGAATGAATTCAGCGGCTCATTAATAAATACTTGTTTCATTACTGGACGAATCAGTGTTTTTGAACAAATCTTTTGAATGAATGATTCAAATATTTTTCAACAGTCACTTGTCGCCACCTAGTGGTGTAACGATGTAATTGATTTAACCATTATTTGAAGTGCCAAGTTAGTTTCAAAAGGTGATTTGCTCTATTTTGATCGCTTTCGTAGACATCAGTGTTTATATCCTAACTATAAAACTTTATCTCTGTACTTCTTTAATCATTTGAATATTATGAACACAGAAATAACTGCTATGTGGTTCAAAACTGCTCTTTCTGGATCAGCACGGCAGCACCAAAACAGATTTGACCGTTCCGGTATGATTTTGTCAAAGGTTTAATAGACACGGGTGAATCGTTGTCATTAATAATTAATAAAATAAGATCGCGTGGGTGTTTGAATTGAGATTGTGATCTTTTTACGATTAATCGTGCGGCTCTAAACTCAAGTGTTTCATAATGAGAAGTAGGGATTGGCTGATGATGTTTATTGATTTTAATCTTCATTTTGATGAAACAATGTTGATTCTTAAATCTCAACAGTTTATGCTGTTTTCAGTTGATGCATGAATAAAACGTCACTAAACATTATTTGTAGCAATAGCCATCCAGTAATCATAATAAGCTTTTGCGATTATTAAACAAAGTCTCATCTCTCCAATTCTGTCAAATGTATCACGAAATTCAAACAATAAATGTGGTTTTGATGCTCTTTAATGAGGCGTGACAGACTGCTGTAGCCACAAACGATCATTTCTTCCTCTTTACTACTAGTTATAGCATGAAATAAATGTGAATGAACATCAGAAGGAATGTTGAAAGATACAGAACAACTTACTGAAATGAATAATTTCTCATGTAATCACTCAATCAGTGTTTCAACCACCGAAAGCAGCTTGTGAACAATATGACACATTACATTTACCTCAGGAAAGCCATTTAATGTTAATTAACTTGTTAGTTTCTGTTCAATGTTCAAATGTCAATAACAAATGAGATGAAGCACCTTTTTATTTCTTTTTTATTTACCTTTCTCTGTGTGCTCTATGATTTGTCTGATGGCTTTTTTCAGGCTGTTGGCGCGTAACATCAGCTGCTCACGAGGTTTGAAGATGGCGGAAGGCGGTCGAGGAGAACAAGGAGCCGTGACTGTGGGCGGGGCAGTGGGCGGAGCCAACACCACACCCTCCCCGTCAATCTGCTCCTCTGCGATGGTGGGCGGAGGCGCAGTCATCACACTGGTGGCCTGGGCTTCCTCGTTAAGCGTTTTCAGTAACGAGTCCAACTTTTCTTTAAGCACGCAACACTGCATACAAAAACATCATGAGTAATTCATCAGCCAATCACAAAACAGCAAGTCATCTAATAGCCAATCACAGCTGACCTTTTTAGCCATGGCCTCTGATTCTTCTGAATTTTCCGTGTTCTTCTCGTATGCACGTCCCACTTTCGCAACAAAATCCTTTACCGTCTCGCACAAGACTCTAAAAAAAACACACTTTTAGATAAACAAGCAGCAACGATGTGCACAAACAGAAATACACAGTGATGTGCATATACAGTACGTACTTGGCGGAGGAAATGACCACAGAGTGCTGATCGGACGTCAAGATTTTGGAAAGATGAGCAGCAACTGAGTCCTCATAGGTCAGAATGTGCTGTACCTGGAACAAAACAGCCAATGAGAAGAGAGGAAACTCAGAACAGCCAATCAGAGCAGCAAGACTGATCTTTTAAAATACAATATTTTGATGTGAGCTACTGATTATTTAATTGTACATAAATAAAGGGTGGGAAACTATTATGGAAAAACTAAATTACAATTTAAATGAGCACTTAAAAGTAGGTTTGAAAAAATATCATTTTTTTTTCTAAATTAAATTATTAAATTAAATTAAATTAAATTAAATTTTAAATTAAATTAAATTAAATTAAATTAAATTAAATTAAATTAAATTAATTAAATTAAATTAAATTAAATTGCTCCAGGTCTGCTGTGCTTGTTTGTAGCGCAGCAATTGATTATTTATCATTATGACTGCAATAATAGTTATTATAAAAATAATAAATATTTTTATTATGATTTTTTTTATTATTATTACTAAATAGACATGAAACTAAATCAGAAACATTACTACTGTAATATTTCACTGTAAAATAAAAAATTATATAATAACATTTCATTTTATAATTTCTTCATTTTCAAACTTTAAACCACCAAGCTTTTATTTTGTAAAAGATCACAGTGCCACGCATCACTTTGAAACACATATATTTAATTAAATTAGCACAAAGTTATTTAATTAAATCATGATTTGATAATCGCGCTGAGCCATATCATGATTTCAGTTTAATTATAATTAATCGTGCAGCGCTACTTTAAAGTATTCACTATATATTTATATACAATTACAGTATTTATTAATATTTTCAATTGAGTTTTAATTTTTTAATTCTCAAATGATTGGGACATTTTTTAAATTCTCTTTTTGTGGTCCATAAAAGAAAGTAGGGCATACAGCAGGGTGAGTAAATGGAGACTTAAGTTTCATTTTAGGGTGAACTGTCCCTTTAAATCAGCATTACCTCCGAGTCCTCACTGCAGTCCTCTGTTACCGTGGAGCTGGAGTGTTGCCGTGGTAACTTGGTCTCATATACCATAATACTCCATCTACGAGAAATAAAAGCGTTGGAATGTTTGTCAAGGACTGAGACAGACTGTGACTGACAGATACTTCAGGCACACAAACTCACCTGTCCAGCATCTTGGTACTGGCTCTCTCCAGTTTCTCCAGGATCTGCGGTAACTGTGTGTCGTCATCACACGCCGAGCCCCACCCCAAAACTCTGGCCAGGTCATTTCCTGTTCCCAGCGGAAGCACGCCCAGCTGGCACTGCAGAGGCCACATCAAAACATCAAACGTGTAAACCTGTGGCTCAAACAGTAACTAGCAACAAACCCAAGATAACTGATTCAATTCACAGAAAATGCATGAACTGAAAAGCACCACCAGAAGGCAGTATAAGCACAGAAAATGTGGCTGAACTCTGTTCATCCTGTATAGTACGGCATATTAGTATCAGTGCATGTGATTTATTAATGTTCCAGTATGCCGTTAACCACAGCCGGTGTAGGATTATCTGTAGTTAGTACAAGTATGCATACTGGGATTCTCCTGTCATCTGCAGTATGATTCAGTGTCTGTTGGCTTTGTGTGTTTGTGTACCTGTTTGTGTAACGTCAGAGCGTCTATCTCTGATAAAACCCATCCGACACTGCCGTCTCCTCCACACACCAGAATACGAAACGTGTCGAACTTCTGAAACAGACGCAAGCTGCGACAGACACACACAAACACATAAAGATGTCAATGAACAAATATGAAATGAAAGATTATCGATTTTTTTATTGTCTGAGTGAATATTTACTATCATGTGTGTGTGTGTGAGAGTCTGTGTTTGTGTACGTGTTTTACTGTCTGTCTGTGTGTGTGTTTTAGTGTGTGTCTGTGTGTTTTAGCGTGTGTGTGTCTGTGTGTACGTGTTTTAGTGTGTGTGTGTGTCTGTGTGTACGTGTTTTAGTATTTCTGTGTATCTGTGTATGTCTTTTAGTGTGTGTGTATCTGTGTACGTGTTTTAGTGTCCGTGTACGTGTTTGTGTGTGTGTTTGTGTGTGTACATGTGTTTTAGTGTGTGTGTTTGTGTGTATGTCTTTTAGTGTGTGTTAGTGTGTTTTAGTGTGTCTGTGTGTACGTGTGTTTTAGTGTGTGTATGTGTGTTTTAGCGTGTGTGTGTGTGTACGTGTGTTTTAGTGTGTGTGTATCTGTGTATGTGTGTTTTAGTATTTCTGTGTATTTGTGTATGTGTTTTAGTGTGTGTGTATCTGTGTGTACATGTTTTAGTGTCTGTGTACGTGTTTTAGAGTGTGTGTGTGTGTGTACGTGTGTTTTAGTGTGTGTGTATCTGTGTATGTGTGTTTTAGTATTTCTGTGTATTTGTGTATGTGTTTTAGTGTGTGTGTATCTGTGTGTACATGTTTTAGTGTCTGTGTACGTGTTTTAGAGTGTGTGTGTGTGTGTGTACGTGTGTTTTAGCGTGTGTGTGTGTCTGTGTCTGCGTGTGTTTTAGTATTTCTGTGTATTTGTGTATGTGTGTTTTAGTGTGTGTGTATCTGTGTGTACGTGTTTTAGTGTGTGTGTGTGTGTGTGTGTGTACGTGTGTTTTAGCGTGTGTGTGTGTGTACGTGTGTTTTAGTGTGTGTGTCTGTGTGTATGTGTGTCGGTGTACCTGTGTGTGTGTATTAGTGTGTGTGTGTGTATCTGTGTATGTGTGTTTTAGTATTTCTGTGTATTTGTGTATGTGTTTTAGTGTGTGTGTATCTGTGTGTACATGTTTTAGTGTCTGTGTACGTGTTTTAGTGTGTGTGTGTGTACTTGTTTTTTAGCGTGTGTGTGTGTCTGTGTCTGCGTGTGTTTTTGTAATTCTGTGTATTTGTGTATGTGTGTTTTAGTGTGTGTGTGTGTGTGTGTCTGTGTGTACGTGTTTTAGTGTGTGTGTGTGTGTGTGTGTACGTGTGTTTTAGCGTGTGTGTGTGTACGTGTGTTTTAGTGTGTGTGTCTGTGTGTATGTGTGTCGGTGTACCTGTGTGTGTGTATTAGTGTGTGTGTGTGTGTATCTGTGTATGTGTGTTTTAGTGTGTTTGTATCCGTGTGTACGTGTGTTTTAGTGTGTGTGTCTGTGTGTCGGTGTACATGTGTTTTATTGTCTCTGTGTGTGTGTATTAGTGTCTGTGTGTATCTGTGTCTGTGTGTTTTAGTGTGTTTGTATCTGTGTGTACATGTGTTTTAGTGTGTGTGTCTGTGTGTTTTAGTGTGTTTGTATCTGTGTGTACGTGTTTTAGTGTGTGTGTCTGTGTGTTTTAGTGTGTTTGTATCTGTGTGTCTGTGTGTTTTAGTGTGTTTGTATCTGTGTGTACATGTGTTTTAGTGTGTGTGTCTGTGTGTTTTAGTGTGTTTGTATCTGTGTGTACATGTGTTTTAGTGTGTGTGTCTGTGTGTTTTAGTGTGTTTGTATCTGTGTGTACGTGTTTTAGTGTGTGTGTCTGTGTGTTTTAGTGTGTTTGTATCTGTGTGTCTGTGTGTTTTAGTGTGTTTGTATCTGTGTGTACATGTGTTTTAGTGTGTGTGTCTGTGTGTTTTAGTGTGTTTGTATCTGTGTGTACATGTGTTTTAGTGTGTGTGTCTGTGTGTTTTAGTGTGTTTGTATCTGTGTGTACATGTGTTTTAGTGTGTGTGTCTGTGTGTTTTAGTGTGTTTGTATCTGTGTGTACGTGTTTTAGTGTGTGTGTCTGTGTGTACATGTGTTTTAGTGTCTCTGTGTATCTGTGTGTGTATTAGTGTGTGTGTATCTGTGTCTGTGTGTTTTAGTGTGTTTGTATCTGTGTGTACGTGTGTTTTAGTGTGTGTGTCTGTGTGTCGGTGTACGTGTGTTTTATTGTCTCTGTGTGTGTGTATTAGTGTGTGTGTGTATCTGTGTCTGTGTGTTTTAGTGTGTTTGTATCTGTGTGTACGTGTGTTTTAGTGTGTGTGTCTGTGTACGTGTGTTTTATTGTCTCTGTGTGTGTGTATTAGTGTGTGTGTGTATCTGTGTCTGTGTGTTTTAGTGTGTTTGTATCTGTGTGTACGTGTTTTAGTGTGTGTGTCTGTGTACGTGTGTTTTAGTGTCTCTGTGTATCTGTGTGTGTATTAGTGTGTGTGTATCTGTGTCTGTGTGTTTTAGTGTGTTTGTATCTGTGTGTACGTGTGTTTTAGTGTGTGTGTCTGTGTACGTGTGTTTTATTGTCTCTGTGTGTGTGTATTAGTGTGTGTGTGTATCTGTGTCTGTGTGTTTTAGTGTGTTTGTATCTGTGTGTACATGTGTTTTAGTGTGTGTGTCTGTGTGTTTTAGTGTGTTTGTATCTGTGTGTACGTGTTTTAGTGTCTCTGTGTATCTGTGTGTGTATTAGTGTGTGTGTATCTGTGTATGTGTGTTTTAGTGTGTGTGTCTGTGTGTTTATGTGTGTTTACGTGTGTTTTAGTGTCTCTGTGTGTACATGTTTTAGTGTGTGTGTGTCTGTTTGTGTGTGAGTGTTTTAGTGTGTGTGTGTCTGTGAGTCCTGGTAACATTATGTGGACAAAATTTCCCGACAAAGATGGCAATTTTAAAAATCCTTGTCCTTGTGGGACATATTTTGGCCCCCATGAGGAAAAGCTTATAAATCACACTAAATGATGCTTATTTGAAAACGAAAAAATGCAGAAAGATTTCAGTGGTGGGTGGGGCAGAATATACAGTTTATACAGTATAAAAATCATTATGTCTATGGAAAATCCCCACAGAACATGGAAACCCAACTAGTGTGTGTGTGTGTGTGTGTGTGTGTGTGTGTGTCTTACCCCAGATGTGGCCCTCCATTCATCAGATCAAACACTTGTGCAGGGTTCAGCAGCTGTTTAAACCGCCGTAGAAACTTCACGCCCTGATTATCTCCACTTTTACTGTTCACGAACACCAACAACGGGCTGGTGCAGGTCGGGGGACACGTCGCCTTCCAGAACCCTACAAACACACACAAGAGAAGTGTTATTTCAGTATAACACTTTACAATAAAGTTCTATTAGTTAACATGAACTAACAATGTAAAGCATTTAGTAATCACTTTGAATCTTCAGCTAGAGCATGTGAGTTCTTCATGTTCTGAACTATTTCCGACATAAAGCCATAATTGGTCATTTCTGTGAGGTGATTTTTAGATACGAGCTATTTCTGATGGAGAGCTCTGATTGGATATTTCCACGAGATCGCTCTGATTTCACTCTTGATTGGTCATCTCTGGGAAAGCGTTCTGACTGGTTGTTTTTGCAGGAGAGCTCTGATTGGTTGATCTGAGGGAATGCTCTGATTGGATGCTCACCGTCCGAGTCGATGCTGTTGAGGGCGGTGGGTGGAATCACGGAGACTTTACACTGACCCAACGGGCACTTAGAAGAGAGCTGGTCTTTGCACCCAGCATGCACCTGGAGAATGTACACACAGTTGATTGTCGTATTTTTCTTCCATTAAATGTGTAGCATTAAGGGAATGTCAGAAAATCATGAACTTTCACACACTCACCATGGCTTTACACCACAAACAGCGCCAGTCCTGAAGTCTCAGAACGCTGCCGCAGGTTTTATCACACACGGTGCATTTGGCACTGACGGGCAGATTCCCCTCCAGCCACTGGTGAGGCATCGAGATCTAACGAGTTCAGAAAGGTGTTAATAGCTCAGAGATTACCTGACCTTCTTACACAAAATGCATTGCATTTCTATTAGAGTAAACGATTTTAATTATACTTCATGGAAATAATAAATAAACTAAATAAGTAATGTTGTTGCAATGCATGCAATCCCGTCTTTTTGGCTAAAAGAAGATACCTAAGAAGTAAGAATAGAACAGAACTACTTTGGAACAGAGTGAAACTAATAAAACATTTTTTGTTAATTAAAATAGAGCTGAAATAAAATAAATTATTAATATTATATTAGATGGAAAACTTAAACTAAACAAAAAAGAGAAATGTTGCCTTTAAGTTGAAGCAAGACTAGCAGAAACTAGAAATAAATAATAACTATAATTGAAATAAAAATGAACCTAAATAGTAATATTTCGAAAAATAATAGCACAATTACTATAAATTAAAAAAATCCAATTCAAAATATTAATAAACCCTAAATAATACTAAAATAAAACCAGAAGAGAGCTCAGTTTGTTTTTGGCAACAAATAACACTCACCCCATCCTCATCCTCCAGTATGTCTTTGCCGATGGAGGCCAGAGTCGTCCATTTGCAGTTATTAGTGGCTCTGACCGCACAACGCTTGTGAGCCTTGAACTTGCACACTATACAACACACAAAGTTTTCAGTCAAGTTAAACTGTTAGTTCACCTAAAAATGAAAAAACCTAATCTGAGAGATTCTGTCCCTCCATTGACAGCTACGCAACTACCACTTTGTTGCTTCAAAAAGCTCATGAAGAGATTGTGAAATTATCCATATGAATTGAGCGGTTTAGTCCAAATTTTCGGAAGAGACCCGATAACTTTACAGGATGAAAAGTTTGAATTTAGGCTTTTATTCACATATAAACATTGATCAGCAAACATAAACAGAAGCTCAAACGTGCTGCGTAACACCAGAATGAACCTCATTGGTTTTTGCTGAAGCTTAAACATGCAGCGTAACATGAGAATGAACCTCATTGGTTCTTGAGGAAGCTCAAACGTGCTGCGTAACACGAGAATGAACCTCATTGGTTCTTGAGGAAGCTCAAACGTGCTGCGTAACGTGAGAATGAACCTCATTGGGTCTTGCTGAAGCTTAAACATGCAGCGTAACATGAGAATGAACCTCATTGGCTCTTGAGGAAGCTCAAACGTGCTGCGTAACACCAGAATGAACCTCATTGGTTTTTGCTGAAGCTTAAACATGCAGCGTAACATGAGAATGAACCTCATTGGTTCTTGAGGAAGCTCAAACGTGCTGCGTAACACGAGAATGAACCTCATTGGTTCTTGAGGAAGCTCAAACGTGCTGCGTAACACCAGAATGAACCTCATTGGCTCTTGCGGAAGCTCAAACATGCTGCGTAACACCAGAATGAACCTCATTGGTTCTTGCGGAAGCTCAAACATGCTGCGTAACACGAGAATGAACCTCATTGGGTCTTGCTGAAGCTCAAACATGATGTGTAACACCAGAATGAACCTCATTGGGTCTTGCTGAAGCTCAAACGTGCTGCGTAACATGAGAATGAACCTCATTGGCTCTTGCGGAAGCTCAAACGTGCTGCGTAACACCAGAATGAACCTCATTGGGTCTTGCTGAAGCTCAAACATGATGCGTAACACCAGAATGAACCTCATTGGTTCTTGCTGAAGCTCAAACATGATGCGTAACACCAGAATGAACTTTATTGGTACTTGCGGAAGCTCAAACGTGCTGCGTAACACCAGAATGAACCTCATTGGTTCTTGCGGAAGCTCAAACATGCTGCGTAACACCAGAATGAACCTCATTGGTTCTTGCGGAAGCTCAAACGTGCTGCGTAACACGAGAATGAACCTCATTGGTTCTTGCTGAAGCTCAAACATGATGCGTAACACCAGAATGAACCTCTTTGGCTCTTGCGGAGGCTCAAACATGCTGCGTAACATGAGAATGAACCTCATTGGCTCTTGCGGAAGCTCAAACGTGCTGCGTAACACCAGAATGAACCTCATTGGGTCTTGCTGAAGCTCAAACATGATGAGTAACACCAGAATGAACCTCATTGGTTCTTGCTGAAGCTCAAATATGATGCGTAACACCAGAATGAACCTCATTGGCTCTCGCTGAAGCTCAAACGTGCAGCGTAACACGAGAATGAACCTCATTGGTTTTTGCTGAAGCTCCAACATGATGCGTAACATGAGAATGAACCTCATTGGTTCTTGCGGAAGCTCAAACGTGCTGCGTAACACCAGAATGAACCTCATTGGTTTTTGCTGAAGCTCAAACATGATGCGTAACACCAGAATGAACCTCATTGGTTTTTGCTGAAGCTCAAACATATTGCGTAACACCAGAATGAACTTCATTGGTTCTTGCTGAAGCTCAAACATGATGCGTAACACCAGAATGAACCTCATTGGTTCTTGCTGAAGCTCAAACATGATGCGTAACACCAGAATGAACCTCATTGGTTCTTGCGGAAGCTCAAACGTGCAGTGTAACACGAGAATGAACCTCATTGGTTTTTGCTGAAGCTCCAACATGATGCGGAACACCAGAATGAACCTCATTGGGTCTTGCTGAAGCTTAAACATGCAGCATAACATGAGAATGAACCTCATTGGTTCTTGCGGAAGCTCAAACGCGCTGCGTAACACCAGAATGAACCTCACTGGTTTTTGCTGAAGCTCAAACATGATGCGTAACACCAGAATGAACCTCATTGGGTCTTGCTGAAGCTCAAACGTGCTGCGTAACACCAGAATGAACCTCATTGGTTCTTGCGGAAGCTCAAATGTGCTGTGTAACACGAGAGCCTCACTGGTTCTTGAGGAAGCTCAAACGTGCTGCGTAACACCAGAATGAAACTCATTGGTTCTTGCGGAAGCTCAAACGTGCTGCGTAACACCAGAATGAACCTCATTGGTTTTTGCTGAAGCTCAAATATGATGCGTAACACCAGAATGAACCTCATTGGGTCTTGCTGAAGCTCAAACGTGCTGCGTAACACCAGAATGAACCTCATTGGTTCTTGCGGAAGCTCAAACGTGCTGCTTGACACGAGAATGAAGCTCAAATGTGCTGCGTAACACCAGAATGAACCTCATTGGTTCTTGCGGAAGCTCAAACGTGCTGCGTAACACCAGACTGAATAAAAGCCTAAATTAAATCTGTTCATTATATAAAGCAATAGGGTCTCTTCAGAAATTTGGACTAAACTGCTCGATTCACATGGATTAGTTTTACATTCTCTTTATGAACTTTTTGAAGCGTTAAAGTGGTATTTGCATAGCTGTCTATGGAGGGACAGAAATCTCTCCAATTTCATCAAAAAGATGTTCATTTGTGTTTCGAAGATGAACGAAAGTCTTACGGGTTTGGAACGACACAAGGGTGAGTAAATGATGACAGAATTTTCATTTTTGGGTGAACTAACCCTTTAACACATAAATCAGCACAGATTCAAAATCAACCTGCACAGAAACCTCTATAACAATCAAATCAAATGCATGATGAACAGTGACAGACCTTCGCAGGACAGTCCGTGAGAGGTGACTCCAGACAGCGCCTCCCGGCAGACGTTACAGTACGTGGGGCGAGCGTGTGAACAGGCGTACCAGTTATGCATGCCAGAGAAATGATCCATACTGAACTGAGTGGACTAGAGCAGACAAACAAGCATTAAACTGATCAAAAGAGACGTTTATAATGTCACTAAAGATTTCTATTTCAAATAAATGCTGAAAGTTCTATTCATCAAAAAATACTGAAATTTTCTCCACAAAAATATAAAGCAGTAACTGCTAGCAATTAAACTAAATATCCACCAGCAGAACTGTATTCTGCCTCATTTTGTGTGTGGAATAATTAGTACTTGATCACAGAGTCTACAAAGATTTTCCACTTCTTTCTGTCCAGCCGCTTGTAGAGACTGCGCTGTAATATATTTGTAATAAACCCGGTCCCAAACAGAC
The DNA here is from genome assembly GCA_037950675.1 of Hypophthalmichthys molitrix. Taxonomy (NCBI): domain Eukaryota; kingdom Metazoa; phylum Chordata; class Actinopteri; order Cypriniformes; family Xenocyprididae; genus Hypophthalmichthys; species Hypophthalmichthys molitrix. The sequence goes on from CM075506.1 coordinate 3,999,204, forward strand.
GCTAAAAACTTTCCATCAGATGGAGAATCTCACCTCAAAGTGTTCTCTGTTCTGAACACTCTTCAGCGCTGCGATCCATTCCTCCATTTCTTTCCTGTTTTCCGCACACAGAATCAGCCGACGACACGGAGTGATTACCTACAGGGAGAGAGGGGGAAAAGCTCAGGAGTCGGTCATGTGAAACTGAAGAAATCGGAATAGATTTGTTCAAGTATTATAAGCTGCTTTCTCCACACATAACCTTAAATCTGTGTGTGTGTCAGAGAGCACCAGAAACATGTGTTTCTCCTACAAACTGAGGCCAAGGAACAAGGAACACACTGTTCACACACACACACACACACACACCTCGACCAAAGAGCTCTTTTTATCCAACTTACAGGGTGCCAACTAGGGCTGGGTGACAGCTCAAATATATTCACAATGATTTTTGCTGGCAATATGATATTACACAACACTAAGAAGAATATTGCAATGAGCTTTTTATTTGGCCATTAAGTTTACCTAATACCGTGACATTACATTAGTTTCACATGTCTCCTTTTTTAGCAATTCATTAGTAAGAGAGTGTGTTTTTTGCATAGCAAAAAAAGCATTACAGTTAATAAGATCAGTTCATCTCACTTTGAGTCAATTCAAAAGTGAGTCAAACAAATAGTTTGTATTGTTACTCAAAAATACTGTATTGTTACTTGGTGCATATAAACAAAAATGATTAAATACTCATAATGACCAGTGTGAAAAAGTGTCAATTATTTTTAACTAGAGTTTTAGATAATTACATTAGTTAACACTTTCAATAAGGTCTCATTTGCAAACACTGGTTAATGCAATAGCCGACATATACTGACGATGTCCAATATATTTTTTTAAAGCATTTATTAATCTTTGCTAATGTTAGTTAATACAAAATTCAGTTGTTCAATCTTGGTTCAAGATGCATTAATGTTTTTAACCCTCTGGTGCTTATTTCAACAAAATGAATGTACTATATTTTAGTTCGATAATGGTTTTTATTTAATATTTTGTATTTTTAGGGGATTTTACAGTGCTAAATTATATTTATGCAGTATTTATAATCCATTTATTCACTTTTTGAGCATAGACCTGAAAATTAAATTTCCAACTTAAACTGTCATAAATCTTGAATATTTTGGAGCACAGATATAATTTTGATCTCTTTTTAAAAACAACACTTGGCAAATTATTGCTGAAGTGAAAAAACAGTTTTAAAAAAAGAACTTTAAAGAGAACTTTAAAATTCTTTTCAGAATTTTACATTATGAAAAATGCAAAAAAAAAATACTATTTTAAATTTTTATACAGTATGAAATATATACTTTCAAAAACACATTTTACTCTAAAACTGTAAGAAAATCAATATCATAAATCTAAACAAGTTGTGTTCCAAATTTGAGCTTGATATCTCAAAAAAATGAGCTTTTGTTTGGCCGCAGTACCAAAAGTTTTCACTAGGTGAAATTTGTCTCCCATTCGTTTCTAATATGCTAATTTGGACCATTTAACCTTTTCGTTTTTTACCGAAAAAATTTATGTTTTTTTTTTTTTTTTAGAATTTTTTACTGTATACCAAGTTTCGTAAAGCATTTTTAAACCTCTGGTGCTCTTTGCTCATTTTTTACTGAATAAAATTCTTTTTTTTATTCTTTTTTTTTTTTACATTTTTTACTTCATACCAAGTTTTGTAAAGCATTTTTAACCCTCTGGTGCTCTTCACTCATTTTTTACCGAAAAAAATGTTTTTTTTTTTTTTTTTACTGTATACCAAGTTTCGTAAAAGCATTTTTAACCCTCTGGTGCTCTTCACTCATTTTTTACCGAAAAAAATGTTTTTTTTTTTTTTTTTACTGTATACCAAGTTTCGTAAAAGCATTTTTAACCCTCTGGTGCTCTTCACTCATTTTTTACCGAAAAAAATGATTTTTTTTTTTTTTTTTACTGTATACCAAGTTTCGTAAAAGCATTTTTAACCCTCTGGTGCTCTTCGCTCATTTTTTACCGAAAAAGTTTACGTTTAGTTTTTTTAGAATCTTTTATTTCATACCAACTTTTGTAAACAATTTGAACCCTCTGGTGCTCTTCGCTCATTTTTTAAATGAAAATTTTTAAGTTTTGTTTTATTTATTTATTTTTTCACTTCATACTTCATTTTCAACACTTCAAGTAAAAAATTCTAAAAAAACAAAACGTTAAATTTTTCGGTAAAAAATGAGTGAAGAGCACCAGAGGGTTAAAAATCCTTTAATGAAAGTTTAAGTTAACATTAACTAAAAATAATAAATGCTATAGATGTATTGTTCTTTGCTATTTCATGTTGGCTAATGTATGTTAACTAATGTTACCAAATAAAAGCTTATTGAACAGTTGCCAAAGTTTATGTGTGTATATATGTATATAGATTAATGAAATATTATGTTATGTTTAGAATTTGTAATAGAATTAGAAAGCAAAATAGAATCATGTTTATTAGTGGACTCAAAAGTCTGGAACTCAAACTTTTTCAGCTGTATCACTCTAATGCCACACCAGCCAAACCTTAAAGCATTCAAAGGCCTAAAATAGCATGTGTGTGTGTGTGTTTGTGTGTGTGTGTGTGTGTGCGGCCGTGCGTACGTCAACTTCCCAATCCGTTTCCTTCAGCTGCAGACAAAGACCCTCTGTTCCCACACGGATAAAAATAACTCACGCCTTTCCTCCGCCAGCACACATACACACATATAAACCGATCATATTATTCATTCCGCAGAAGAGTACACAAGCTGCCTCATAAAACCACTAAAATATACAGACACATGGATCAGCTGACACACAGCGGAAGAGAGAGAGTCAGTGAGCGTCTGCTTAATGTCTTTGATGTAGATCTCGAAGCCACTTTTATCACTCACACAAACACGCATTATCAGCGCTATCGTAACGCCAGCCGAACCGTGTCATGCGACTCAAAGAGCTTTTGGGCTTCAGTTACATAAGCTGAATATATCGTCTTTTTAACACTTTAACACACAGCTGCGACACTAATCTGATAATGCACATAATGAAATAACAGTTTCACACTAATCTGTATAAATGGTGCTATTTAAATGAACTCTGACTTTTTACTATGCTGAATCCTGTGGATTAATGACTGTGTAAAGCATGAAACAAGATAACCCAAAATACTGACAAGTTCAAGAGTGAAAAGCCCATCTGATTACAGAAATCACTTTTTAAGGACTACAACAAACAGCTGGTAGAGACTACAACAAGCTTCTTCCCTGGTTAGTGACATCACAAACCCTAAAATTTACATAAACCCCGCCCCTGAGAACACACAACAAAGGGGGTGTGGCCATGTTGGGCTGCTTTAGAGAAGAGGAAGAGTTGTTGTAGTAGAGTGTTGTTGTCATGCCGTCATTTTACACCGGACTGTTTCACAAACGATCAATTCAACACTGGATTTGAACAAAAGATTAACATGACGGCACATGCTAGTGGATGAGTTGAATCAACTCCACAGCAACTACATAAATTTATCCACTAACCATTCAGAAACGTCCTAAAAGTTGTAACTTCTTCCTGAGTCTCTCCATCAGTGTCGACTCCGGTTTGAACAATGTAAGGCTGAACACCGTTACTGACAATCCTCATTTTGGTGCGTGAGATTCTCCAGCTTTGTTGTTGTTGAGCGACCGAAGCGTGAGCTGTTAAAGCTCCGCCCTCTTCTGGAGCAGCAGCTCATTTGCATTTAAAGGGACACACACAAAAACGAAGTGTTTTTGCTCACACCCAAATAGGGGCAAATTTGACAAGCTATAATAAATGATCTGTGGGGGATTTTGAGCTGAAACTTCACAGACACATTCTGGAGACACCAGAGACTGATATTACATCTTGTGAAAAGGGGCATTATAGAATGAAACCTTGTTGTAAAGTGTTACCAGAGTCAGCCATCAATGGTTTGACTTACTGAAAAGTGAAACACTGTGATTTGTTACGCTTTCAAAACGGCTGTCAAATTCTAACTAAGAGTGTGGGGGCGGGGCCATCTGTCTGACTGACCAATGGCAGGAGGGGGGAGTGTTCGGAATCCTGTTTGTAATCTTTAAATGTTGCAGTTCTGTTTAGTGATGATAGACTTCGCCTTTAAATGTAAGTCAGTTTTATACTTCAACACTTCAAAGCATATATAACAGTCTGACACTGCTGAACTCTTGCACAACACAGACTCATGACGTCTTTTGAAGCACACGGTGTCTTGGGACCTGTCAGAGCAAAACCAGCTGACGGTCCAAGCAATATTCATCTGATCTGGATTAAAATTAGATACAATCATTTGAGTCAAAGTCTCCTGAAGTAGCGAGAACTTTATTGCTCTTCTTATATTAAAGCCCTTCAAACCGACAGATCCCCGTTTTTAATTATTCACACTTGTGTCTAAAACTATTATGTGTAAACATATTACATTTTATTTTTCAGCATTCTTTGATGAATAAAAAGTTCAAAAGAACAGCATTTATTTTAAATAGACATTATAAATGTCTTTACTGTCACTTTTGAACAATTTAATGCATCTTTGCATTAGTTTCTTTAAAAATAACCTCACCGTTACTCTGTGCCTCATTACCTCATAAAACATTATGTCTCAGACACAGACACTTCTCTTCTCCTTTAATAATAATCCATTACATAAACGACATTTAACTAGTGCTGTCAATTTAACATGTTAATTTAGTGTGGTTAATGGTTAAAAAAACATCATAAAATAACATAATTCATCATTCCCACTGAGCATATGACAATTACGATGAATCACTTGATTTTCTCATTCATAAATGAATTTGTAACAAGGAATTTTCCAAAGACCTCAGTCTGTTTGCGTATATAGTGTGACAATTAAAACAAGCATGTACTGGCAAGTGGACTATAGGCCACTGAAAGGCTTATGTTCAATGATTATGAATTTTTTCCTCAGAAAATATTTAAACAAAACTCCACTCAAAAGTTTGGTGTCTGTAAGATTTTGTAATGTTTTTGAAAGTCTCTTCTGCTCACCAAAGCTGCATTAATTTGATCAAAATTCATTAAAAATTGTGAAATATTATTGCAATTTAAAATAGCTGTTTTATATGTGAATATACACTACCAGTCAAAAGTTTGGGGTCAGTAAGAATTTTTATTTTTATTTTTTTGAAAAGAAATTAAAGAAATTAATACTTTTATTCAGCAAGGATGCATTAAATCGATCAAAAGTGACAGTAAAGACATTTATAATGTTACAAAAGATTATATTTCAGATAAATGCTGTTCTTTTGAACTTTCTATTCATCAAAGAATCCTAAAAAAAAATATTGTACACAAATATTTTGTACAATTGTACACAATAAATGTTTCTTGAGCAGCAGATCATCATATTAGAATGATTTCTGAAGGATCATGTGACACTGAAGACTGGAGTAATGATGCTGAAAATTCAGCTTTGATCACAGGAATAAATTACTTTATAAAATATATTCAAACAGAAAACAGTTATTTTAAATTGTAATAATATTTCACAATATTACTGTTTTTACTGTATTTTTAATTAAATAAATGCAGCCTTGGTGAGCAGACGAAACTTCTTTTAAAAACATTAAAAATCTTACCGTGTCCAAACTTTTGACTGGTAGTGTGTGTTAAAATATAATTTATTCCTGTGATCAAAGCTGAATTTTCAGCATCATTACTCCAGTCTTCAGTGTCACATGATCCTTCAGAAATCATTCTAATATGCTGATCTGCTGCTCAAGAAACATTTATGATTATTATCAATGTTGAAAACAGTTGTGCTGCTTCAGATTTCTGTAGAAACTGAAACTTTAATTTTTCAGGATTCTTTGATGAATAGAAACTTCAAAAGAACAGCATTTATTTAAAAATATTTTTGGGGACAGGGACACATTTAATTAATAAATAAATGAAGTGTATTTATTAATTGTTAGTTGATCCGTGATCCGTACAGACCAGGTCCCATTGTTCGGCATGTATATGTGATAATAAATAAAGTTTATTCATCATAGAGTGAAAGTTTATTATTTGGACGTGTTTTGTGTAGCCAATTTACACATTCAAACGATTTTAAACGCAGAAGAAGAGGCAAAAATCGGGACATGCGCACACAGAGAGAGAAAGACAGAGAGGCACGTTTCAGACAGCGTTCGAACACCGAATGAATTCCTCTTTCAAGTTTACTTGCGCTTGAACCTACACATACAAACAAAGTTATGTCAAAATACCCATCTTTGGGAAGTATTCTTTCGGTTATGTCATAACTGAACAGTTGAGAAAGAAACTAGATGTGTGTCAGTATATTCGTTCTTAAAGGTGCAATATGTAATTTTTTCTGTCCGCTAGAGGCCTATTCAAAACAAAGGCGTAGCTTGATGACGGCAAGTTTGAGCGCGGAATCTTGGCACATGTGGTCTCCATCTCACAGCCGGTGGAAATGAATCGGGATAGGACTCGGGAAGAAATCATGTTCATGGATGTGATTATTAACGTTACTGTAGTATGAAGCAGAGCAGGACCGAGTGTTGTGGAGCTGAACGAGCGATTGCGCAACACCCGCCTCACGAGCAGAGGAACTTTTATTATGACACAGTCGCCGGCGCTGCTTCCGCTATTCCGGTCATGAGTATGAGGTAACGCAGCTCTGTTTATCATATTAGATACATTTGAGCGTGTTGAAAATGATGTTATAACGTTACTCTGTGCGTTCACTCGACGGCTGCTGTGAGACACTTGTTTGAGACACACTGCAGTAAGATAGATCGATTTTAGAATATCATATTAAATGCTGGATGGCTTGTGTTGATAAATGGCATGCAATTCATTTTAAAACGTATTGTATGATGGAGAAAATGCTGTATTACTGTTACTAAAAATAAAGCTGCATCTGATTATGCTATGTTAGCTACTTTACAAAATAGTGTTTTTCTCTGAGGCATGGTAAAGCATGGTACTCGAAAAACATCAAGAAAATTAGATTTAAACAATAAGATTAAATGTGTTGAGCTATATAACAATAATTAGTTTTCTGTCTATAAATGTATCAAAACAGTTGTTCCCTTGTCTATTAAAACATGTAATATATTAAAGCGTCTTTGGTATTTCCATGGTTTTAACAAAATAAAACCGAGGATAACGCGGGTATGACGCAATTGACAGGCGACTCTTCGCACGTCCCGGAGCCTTGGTTAAAATCGCAATTTTCTCACGATTTACAAATAGTTGGAAACATTTGGGATATTGTAAGTGCTCAAGTGTACAAAATATATAACACTGACCTAGTGGTTTTTGGATATTTTACTGCAAAAATCTTACATATTGCACCTTTAAAGTGACAGCAGCCTAATATTCCTGCTGTTGTCTGTCATTAATCTTAATAAGAAAAAAGTATAAAATGTGAGTACCAAGCCGCATCTCCAAGTGCTCCCTTGAGAACCAGACCAAAAAAGTTATGTGCAACCCTGATTATAAATGTCTTTACTGTCACTTTTGATCAATTTAATGCATCCTTTATGAATAAAAGCATTAATTTATATTAAACAAATCTTACCCACCCAATACTTTTGACTGGTAGTGTTTGCAATTAATACTGGCATATTAGGTGAACATACAGATTTAAACTAGACAATTGATCAAAAACACACACACACACACACATACACACAGAGAGAGAGAGAGAGGTAGCTGTCATACTGAGCCCAAGGCCAAAACACATGGCACTGGACAAAGTGTTCAACACACACACACACACACTCTCTAACCCTACCCATCACAACTAAGCGCCTAACCCGAAGCCTTACCCTAAACCAACCCTTAACCTAATTATAATACTTAATACTTAATATTCATCAATATTATTGATCTGACTGCACTGACAGTATTGGATGAGAACTGGATGATGACATCACTGTTTCTGCAGAACTGCTTTATAGATGAAATAAACTAATTTAATAACTGATGATCGTTACAACAGAACTGAATCAACACTGAACTAACTTCAGCTGTACAGCCAAAATCAACTCTGTTTGCATCAGTGAATCATTTTCCTGTTATCACTGTAAAGCAGCTTTGAAACAATCTGTATTGTATTAAGTGCTAGAGAAATAAAGGTGACTTGATCCCTAAAACCAAGTCTTGACCCTCAAACAGCCTTTAAAGGCTCTCAGAAAGTGAAGAACGTATCCTGTATCCTCACTCAGATGGTCTAAAACTCAAACCGGTCTCCACAAGAATTGTTTACATGTAAATATACTTATAGCGATTATAGACTACCAAACCAGAATGTGGTAAAACGTCAATTTACTCCATAAAATTATTTCCATCTTCCCCAGAAAGCAAGGATTTGTCAGATTTAACTCACATCTGGGAGTATTTTTTTTTTTTTTACCAAAAAACATCATTAAAGCGATCTTTCACCACAAAATTCTGTCATCATTTACAATCTCACATGTGGTTCAAACCTGTATGACTTTATATCTACTGTTTTTTTTTGTCCATACAATTAGCCTTAAAATGTTCTTCAAAAGAGAAGAAATAAAGTCTGAACGACACGTGAGAGAAAGTAAATGATGACAAAACTTTCATTTTGGGGTGAACTGTCCCTTTAAGAAAACACACACTCTCTCTCCCTCTCATTCCACACATTCTTTCCTCTTACTTATTGCTGGCAAAATCCAGACGCTCCAATCAGGCTCTTCTGTCTCGGTTTGTGTAGGCAGTTTGAGTCGTATGGAAGTCTACAGACCGGCTCACCAGCAAATAACTCCTAATTCAGCTTCTCTCTCCTTCCTGATCTGATCCATGTCTCTTTCCTTCCCTCTCTCTGTTTCAAAGACTCCTCCCTTTTTCCCTCACGATGACTCAGAGACCCGCGTCCTGCCAGAGCCCCTCCCACAGCAGGAGAAATGCATATGAAAACACACTGAACGCTGAAGGCAGCTCAGAGCGGATACACCATGGAAAAGCGCGAGCTCCTCCCTGCAATTAAAGTTAAATCAGTCCAAATGTCAACTATAAATACCCTGAACACGCACATGTGCTCCGGACTATTTCAGGCTGTTCTGTTTATCACATCCAGAATAAACACATTCTGCGTTTTTCTCAGAAGCTTCATTTCCTTCGCCGAGAACATCAGAGAAAACATGAGAAACCAGTGTGTGTTTGCTTTACTAAAACTGACTCCAGAAGTCAATCTGATGAAAAGGGTTTCTTTTAGGAGTCTGACTTGTGATCTTCAACAAGAGAAACTCTGAGTCATATCTAGAAATCAGAGTATCAAAGAGCCTTGAGGATGGACTCTTTTTATTTGAATTTGTAAACAATCACCTAGCAACCACCCAGAACACCCTAGCAACCGCATAGCAACGCCCTTATTTCCTTATGTAAGCACTTGTCAATCAGTCAGAGCAGTTATCAAATTAAACGGCATAAAATAAAAACCTCTTTAAAAAGAATTGATAAATGAAATACACTAGTGTTCAAGAGTTTGAATTGAGTTTTTTTTTTAAAGAAATTAAATTGCATTGATGCATTAAATTGATCAAAAGTGACAGTAAAGACATTTATAATGTTACTAAAGATTCTATTTCAAATAAATTATGTTACTTTGAACTCTATATTTATCAAAGAATCCTGAAAAATAAAATGTATCACTAGTTTTCAACATTGATAATAATCATAAATGTTTCTTGAACAGCAGATCAGCATATTAGAATGATTTCTGAAGGATCATGTGACACTGAAGACTGGAGTAATGATGCTGAAAATTCAGATTTGATCACAGGAATAAATTACATTTTAACATAGATTAACATAGAAAACAGTTATTTTAAATTGAAATAATATTTCTGATTCTTTACTGTATTTTTGATCAAATAAACACAGACTTGGTGACTTCTTTACAAACATTAAAAATCTTGCCAGCCCTAAACTTTTGAACACTAATGTATTTTACCACATTTTCTGTTCGTTACATGTGTTTATGTAATAAACAAAACCAATTACTGACCTGCATTTATGCTACCTCAAAAAAAAATAAATAAATCACAGAAAAATCATTTGAAAGAATGATATAAATCTATTTTTGACTGTTTTATCTATTTTGAAATGACCGCATCATTTGACAACAGACTGCTGAGGGCAGTGAACACAAATTAATGCAAATTAATGCTTAATTAAAATTCTATATGTGTGTGTGTCTGTGTGTGTGTGTCTCCGTGTGTGTGTGTCTGTGTGTGTCTCCGTGTGTATCTGTGTCTGTGTGTGTCTCCATGTGTGTGTGTGTCTCCGCGTGTGTGTGTCTGTGTGTGTCTCCGTGTGTATCTGTGTCTGTGTGTCTCCATGTGTGTGTGTGTGTCTCTCCGTGTGTGTGTCTGTGTGTGTCTCCGTGTGTGTGTCTGTGTGTGTCTCCGTGTGTGTGTGTGTGTGTCTCCGTGTGTATCTGTCTGTCTCCGTGTGTGTGTGTGTGTGTCTCCGTGTGTATCTGTGTCTGTGTGTGTCTCCATGTGTGTGTGTGTCTCCGTGTGTGTGTGTGTGTCTGTGTGTGTCTCCGTGTGTATCTGTGTCTGTCTCCATGTGTGTGTGTGTGTCTCTCCGTGTGTGTGTCTGTGTGTGTCTCCGTGTGTGTGTCTGTGTGTGTCTCCGTGTGTGTGTGTGTCTCCGTGTGTATCTGTCTGTCTCCGTGTGTGTGTGTCTCCGTGTGTATCTGTGTCTGTGTGTGTCTCCATGTGTGTGTGTGTGTCTCTCCGTGTGTGTGTCTGTGTGTGTCTCCGTGTGTGTGTCTGTGTGTGTCTCCGTGTGTGTCTGTGTGTGTCTCCATGTGTGTGTGTGTGTCTCTCCGTGTGTGTGTCTGTGTGTGTCTCCGTGTGTGTGTGTGTCTCCGTGTGTATCTGTCTGTCTCCGTGTGTGTGTGTCTGTGTGTGTCTCCGTGTGTATCTGTGTCTGTGTGTGTCTCCATGTGTGTGTGTGTCTCCGTGTGTGTGTGTCTGTGTGTGTCTCCGTGTGTATCTGTGTCTGTCTCCATGTGTGTGTGTGTGTCTCTCCGTGTGTGTGTCTGTGTGTGTCTCCGTGTGTGTCTGTGTGTGTCTCCGTGTGTATCTGTGTTTGTGTCTCCGTGTATGTGTGTCTGTGTGTGTCTCCGTGTGTGTGTCTGTGTGTGTCTCCGTGTGTGTGTGTGTCTCCGTGTGTGTGTGTGTCTCTCCGTGTGTGTGTGTGTCTCTACGTGTCTCCGTGTGTGTCTCCGTGTGTGTGTGTCTCCGCGTGTATCTGTCTGTCTCCGTGTGTATCTGTCTGTCTCCGTGTGTGTGTGTGTGTCTCCGTGTGTATCTGTCTGTCTCCGTGTGTGTGTGTCTCTCCGTGTGAGTGTCTCCATGTGTATTTGTGTGTGTGTGTCTCTCTGTGTGTGTGTCTGTGTGTGTCTCCGTGTGTGTGTGTCTCCGTGTGTATCTGTCTGTCTCCGTGTGTGTGTGTGTGTCTCCGTGTGTATCTGTCTGTCTCCGTGTGTGTGTGTGTGTCTCCGTGTGTATCTGTCTGTCTCCGTGTGTGTGTGTGTCTGTGTGTGTCTCCGTGTGTATCTGTGTCTGTGTGTCTCCGTGTGCGTGTGTCTGTGTGTGTCTCTGTGTGTGTCTCCGTGTGTATCTGTCTGTCTCTGTGTGTGTCTCCGTGTGTATCTGTCTGTCTCTGTGTGTGTCTCCGTGTGTCTCCGTGTGTGTGTCTGTGTGTGTCTCCGTGTGTATCTGTGTCTCCGTGTGTGTGTCTCTGTGTGTGTCTCTGTGTGTGTCTCCGTGTGTATCTGTCTGTCTCCGTGTGTGTGTGTGTGTGTGTCTCCGTGTGTATCTGTGTCTCCGTGTGTGTGTCTCCGTGTGTATCTGTGTCTCCGTGTGTGTGTCTCTGTGTGTGTCTCCGTGTGTATCTGTGTCTGTGTGTGTCTCTGTGTGTGTGTGTCTGTGTGTGTCTCTCCGTGTGTATCTGTGTCTGTGTGTCTCTGTGTGTGTGTGTCTGTGTGTGTCTCTCCGTGTGTATCTGTGTCTGTGTGTCTCTGTGTGTGTCTGTCTGTGTCTTCATGTGTGTGTGTGTGTGTCTCCGTGTGTATCTGTGTGTGTCTCCGTGTGTATCTGTGTCTGTGTGTGTCTCTGTGTGTATCTGTGTCTGTGTGTGTCTCTCCGTGTGTGTGTCTGTGTGTGTCTCCGTGTGTGTGTGTCTGTGTGTGTCTCCGTGTGTATCGGTCTGTCTCCGTGTGTGTGTGTGTGTCTCCGTGTGTATCTGTGTCTGTGTGTGTCTGTCTGTGTCTCCATGTGTGTGTGTGTCTCTGTGTGTATCTGTCTGTCTCTGTGTGTGTGTGTGTGTGTGTGTCTGCGTCTCCGTGTGTGTGTGTGTGTGTGTGTCTGCGTCTCTGTGTGTGTGTGTGTGTGTGTGTGTGTGTGTATGTCTGCGTCTCCGTGTGTGTGTGTATGTCTGCGTCTCCGTGTGTGTGTGTGTGTCTGCGTCTCCGTGTGTGTGTGTGTGTCTGCGTCTCCGTGTGTGTGTGTGTGTGTGTGTGTGTGTGTGTGTGTATGTCTGCGTCTCCGTGTGTGTGTGTATGTCTGCGTCTCCGTGTGTGTGTATGTCTGCGTCTCCGTGTGTGTGTGTGTGTGTGTGTGTGTGTGTGTGTGTGTGTGTGTCTCCGTGTGTATCTGTCTGTCTCCGTGTGTGTGTGTGTGTGTGTGTGTGTGTAACTCACAGTGAAGCTGTTGTTAACATTCTTCGTGCTGGATTCCGCTACACTGGCGTCTGTCAGATCCACTTCATCAAAAATAATTGACTGAAAACAAATCATCACAAATTAATCAATATTTTTTTCCCCCAAATATTATTAAAAAAAAAGTCTGAGAGGACATAAAAAGTAGTTATATATAGCATTGTAAATATATATATTAAATATATATATATATATATATATATATATATATATATATATATATATTATAAATATATGAAATGTATGAAAATATATATATAAATGTGTGTGTGTGTTTAGACAGACCTTGGCCGTCTGAGCGTAGTACAGTGTTCTTCCCCGCAGTTTAAAATAACGTCTCTTCCAGCGCTGGAAATTCGTCTGTTTCATTAACTTTCCCTCTTTTAAAATCGTCTAGAAGGAGAGAGAGAGAGAAAGAGAAAGAGAGAGAGAGAGAGAGAGAGTATGTGAAAATTCCTTTCTTTCCAGTCAGCCTCATTCATTTACGTAATAAATAACATCGTCATCCTCCTCTTTACACACCGTTATATCTCTCACAAACTTCTACAGGAAAGATATTTTCACACCAATAAACCACACAAACTACTCTGACACTCCAACCTCAGACAACACACACACACACACACACACACACACACACTGCTGCCTGCAGTTTCATGTTAAACCTAAAGGGGGCACCAGAGCGCAACATATTTCACTCTGACATCAGATTTCTTTATTTGCAAGCATAACTATTAATATTTATCATATTTACGATGATTGATTTCTGCACGTTTTCCTCAAATCATGTCTTGACTATTAATTAATTTATTTGTTTATTTATTTACCATTTACTGCCATATAGCATCAAAGGCTATATTCATGGCAAACTCAAGAGTAATAAAATTTTAAATAATCATAATAACAATAATATTTCAATTAATTGTATACAATCACTCAACATATATTCATATTATCTCTACAAACAAATAAAACATATAAAATAAATAAAAAATAATAATAATACCAATAATAATAGCTATATAAAATAGTTATATAATAATATATAATAATATAATAATACACACACTATATAATCGTTATATAATAGTTATAGTAATAGTTACATAAAATCAATTTCATATTTGATAAAAAATTATAATATTTTTCCAGGAGAACCTTTTTTTGAATGTCCGTTCATGTACTTTCTGAATGAAAAACATTGCCTAATATCATTTAAAGCAGGATATTACAATAAAATATGATTTACAGTTAATGAAGACTTGCAAAAATCACATTAAGGCAAATCTTCCCTTTCCAAATAAGACCATTTCATATAATAATGATTCCGTCTGGATTCACTTCATATAATTTATTATGGATATTAGCTGCTGGATATTAAAACAGTGAAAAAATCCCACAGACGCATGGTATAACACGCCTTAAAAATTACGTTTTTTCTGCATTACACAATTTTAAACATTAAACGCTGAATCGTTAAACACATGAACATGTAGATCAAACTGATCCGACTTTAACTCCAGCAGCTCATCCGATCTTTAAAACTTAAGCTTTACAGCTACAACAAGAGCAAAAAATTACATGCAAACTCTTTGCACATCAAATCTGCAGCAAAGCACATCTGAGTCACAAAGTAATGAAGCAACTCCATCCAAACACCTCTCAATCCCAACACAACACACTGATTCAGACACTAGAAACAATTCAGCATCATAAAACAGCACTAATACAAACACGGACGGGAGTGTATAACACTAACCTGGCCCTTAGTGCAATCCATCAGAGACAGGTCAGAGCGAGAAGAGTCTGACTGACGTGAGGGGCTCACACCACACACACATATACACACACACACACACACTCGTGCTGGTTTCCGCTGACAGTAAATGGCCTTTTCTCTGTAGGCACTGAAGGCACCTGTCACTTCAGCTCACACACACACTGCACATCTCAGACGACACCCATCAACCCACAGGAAGCTTGACCTGTTTGTGCAGAGCTCAGTCTTTGAGAAGCGCTACCAAAATAGCTCACGGCGAACCTTGATGCAGATAATAGAGTCATTTCCTCACCGCACGCTAACTTTACATCTGAATGACATGAGCGTGTTGTGCCTTCTCATGGACTCCAACACATGTTCATCAGGGTTACGGTTAAACTGGATGATTGAAAACATTTACATTACTTGAAATAAAATAAATATGGAAGAGGATTAGGGACAAGTAATGATAAAAAAGTAAAACCTTCTCGAGATTAAAGTCATTATAATGCAAGATTAAACTCAAGGAAAAAGTCGAAAGAAAATGTTGAGAATAAACACGCATTCGATCATTTTTTTTTAACTTTTTTTCACGAAATTTAATGACTTTATTCTCAAAATTTAAAGAGTTTATTTTCAACATTATATTTCTACTTTTTCTCGAAATTTTTTTCTCAAAACGACAAAATTCTGTTCTCAAAATTTAATGAGACTTTTTTCAACTTTATTCTCAAAATTTTATTTAGACTTTTTCCTCGAAATTTAATTTTTCGCGAAACACAACGATTTTCATATATATATATATATATATATATATATATATATATATATATATTTAATTATATATATTTAATTATTTTATTTGAGCTAAGGCAGCATTTCTAATTTTTTTATTTAGTTTCATTTGAACTACTAAAATAAACTAAAACTAAAAAATAACAGCTAATAAAAATTACAAACATGCAAATAAATACATTACTAAAACTTTAACTGAAATTAAAATGACAACAGAAAATATGATAAAATATTCAAAATATTAACAAAAACTATAATTGCACATTTAAATGGTACTAAATGGTACATTATATTTCTACTTTTTCTCGAATTTTTTTTCTCGAAACGACAAAATTCTGTTCTCAAAATTTAATGAGACTTTTTTCAACTTTATTCTCAAAATGTAATGAGTTTATTCTCAAAATTTTATTTAGACTTTTTCCTCGAAATTTAATGATTTTTTCTCGAAACACAACAATTTTCATATATATATATATATATATATATATATATATATATATATATATATATATATTATTATTTTATTTGAGCTAAGGCAGCATTTCTAATTTTTTTATTTAGTTTCATTTGAACTACTAAAATAAACTAAAACTAAAAAATAACAGCTAATAAAAATTACAAACATGCAAATAAATACATTACTAAAACTTTAACTGAAATTAAAATGACAACAGAAAATATGATAAAATATTCAAAATATTAACAAAAACTATAATTGCACATTTAAATGGTACTAAAATACACAAAAAAAATAAAGGTTCCAAATTATTCTTTTTTTTTTTTTTTTTGCAGTGATAAAAGAAACATTTTTGGTTCCTAAAAGAACCTTTCAGTGATCATTTTAATATATATATAATATATATAATATAATATATATATATATATATATATATATATATATATATATATCTCGTTTTTATATATATATATATATAATAACCTTTCATTGAACTGAATGTAAAGGGTTCTTCATGGAACCATAGATTCCAAAAAAGAACCTTTATTTTGAAGAGTGTGATACTGATATGAATAAATAGAACCAAATGTAGCAGCAGTAACTGCGTGGGAGGGTCTTCCTGAAATAACTCACAGATGAAACTTTGATTTCTGTCTGATATCAGACGCATCGCATCGAGCCACTATTTACAGTACTGTATGAAAAGAACATGTTCACACCCAATAACTTTAATCTGCAATAACTCGTTTACAAGCTGCTGTGACATTACGAGGGGCTGTACTTCAGCAAAACAACAATACATAATATGCAGGATTTCTGCAGGAGTATGCACTAATACAACAGGCACATGCAGGACAAACAGCGGTAATGCAGAAGAAATGTGCAGGAATATCAGCAATATTGCAGCACTAATATTAATGGAATAGAAATGCACAGCACTGCAGGAATATTACAGAATATACTGTGCGAATATCATTAATACGGCAGCAGGAATATTGGTCATTACTAATTACATTAATTCTTTTATCCAAATTCAAGTTTATTTGTATTGCACTTTTCACAATGCGTATTGTTTCAAACTTCAAAGCAGCTTCTCAGAAAATGCATGTTTAAATATTACAGTCAGGAAGTGTTCTGTTATCAGTCAGAGTGTCAGTAATGTCCATACGGCAGTAATAAATCAATACACCTATAAGATAATACAAGTCAATATGTGGTTAGTAAGCAATAAACATCATGTATTTAGTTAAGCAGATATAATGAACATGTCAGACCTGTGATTAATCCAAAGCATCTGCTAAATGAATAAATGGAAATATAGATGAATATAGAGTGCAGCAATGGTTCCAGTTTTTTATCTATTAATTTCTCCCATAGGGATTTCAAAAATGTCTTCATTAATAGGCAAGCATTATAAGGCATGAATCAAGTCAATCAGATACGAGTTGAATCACAACATTACAAACTTTGATTTGAAGCAAAAAATGTATTTGAAAATTGCACAAAAAGACAAACATACAAGACTTAATGGCTTTAGTGAGGGAAAGAACTACAATCCCATGAAGCATTGCAAACAGCAAAATCAAATTTAAAATGATGGAGAAATACTAAACTACTCATTTAAAAATATATGTTTTAATTTTTCATTCGCAGCACTTCATGGGAGTGGGCGGAGCCTGAGATCTTTTGCATTTAGCTTGTTTCGACTCTCTGATTGGTGGAATTTTCTGTACAGCATCATGGGTAATGTAGTTTTTCACCACGAACTCCACTTTTAAACTATTATTTTAAAACTAAGCTGAAATAATGCGGACTGACGGCTTCAACAGAAGGAAATACCATTGATTAACAACCTCGTAGCTCACAGTAAAGCTGTTTTTAAACATTTATAAGTTATCATTAAAAAAACGTTTCCTATAGAGAAAATGAATGGAGTTTTTACTTCCAGAACCCAACTGTTGCACACTACTGCAAGAACACTGTCAGAATGCACTTTTAGTGGTAGATAAGGTACAAAGTTGACATTTTTTTCTGACTTCAGTGAATATCAGCAAAACTGTGTGGTGTTCCTGCTCGAGATTTGCAGCGTTACTGCACGTGCTCAGAGAATACTGTATAGACATCACATAGATGCTTTTCAGTAAAAGGTGGATTAACTCCGAGACGAATGCTCTGAAATCCCCCTCCCTGAACGGCCGCGGGTCAATCGCGACCTTTGAACGGACAGATGCCTGCGGTTACTGTAGCGAGAGCCCTTTCATCTCACCTCTGTCTGATCAGACTCAAAGAGACCGTGACCGATCTGAACCGTGACCTTTCTCCCCTCCACCACAAACACACAGACTCGATGACAGGGGCGAGACACAGCTTCCGCTTCCCAGAATTCACTCCAGAGAGACACAGCCTCATTTAAAGGCCGGGCATGTAGCAGCAGAGCCGTCGGCCACCCACACGTTACTGTTACCATAACTACTGCAATCTATAGATAGGGGCTATTCTTTCCCAAATTCTGCTTTTTCCATTTTAAATCTGTTTTAATTGTTCTGGATTTTGTTTTAATGGTTAAATTAAAATTTTAGTAGTAATAGTGTTTGAGTTTTGCCACATCAGCTTCGACAGGAAAAGTTATATAATAATATAATTAATAATATAATTATTATATATTATTATAATAATTTTTATACAATGTATATATAACCAAAAATTTTTGATATTTTTTCAGGACACTATAGTTGATTTATGTAAGTGAGGATAGCAAAATAAAGTAAACTGTGACATATTATAACCAAAAATTCTTCATACAGTGAATTACCAGTAAAATTCATAAAAATTTAGGACCAAAAATTATTCAGACACTTTGACCTGACCATGTTTTGCTCAAGTGTTATCTGACATAATTAAGATTAATTTTTTCTGACACAGTTTAACTCTGAGATCTTTTCATATTTTATTACCATTTTTTTAAAACTATAGTGAATACACTGAATTAATGAATGAAATGTTCAAGCTGTCTGAATACATTTTGGCTTGACTGTATATATATAAATTGTTAATGTTTTTATATATATATATATATATATGTGTGTGTGTGTACTGTGTATATTATATATATATATATATACATATATAAATACACACACATACATGTACATATTTAACAAAAATATATTACATTTAAAATAATATATATATATATAATATTTATATTTATATATAAATTTAAATATATAAATATACATGTAAATATTTATTAAATAAATTTATATATGTGTGTGTGTGTATTTATACATGCATTATAAATATACACAGTACACACATATTTTTTATTTTGGATATATATAACTTTATATATAAAAAATAAGACTCTTTAAATGTACTTTTGGTAGAAATTGTAAAAGTTTTCTGGGTGCATCTTACAAAATAATCCCTTAAAATTTTGTAAATTAAATTTTAGTAATGAAAAAGCATGTCTAATTAATTGAAATCATGAAACTTATATAATTTATAAACAATTTACTAAAAGTTTAATGAAAACTATATTTTTAGGGCCCTATGAAATACATTTTCTTTTTTCTCAAATTCCGTTTTATTTTTCCCAAATTCCATGTTTTCCATTTTTATTTTTCTGGATTCCATTTTAACGGTTTAGTTAAATTTAGTTAAAATCAAAACCTTTGTCTTTTTCAGAAATTTTGTTTTCTGGATTTATGATTTAATACAAATTTATTATCAAAAATGGTGGTAATCAAACAACAAACATTAACAATTTAAATGTAAAATTTCTTCTATTTTTGGCAAACAAAGAGCTGCACAACACAGGTTTACTGTTAAAATTACTGTTAAAAGAAAAATTGCATGATTATTCCTTAATTTAAATTAAATTTTTTTTATTCCTTACAAATTTCATACATTATTACTTTGAAGAGCACATTCAACTGTACAATAGTAATATATATATATATATCATAATTTCAAGTTGAACCAAACCTTTATTTTGACAGGTTGTTGTAAAGATTCTGTGTGTATTTAATGATGAAATGGTGAAATGTTGCTGAAGAGACTCTCAGAGCAGCTCTGGAGATGAAGATCATGTGTTCATGTGCTCACATAGAGACTGAAAACACCACGAGCGTCTCGCGTGCTTCGGTATGAGTAGCAGACTAAACTGCGCCGCTCATTCATACAGACTTTTTCAATATTCACAGACACTAGTCCATATCGCAGTTCAATTCAGTGTACAGCTCTACTTTTCATTAATTAATTCAAAATACACGGCATTCCGTGTCATACTGTAAATTCCATTTTAATAAATGGATTCCACGATGCTGTCTGCATTTTCCGCATCACCGAAACCACAGTGCCCTTTATAGACAAGCACACTTCCCATAGGCTGCAAGGAATAGTGCATCTAAAAATAAAAAAATTTGCATCAACATTTACCCTCATGTCAGTGCCTGGTTCCCGTACACTTTTACTGTAAAAAGCAGCTTGGAAGGAAGTGCTACATTTCATCCTTTGTGTGCCAGAACGAGGGTGTGTACATTTTTGCAGAAATATGGCTTTAATTAAAGTGTGCAGAACATTAATTTTTACTGGCCTTGCATATAAAAACAGGTCACAGGTCACAAATCACCTGTGCGCCATTAATTCAGAAAAATCGTTTTTGCTCGTCTTTATCTTTTTAATAAGTCATAAGCACTTTCTACAGACTCAGACTGTTAACTGCCCTTCAGCTTGAGTAAATCACCGGTTGGTTTTCTAGGTGAAAGATATTAAACAATAAAACAGAAGATAGCATAAACGATGCAAGCACGAATCATCTCCGGCCCGTCCTAAGCAACAGAGCATCATCTCTCATATCTCGTGTGTGATCTCAGTCAATACACACACAGACTCTCACTGAAGAAGATCTCACAGTTATACAATGGTTAAGCTAATGATACTGCAAACCATACCCATAACCTCAGACGCATCTCACAGAGAAATCAGCTGATATTTATAGTTAGTAAAAACTTGAAATTGTTATTTTGAGTGTTTCACATAGAGCAAATGCACTGATAAATCCTGCTCTAACATGCTACAATAATGTATTATTACATCAATCAGAGAAGTCTGTCAAAATCAGTCTCACAGGAAGTGAATTCTGCAAGAACAAGTACAGGTCTTATTCTTTATCACTTTATCTATCATTTAGCTGTTGTAATGGAACAAACTTTAAATGTCAACACTATTACTATGATTCTGAACAGCAAACTTTTTATAAGCGTGATTGGTGATCATAACTCATAACACAACCCTTGGTTTACCAGTTCAGATCATAAAGCTCTCACCACATCTGTTACAAAACACCACAGTTTCTGTAGCTATTTTTACTGAAGTACAAAAATGACACTAAATCTTACATCTCCATCAAACAGTCAAAAAAAAAGGTGCTATCCCAACATTTATTAATATTATTACAGTAAAACTGTGGTAAGTTGGTTAATTCCAACTTACCACAGTTTAACAGTAATAATAATAAATGTTGTAACTATGACGTTTGGACATAAACTGTGATTACCAGAGGGATTTTTTGAGGTACAGACAGATATGATGTTTCCACAAATTTTTTTTTATATATTTGCATATATTTTGCTGCTGTTAAATCATAATAAATGAATTTCATCTCCTTAAAATAGCGTGAGGAGCTTTTATAATATTTTTTGTATTAGTTATGTCTATTTTTCACTATAGTTTTAGTGTAATAACTGTTGTATTGTAACAGAAAGTGTTTCTTTGAAAGGTAATTTGTGTTTCAATGTAACCGCTGCGCTTCCATTGAATTGAGAATGTTACAATGTTTCATTTTCAAAATCACAGATTCCAAACAAACGGTTACAATGTTGCAATGCATTCGAACGAACGAACGCACGCACGCACGCGCGTGCAGAGTCCGCTCATCACAGTGCCGCGCGGTACCGTTATATTCACACGCGCTCGTCGTCCGCGACCGGCGTCTGAGTCGGTCGGTACCGGAGGGTCTGGACACGCAGGAAATGTCGCGGATCTCGGACGGGCCGCTCGGTCTGAAGCGGTTTTTCTCTTTGCAGATCAACACTAAACACACATACACGTGTTATATTACCTTGCTCCGGATCTGACCGGACGTGGAGACCTTCCGAATGAGTTTCTGCGGGGACCCGTGCTCCTGCTCTGGCTCACTGTCCGACGACTCGGCCTCAGCCGCAGCAGCAGCAGCACCGACCGCCGCCATCCTGCGCTCCAGCCCCCGGGACTCACACTCACAGAGACGTGTTCCAGCGGGACCGGCCGCACAGCGCCGCCACACGGACAGAGCGAACGTGACAGCCCGGGGAGCGAGAGAGAGCGCGCCGCCTACCGGACAGAGGAGCCGCAGCTGAGAAAATTTACAAAACTAAGATGTATCAAAGTACACTGTATTTGAAAGAAAAATAGCACACTTTTAATCAAAAAGAAGTTTGTACAGTTTGACTTAGTTGAAAATGAAGATGAAACCAACTTTGTGTTTATGAAACATTAGTGGAACATAGGTCACCTGACTTAATACACCACCTAAAAATGATTAAAGGGGACCTATTATGCCCCTTTTACAAGATCTCTGGTGTCTCCAGAATGTGTCTGTGAAGTTTCAGCTCAAAATCCCCCACAGATCATTTATTATAGCTTGTCAAATTTGCCCCTATTTGGGTGTGAGCAAAAACACGCTGTTTTGTGTGTGTCCCTTTAAATGCAAATGAGCTGCTGCTCCAGAAGAGGGCGGAGCTTTAACAGCTCGCTTGGGTTGCTCAACAGCAACAAAGCTGGAGAATCTCACGCACCAAAATGAGGATTGTCAGTAACGGTGTTCAGCCTTACATTGTTCAAACCGGAGTCGACACTGATGGAGAGACTCAGGAAGAAGTTACAACTTTTAGGACGTTTCTGAATGGTTAGTGGATAAATTTATGGCCTCACCCCCTTTGTTGTGTGTTCTCGGGGGCGGGGTTTATGTAAATTTTAGGGTTTGTGATGTCACTAACCAGGGAAGAAGCTCATTGTAGTCCTTAAACAGCGATTTCTGTAAAAGAAAATATCTCCCTTTGCATTGAACTTTTAAGCGTTGTAACTTTGCTGCTGTTGTTTATGCTCAGACAGCAACATTACACACTAACTAAAGTTAAAAAAGTGAAATCATAATCAAGGACCCCTTTAACATCATTAGAATAATGGACTACTCCCGTAAAGAATTCATTCAAAATTCCAACATCATCCTCTCAGGATGTGAACCTCTTCATTTCTTATGTATTGTGTTGGATATTATCATTTTGATCCAAATAATGAAGGTAAACAAAACAGTTCAAGAGCATTATTTGATAAGTCAGCTAATCTGAGTCAGCGTGATGGATGATACATGAAAAGGACATTAAAGAACAATAAAGCCTGAAGCAAAATGTTTAACTTGAGGTTATGGAACAGTCTAGAATATAACCTGTTTCCTGTAAACATACACCCTGACTATAGACCTGATCCTGATGGTTTTAGGGTGGTTATGCAGCACATACAGCGGGCCTGGAACTCAATAAACAGTGTGAAGCAGTGAAAGACAGTAGAAAGCGGGTCAGGAGCTGGGCGGTGCTGTGAAGAAGGGTCCGTGGCTTTGTTTGTGTTTGTGTGTCCAGTTTCACATCTGTGTTTCACATCTCGCCAATACATACTTCCTCAGAAAAACACATTAGGATGCATTCCCTCAAATAATTCAATAACACATTCTTCTTCGGTGATTCTCACTTTCACAAACACACACACCTTATCCAGCAATTCACTCTTTTTACATGCTATATGATGAAATCTGATCCTGATGTGCAATTAACAGAAGTGTTTCTAATTGTAATTCGCTTTTATGTGGATTCAGTTTAGTTCAATAACAGTGTCAGTGTTTATTAATTATGAACCAACTTTAAAAGCAGCTCTACAGCTCAGTTTAGAAGAGAGAATCTGATGAAGATTAAGCACAAAGCATGTTTGATGTATATTTCCCTAATTAACTAATTGGGGAATTCCCATTGAATTCAATTGTTCCTCAAGAAACAGCTGAAAACACAACGGATCCACGACTATAAACAAAGCCTTTTTTTATCTCTTTCTCTTCTTTTCTGCGTTTCACTTCTGCATAAGCTTTTACTTTAAACCTGCCATTATGTGTGTATAAGTTGCTTGAAAAAAAACTTCTGCTAAATGAATTATTGTAGATGAACCCAACACAAACACAACTTTTGGCAATGGCATTTAATACGTGCGTTCAAGGAAAGGATGTTTTTTAACACCCATCTCGGGGCATTTTGTCTCCACATAAAATCTTCACAGGTTAAACACAAGTCAGCACCTCTGAAATAGATTTGTCCCTCAGCTGGTAAAAACAAACTAAAATCGTCTTTGCTTTAAGAAAAGACACTATGGGAAAAAACATTTTTCATGCATTTGTCAATTTTGAGGTTTTTTGACTTTTCAAAAGGTGTTTTTTTCTGACTAGTGTAAAGAAAACATCCTAAATACACTTTTAAGTGTATCTTTTATTGCACTTTATCTATTTGCATCTGTAGATTTCAATAACAGTACATGCCTTTTAAAGGGGACCTATAATGCCCCTTTTCACAAGATGTAATATAAGTCTCTGGTGTCTCCAGAATGTGTCTGTGAAGTTTCAGCTCAAAATTCCCCACAGATCATTTATTATAGCTTGTCAAATTTGCTCCTATTTGGGTGTGAGCAAAAACACGCCGTTTTTGTGTGTGTCCCTTTAAATGCAAATGAGCTGCTTCTCCAGAAGAGGGCGGAGCTTTAACAGCTCGCGCTTCGGTCGCTCAACAACAACAAAGCTGGAGAATCTCACGCACCAAAATGAGGATTGTCAGTAACGGTGTTCAGCCTTACATTGTTCAAACCGGAGTCGACACTGATGGAGAGACTCAGGAAGAAGTTACAACTTTTAGGACGTTTCTGAATGATTAGTGGATAAATTTATGTAGTTGCTGTGGAGTTGATTCGACTCATCCACTAGCATGTGCCGTCATGTTAATCTTTTGTGCAAATCCAGCGTTGAATTGACCCTCGTTTGTGAAACAGTCCGGCGTAAAATGACGGCATGACAACAACACTCTACTACAACAACTCTTCCTCTTCTCTAAAGCAGCCCAACATGGCCACACCCCCTTTGTTGTGTGTTCTCAGGGGCGGGGTTTATGTAAATTTTAGGGTTGTGATGTCACCAACCCAGGAAGAAGCTCACTGTAGTCCCTACAAGCCATTTGTTGTAGTCCTTAAAAAGCGAAAATATCTCTCTTTTCATTGAACTTTGAGCGTCATTACTTTGCAGATGTTGTTTATGCTCAAACAGCAACATTACACACTAACTAAAGTTAAAAAAGTGAAATCATAATCGACCACCCCTTTAAAAGCCGTTTTCTCAAAATCTCCATTGAGTCAGAAGTCTCCACTTCCGCAGCTTTACATGCACCAAACTTTACCGTTTTATTCCTATCTATATTCTGAAGGTTTTTACAGAGGGTTTGTACGTATTTATGTTGCTTGATTTTATTCCTAAAACATGGTGAAAATGTATTTTCGATTTATGGAGTGATAAAAAGAGATATCCAAAATCCCCTCTGTAATAACCTTTGACTCTAATATGTAAAAAAAAAAAAAAAAAATTGAACCTGGCTTTATCCAATGTTCCTGATTTTTGTTCTAGAAATGTATGCAAATTAGTGCATATTTAATTAGATAATGCCTCATTTGCATATTTAAACATAACATTTCAGAAGATGCGTAATGCAAAAAATGTTTGCAATTCTTAATGTAATCAATCAGCTGTGGAAATATGGTGATTTCTATTAGTTTATTTTTTTACCCTATTCACCTGTAGTGTATTAAAGCATTTACAGTGGAAGTCAACACATTAAACGCACACTTTTAAATACACAAATGGAAAATACACAGATAAAATACAAAAAGATTAAATACACAGATAGAAAAATATAGCAACATGACTTAACGTTGCATAACATGATACGCATAAGGATACCAGAAGGGGATGTGACCTAGTTATTTTTGGGTCTTTTAAAAACTATTCTGTATGAAAAAAAAAACATGAAAATGAAAATAAGCATTTGGTTATTGGTATTTCAGATCCATTATAAAGTGTCATTGGGGTCCTGAAAGGCACTATATATTTAAAAACAAACAAAGCAAGCAAGCAAAAAAAACAAAACAAAATAAAAAAAATAATAAAAAAAATATTTCTTACAAAAATACAAGCTACACAATTACTTTGTTGTTATTATTCTTGGTTGAGATGCTCAAACGAAGTGTTTTGAAAGCGGCACAGATCCACAGTGTTTCACTTTTCCAGTAAAACAATCTACAAATGACTTAAAATTGTTTCTGCACATTAATCCAGGAAAATTGACACTGCATGAAATAAATAGCACAAGAATCACTCTGTAAGCATTACAGCTGTCAAAATAAAAGATTAAAATAACAAATGCACTGCTGCATTATGGGATACTCGTCAATGCCATAAAAGATCTGTGATAAGATATTCAAAGTATTATTGTTGCGTTTTCTGACGGAAAGAGTATCCTCTGTGTGTATGTGTGTATGAGTGAGATCTGACCTGGATCAGGTGGAAGGACTGCTGTGTTCCCATGCTTCCCTGTATTATAAATCATCTCCAGAGACGCATCGACTCTCTCCTGTTACAGTCCTGACGGAGCCGCGCCTGCTCTCACACTGCTGTGTCACACACACAATGGCTATTTTCTCTGTACTGTACTATTACTCATGATATTCTGGACCTAATGAGGTCGCAGAGAATGGAGAGAGAAAAAAAATCAACTCCCAGAGGCCAAACACACTGGCACAGGTGCAGCTATATAAGTGTGAGGCGTCTGGACATCAGAGATTTTTTCACACACTGAGGAAGAGATGCTGCATCACTGGAACATGGTGGGTGATCAATCTGTCTCGCTTTCTGTCTGTCCATCCATCCGTCTTGTCAGATTGCTGTTTATTGATGAGAGTCGTTATAGTTATTCACTAATATACAATGCTAAATAGTGTCTTTTTGTGCATTATTCATTTGACTTTGCTTTAATTTATAGCAAAATGAGCTAATGAGTACATTTATCAGTAGTGTTTGCCAAGTCAAACTTAAATCGCCAGCTTGCAACCAAACAGAACATCTTTCACTCTTAAAAGTTAAGGTTCAAAAAGGTTTTATTATTTAATTTAATTGAAATTAATTTAATTACATTTTTTATTTTATTTTTTTTATTTTTTTTGCAGCGCTGCCATAGAAGAACCATTTTTGGTTCCCCAAAGAACCTTTCAGTGATCAGTTCTTAAAATAACTATTTTTCTCCTAACGTGAAGAACATTTTAAAAATCTAAATAACCTTTGGTAACACTTTACTTACAGCCTTTATATATATAATGCATTCTAAAAGTATTATGCCTTGTAATGCACCTTATATTGCATTGCATGATCTCATGAATAATTGTATCCACAGTTATAATACTTATCTAGAAATGATTATGCATTAAAACACATTTCAGATGTAACATGGAATCTGCAAATATTATAATGAATATTAACTTTGGTTACAATTATTTGTAAAGATATAATGCCTTGTAAAATACATTATGAATACCTTTATAATGCATGATACAGTGTTACCGTTATAAAGAACCTGTTGTGGAATGAAAATGTTCCAATGTTCCAAAAAGAAATTAAGGTTTTTGAGGAAAACATTCCAGGATTTTTCTCCATATAGTGAACTTCAACAGGGACCAACGGGTTGAATGTCCAAATGCCAGTTTCAGTGCAGCATAAAAGGGCTCTACATGATCCCAGACGAGGAATAAGTCAAACACTCTTTACAAAAACAGGTAAAACAACGATGTCGGACGATATTGAAGTTGGAGGAGAAAATGAGATGGAGTTTTTCACCCTACTTCCGCCTACGTCACACATGACCTTTCCAACATGATTACATAATATGTGGCGCATCACAGAGCAGTGCAAGATGAGCATTTGTGGTTAAAAAGTGTATAATTTTTTTTTTTTTTTAACTCTTATTCCTCGTCTGGGATCATGTAGAGCTCTTTGAAGCTGCACTGAAACTGACATTTGGACCTTCAACCCGTTGAACCCCAGTGAAGTCCACTATATGGAGAAAAATCCTGGAATGTTTTCCTCAAAAACCCTTATTTCTTTTCAACCGAAGAAAGAAAGACATGAACATCTCGGATGACATGGGGGTGAGTAAATTATCAGGAAATTTTCATTCTGAAGTGAACTAATCCTTTAACTCTATATTTTTGTCTACAGGACATGAGGAGTATTTTTGGGGTGTTGGTTTGTCTGTCTTTAGGCCAGTGTGCTTTACTTCCTGACTACCGCACTACAGAGTTTGGGTTACAGCCTATTGACAACATTTCGATTGCGTCACCATTCCCTCCTGGAGCACCGGAGCCTGATTTATCCTATTGTCAGATGCTTCTGGAAGCTCCGGTTCCGCCCACAGCAGACCAGGTACCCTGGTACTGCATCTGTTCCGCTTGCTCCGGAAACAGAGGCCAGAAAGGAGACCGAGGCGACCGCGGACTGCCAGGTACAAACGCAGAGTTAAACTCCACAGTATTTTCTCTGTTGGTTTATTATTGTCCAGGGTTTTACTAATCGAATCTGCTACTCACAGGAGTTCCTGGTAGTCCAGGTCCAAGAGGCCTCACTGGGCTTCCCGGCCGTCCAGGATTCACAGGACGTCCTGGCATAAAGGGTGAGAATTGTTCTATGCATTTTACTTCAGCATGAAT
The DNA here is from genome assembly GCA_037950675.1 of Hypophthalmichthys molitrix. Lineage (NCBI taxonomy): Eukaryota > Metazoa > Chordata > Actinopteri > Cypriniformes > Xenocyprididae > Hypophthalmichthys > Hypophthalmichthys molitrix. The sequence continues at coordinate 4,027,869 of CM075506.1, forward strand.
GTGTGTGTATCAGTGTTGGGAAAGCTAGTTTGCTTTATAACTGAAAGTAGTTAAACTGCAGTGAAGCTACACACTTAAACAAGTAGTTAATTCCAAAAAGTTTGAATGTGCGAGACTTCCGAATTTATTGGACCTGGCTATAGGACAATGACTAGAAGAATAACAAAGTGCTTTTATGATATGAACATTCCAGTTTGCAATGTCAACAATGTCAAGCAGCACAACAGATTGTTTTTGTACAGCTAAAAAAAAAATAAGGTGGATTGCTCTTGAAATCTCAGGCGTCATTCACTACCATAATAATGATATTTTTGAATATAACTCCAACTGTGTTTGGCTGAAAGAACATAGTCATGTACGCCTAGGATGGCTTGAGGGTGAGCAAATCATGGGATAATTTTCATTTTTGGGTGAACTCTCTGTGATCTCTTTAAGTAGGTTAGCTTTAGAGGTTACCATTGGTTAGCTAGTTATCCAACACTGGTGTTAATTTAAATGAATTGTGTCAATTGTGGTAGTAATGTAATTCACTCACAGGGGAGAAAGGTGAAATAGGAGATAAAGGTGACATTGGTCCCGCTGGATTTTCAGGACCGAAGGGAGACAGGGGGATCAAAGGTCAGTGAAACTTCAGAAATGTTTTAACATTCACACAATGTCTATCACGGTCCCTGGTGACCATATTTGTATACAAACTTCTCAGGTGAGAAGGGTGACCGTGGTCTGGATGGCCCTGCGGGAGATCAGGGTCCAAAGGGAGAAGATGGTCAGTGCCCGGAAACCTGTGAGCCCGTACCAGGTGCGGATGGTGCACCTGGTCTTCCTGGCCCTGTAGGTGCACGTGGGTTACCTGGGCTGGCTGGAAACCCTGGTCCCAAAGGACTGAAGGGCGATCCAGGTGTGGCGGGCATCCCTGGTGTTCCAGGTGTACCAGGGGAGAAGGGTGACCAAGGTCCACAGGGCCTGTGCAATTGTCATGATGGGGCTCCAGGAGCCCAGGGTCAAAAAGGTGATAAGGGTGATAAGGGAGAAATGGGTTTGACAGGGCCACAGGGTCCGAACGGAACGACAGGACCTAAAGGTAATCAGGGAGAAATGGGAATGGTGGGTATACCTGGACCTTGCTCACCTGCCGTGCAATCTGCTTTCTCTGCTGCTATGCTCACCTCTTATCCTCTACCGAACCGCCCAGTGCCTTTCAAACGTGTCATCTACAACTTAAACCAGCACTACAACCCTGAAAACGGTGTCTACACAGCCCCTGTTAATGGAACCTACATGTTTAGCTACCATCTGCAAGTGTCTGCCCGTATGCTGAGGGTCGGACTCTTCCACAACTTTGAGGCTGTGGTGAGGACAACTACACCAGTGGAAATGAACACCGCCTCTCAGCAGGTGGTGCTGAGTCTGAGTCAGGGTGACTGGGTGTGGGTGCAGGTGAAAGACACCACCTCTAATGGCATTTATACCGGTTCTGAGGCCAGCAGCACTTTCAGCGGGTTTCTGTTGTACCCAGACAGATGTGATGACATGTTTGGAAGAGATTTTACCACAGTCGAGTTCCCCGAAAGAGAGCTTGAATGGGGAGCTCCATAAAGATCCACATCTGTACCCTACGCTCTTAACCTACACCTTTAACTTTTAACCAGCCCCTACATTCTAAACCAGCACCCAAATGTTTATCTACAGCCTAGACCAGGGGTAGCCAACCCTGCTCTTGGAGGGCTACCATTCTGCAGAGTTTAGCTCCAACACAAATTAAACGTACCTGAACCAGCTAATCAAGGTGCTCAGGATTACTTGAAAGATACATGCAGGTGTGTTGCAGCAGGGTTAGAACTGAAGCCTGCAAGAAGGTAGCGCTCCAGGAGCAGGGTTGGCTTCCCATGGCCTAGACTTACATCCTAAACTCTTAACCTACACCCTCAAAACTGTAACCTGAACTCTTAACCTACACCCAAAATTCTAAACCAAAATAATGTATCTACTCCCTAGACCTGCACCCTAATCAACCTATACCAAACATTCCTAAAGTTCACCCAAACTAGACCTACACCCAACATTTAAACCTAAACTTTTATCTACTCCTTAGACCTGCGCCCTGATCTATTAAGTCACAGCCAGAATTCTAAACTTTCATGCAAACTTCTAACTACAATCCTAAACCTACATCCAACAATCTAAGTCTAAACTTTTATGTACTCCCTAGACCTACACCCAACATTCTAAACTTTCACTCAAACTTTTAACTACACCCTAGACCTACACTCTTGGGCAAAATAAATGGACCAAGCCCAAAATGGTTGAACACAAATTTTTGGTCAGGAAATTAGCCAAATTTAAGCAAATGCACAACTTAAAAAGCCATTGCCGTCATCAAATACAGAGTTAAGTTTTTGGCAGAATATGGGAAATTGTGTGTAGAGTCATGAATCACAATAAAACAAGAGTTGCATGGTGATGCTCCAGAGCGCTGTCTTCGAAAATCTGCTGAGAAATATTATAATAAATGCATCTCTACCACAGTGAAGCATGGAGGAAGAGGAGCCATTTTAGCTGCTGGTATTGGTGAGCTACTTCACTGTGAAAAGTCATTTAATGCTTTGGAGTACAGGAGATTATTGCAGAATGGCTTGCTTCCCAAATATGAAAAGTTGTTATCTAAAGAGGAATGATCAGATGTTATTTTTCAACAAGACAAGCTCCTGCCCAAACTGCAAAGACAACCAAGAAGTCCTGTTTGGTCTGTTCAGAGTCCAGATTTGAACCCTATGGTGAATATTTGGTCTCACGTTAAACCAAACTGGGAAACATTTTTCAACTATTAATGAACTCATGAAGTCATTAACATTGCGTGGAACAACACTGATTCTTCTTCTTGTAAAAAAAAACTAAACAAGTTGGGGAAGGTTATTCCGTGTTACTTTATCTAGAGTATTTGTGCAATTCTTGCTAATTTTCAGTGATTTTTTATTAAAATGGTTAAGAACATTGAAAGACTACTAAATATTTTGCCATTATTGGCTTGGCCCATTTTTTTTTGTACTCCCAACATTCTAAACCCAAACATTTAACTACTCCTTAAACCTACACCCAACATTCTAAACCCAAACTTTTAACTACTCCCTAGTGTCCAATCCTGCTCCTGAAGGGCCATTTCCTGCCAAGTTTAGCTCCAACCCCAGTTAAACACACCTGAACCAGCTAATCAAGGTCTTACTGGGCATACTAGAAACTTCCAGACAGGTGTGTTGAGGAAAGTCGGACCTAAACTCTGCAGGACACTGGCCCTCCAACACCGAGTTTGGACACCCCTGCCCTAGACCTACACCCAACATTCTAAACTTTTGCCCAAACTTCTAACTACACTCCTAAACCTAAACCCAACATTCTAAACCCAAACTTTTAACTAATCCCTAGTGTCAAATCCTGCTCCTGAAGGGCCATTGTCCTGCCAAGTTTAGCTCCAACCCCAGTTAAACACACCTGAATCAGCTAATCAAGGTCTTACTAGGCATACTAGAAACTTCCAGACAGGTGTGTTGAGGAAAGTCGGAGCTAAACTCTGCAGGACACTGGCCCTTCAACACTGAGTTTGGACACCCCTGCCCTAGACCTACACCCAACATTCTAAACTTTTGCCCAAACTTCTAACTACACTCCTAAACCTACACCCAATGTTCTAAACCTAAACATTTATATATATAGATTTGCACCCTACTTATGTTAACCTACACCCAACATTCTAAAATTTTACCCAAACTTTTAACAACACCCTAAACCTGCACCCTACATTCTAGACCCACACCCTAAACCAAATGATTTTGTCTTCTAATGAGCCTCTAAAATGATCCACTTTTCCACCTAAACCCCTAGCATTTCTATAATACTCCACATTACACATAGATTCTATTTTAAGACCACCTTATGTAGTCTTTGTATGTAGAAGTGAACCTTCGGCTGAACGAAGAGCCTCCTCTTTCTAATGTTTGGAATGAATTAGTCCAGGTGGATGTGATTGATGTTTATTTACAGTGCATTTCTTGTAACTTGATTAACTGTATTGTGCCTCCATCAATAGCTGTATTGTACCTCCCACGTAGATCAGTCGTGAGGTTGCTCCCTTGACAGACACGTTTCAGCCGGATGTTTGTAAAGAATGTAAGATGAGCAGGAATCAGCTGTTATATCATCCTCCCAGCTATTCAGTGGACACACACTGAGGATAAGAGCAAAAATGAGAACAGGAAAGAATGTTTGCATGTCTCAGGATAGGTGAGCGGAGAGAAGAGGTACAAGTCAGAGAGGTGTTGTCTTACACAATCGAGGTGTTAAATACCTGTTAGAGAGAGAAAGAGAGTCTCTTTATGTAGGATCCTTCAGACACACAACAGTATGATGGGGAACCTCTTACGGTGTTGCCTTCACACATTGGGGCCGAGGGAGATCGGGCCCACCCATAAAATTGTTGTCAAGGGTGCTGTGAATTTTAGCAACAACCCTGCAACAATATGACACAACACAACATGACAACAATAAATAAAACAATGATGTTCATGCTCATGTTTTGTGTATTGATTGCCCTTATATTTCCAATAAATATTAAACCATTAATCTGACTCCTCATTCTTGTTTGTGTCTTTTTACTCAGACTCTACAAAAGTCATATCCTTGATGAGTTAAAGAACATTTTTATTAAAATATTTAGTTTAGCAATTTGCAAATACAATAGAGTGCTGTATGGGATGACATATATTTGCAGGCCAAGTTAGCTTCACCCTGATTCCCTCAACAAAAAAGTAAGATTCAGACGAATCTTTATTTAAGATCTACAAGTTGGAATAGGTTGCAAGATCACGAGTATAAACACAACAAGGCTGTAAAAGCAGACTTGTAAGCAGATGAGTTTTCCTGTTTGGTGTGACAATGTTTAAAGTCCCAGACAATGTTTGTAGTGCCTTTTAGACACTTATTAGCAATTGCATTTAATATACATTTTAGACATATGTATTTTATGTCGTAGAATAAAACATTAAAATATCTTTAACCAAAAACTCATTCAAAAGACCCATTAGTTGAGTCCCAAATGACGCACTATACACTATACTCAACCCCTCCAAGGCTGATTGATGCACGTGGGGAGCGAAGGCTGGCCCGTGTGGTCCGATCCAACAGATGAGCTACTGTAGCTCAAATTGCTCAAGAAGTTAATACTGGTTCTGATAGAAAGGTGTCAGAATACACAGTGGATCAGTTTGTTGCGTATGGAGCTGCATAGCCGCAGACCAGTCAGGGTGCCCATGCTGACCCCTGTCCACCGCCGAAAACACCAACAGTGGACATGTGAGCATCAGAACTGGACCACGGAGCAATGGAAGAAAGTGGCCTGGTCTGATGAATCACGTTTTCTTTTACATCACGTGGATGGCCGGGTGCGTGTGCGTCGCTTACCTGGGGAACACATGACACCAGGATGCACTATGGGAAGAAGGCAAGCCGGTGGAGGCAGTGTGATGCTTTATGCAATGTTCTGCTGGGAAACCTTTGGTCCTGCCATCCATGTGGATGTTACTTTGACACGTACCACCTACCTAAGCATTGTTCAGACCATGTACACCCTTTCACGGAAACGGTATTCCCTGGTGGCTGTGGCCTCTTTCAGCAGGATAATGCGCCCTGACACAAAACAAAAATTGTTCAGGAATGGTTTGTGGAACACAACAACGAGTTTGAGGTGTTGACTAGAGGTCGACAAAGAGTACCCGAGAACCGTACGGGTTCGGGTCTATATTTTAAATGGTCAGCCGGGTCCGGGTTGGGTCCCAATCTATTACTTCGGTTCCCGGGACTGTTTAACATTGTGTGTATACCCGAGCCGATCTGACTCGGAGATCACCCAGCCGTGTTTAGAGTCAGTCAGAGTTGTGCGTGTGTTTTGTAACTTGCAAAGTATGAGCCGGGAAATAAGGTGAAAAAAACACGAGCGACCCCAGCCATCAGAAGCAGAGCGGGCGGAGTTAAAGCAAGCGAACGGTGATCATCGAGTTTTTCTATTCCTATTGTGTGCAACAGTAATGCAAACAAACTTCAAATCTCAGAAACTGCTTGCAGCCTTGCACACTTGCACATTTAAATAACATACTTCAAATCAGCAACAAAATCTGAGATGAACTATCACATGAATGTTTCTATGACGCTCAAAATGCGTTTAAAAGCTTGTTTCAGGTTGCTCCAGCTAACGTGACATAATGTTATGACTGATCGGTGTATTTACCTATAGCATTTATTGAAAAGGAAGTCTTACTTCTGCATTGAAAATAAAAGTTATGAAACGTAGTGACTAGCCTTGCTTCAATGGTCTACATAGAATAGGAGTCCATTAAGTGACTGATTTAAACCACATAAAAACACTTATGTCAGTTCTCTGCAGTTTTATACATCAATTCTCCACATGGATGACATTATTTTCAACTGAATGTTGTCAGGAACATGCCTGTGGTGTCTTAAAATGATGTCTAGACAAGCAGCCTACTGCATTAATGACTTCCACACTATTATCATAAATGCAACAAGAAGTCCTCGTCAGTTGAAACACAGACTGCTAAAGGTAAACAGGGTTGGGTTTCTCTCTGAATTGCTGCCATAAGAATGTGGGCTATACAAAAAAGTCTAGCAGTTGAACACACAAAGCAATAGTAAAACTGTATGTTAACTGTAATATATTTTGTGGCGTTAATTAAACTAAGACTTTACCACGTTATCCTTTACAGGGCTTCAGTAACAGTTCTGTAATGATGGATTCATTAAAATGTCCAGTCTTTTGCTCTTTTGGTATAGAGACCATGTAGCTGTTTTATTTTTGCTCAAAGCATTTACAGAGCAAATAACAACAGAATTGACCTCTTTAAAAATGTACACTGCAAAATGATTTCCTACATAATACATCCATTTGTGACAAATACAACAAATTATGTACTGTATATATCAGTTATTCTTACGGAAAGCTCTAGATTTACAATTTTATTGTTCTAAGAAGAAGATTTTAAACTGAGTTCACACTTGAAACAAGGTTTATTTTAGGTGAACTGCTTTATTTTTTTGGTTCAAAAACATCTTATGCATCAAAATGCAAATATTAAGCAACTGAGATCAATTTAACTACAATATAATTATTAGCAGTGAATATATGCAGTCTGCAGCATATGATTATTCGGCCAGTTTGTTTTTCTAACCTGGCTTAAAAGTTCTTGCATTAAAACACATTACATCATCTACACAATCTCAACATGCATCCACTAATGCTTCTGAATCTTTATACGCACGATTATGCCTGCACAAAACACTTATATGCGCCATCTGTGGAGAAGGCTCTCAAGGCTCAGCCGGAGATTCGTCATCATCACCGATGATTCCCTTCAGATATGAGCGTTTAAACTCCTCGAACACCAGGTCAGTTGTGTCATCACTAAACACACACACACAAGCATTAAAATCACACAAAGAGACACAAAAGAAACTCAATCAACGTAAAAGGCCGATGTAGAGATGAAGTGGAACACTAAATCAGAAAACAGGAACAACGGTTTTTTATGTCAGCGACACACACACCCTTGTTATAATGTCATAAAACTGTTTCTATTGAACAGTAACAACAGATTTTACTCAAAGAACAGCACTAAACTGGAGCTCTACACAAGAGACGGGATTGCATTTAGATCAGACACTGATAACGACGCTCCTCGAGCTCTCAACTTTCCCTTCCCAGAGCCAACACAGATCGTTTATCATCTCGAGAGTGTTTGTGTTATTGGAGATTAAAGACAGGGAAGTGTACACCACACATTGTGCAGTGAACACGTGGAATCAGAGACACGAGGACTCTATATGAAGGGTATTATATAGCGGCACATATAGCATAAGCGGTATCACGAACCCCACTGAATATACACCCTGATAATGGACAATTACAATGGGAATTCTTGTGGCTTACCTCTCTTTAGGAGGAGGAAAACAGGGAGAAAATAAAAGAGACAACATTCAGTTATTATCAAGGCAAGTCATATATGTTTATATAGTGCTTTATACAACATGCGTATAAATATATTTATTTATTTATTTTTGGCAATATGATCAGCTCACCTGGATCAGGTTTGGGATGCATGAGTTTGAAGGGAACCTCCACGGCAACCTCACTGAAACACACATGATTACATCTTACACACTTACACACTCTAAGAAGTCTGAGAAAATTCTACACCAATCAAAACTCACCTGGATCCAACGACGCTGTAAAAGTGCAGAAATAAAGCCATTAGCAAAGCCTTTCCTCAATGTATGAACGTATGACATTGAACCTAAACTGGCGTTCACTCACCCCGCTGCATTACACTTCACCACCACCCTATAGGCCACCAACATGCCCAGAATCTCCTTCAGAACTTCATCCTTTACGCTGAAGAGAAAATTCAGATAGAGAAACATTAGGGCCCTTTCAGATCATCCACGTATAGATGCCGAATGAGCCGCACTCACATGCTAGAGGAGGCCAGGTTAGTGTCCTCATGCTTCAGTTTTCCATCCACTGCGATTCCATGTCTCTCACGGTTACTGCTCAGAAGAGGACAGAGACTGTACACCTTCTTCAGACTGGTACCAGCGGGCACTGTGTCCCTGTGACACAACAGCTTCATTTTACCACAGTGACAACAAATTGACATAACAGAGGCGTGCAACACTCACTGTGACATCATAAACACCAGACAAATGTTACAAAATACTGATACATAAATGTAACACTCACACAGTGACATCATAAAGACTCCATTCTCACAATGACATCATAGAGACTCCATTCTCACAGTGACATCATAAAGACTCCATTCTGACAGTGACATCATAAAGACTCCATTCTCACAGTGACATCACAAAGTCTTCATTTTCACAGTGACATCATAGAGACTCCATTCTGACAGTGACATCATAAAGACTCCATTCTCACAGTGACATCATAAAGACTCCATTCTCACAGTGACATCACAAAGTCTTCATTTTCACAGTGACATCATAAAGACTCCATTCTCACAGTGACATCACAAAGTCTTCATTTTCACAGTGACATCATAGAGACTCCATTCTGACAGTGACATCATAGAGACTCCATTTTCACAGTGACATCATAGAGACTCCATTCTGACAGTGACATCATAGAGACTCCATTATCACAGTGACATCATAAAGACTCCATTCTCACAATGACATCATAGAGACTCCATTCTGACAGTGACATCATAGAGACTCCATTATCACAGTGACATCATAAAGTCTTCATTTTCACAGTGACATCATAGAGACTCCATTCTGACAGTGACATCATAAAGACTCCATTCTGACAGTGACATCATAAAGTCTTCATTTTCACAGTGACATCATAGAGACTCCATTCTGACAGTGACATCATAAAGACTCCATTCTCACAGTGACATCATAAAGTCTTCATTTTCACAGTGACATCATAGAGACTCCATTCTGACAGTGACAACATAGAGACTCTATTCTCACAGTGACATCATAGAGATTCTATTTTCACAGTGACATCATAAAGACTCCATTCTCACAGTGACATCACAAAGTCTTCATTTTCACAGTGACATCATAAAGACTCCATTCTCACAGTGACATCACAAAGTCTTCATTTTCACAGTGACATCATAGAGACTCCATTCTGACAGTGACATTATAGAGACTCCATTTTCACAGTGACATCATAGAGACTCCATTCTGACAGTGACAACAAAGATTCCATTCTCACAGTGACATCATAAAGGCGAGATTTCCTAAATGTTACATATGGATCTAGTGAGCTGCTTATCTAGATTCCAAAATGTTCCTATTCCTATATTAAGAGCAGCAATGAATGTATTCTTCATGGAGAAGTAATTCCCAAAATGCACTGCGATAAGCTCAATGAACCTTTTCACATTTTTAGGTTTGGAATGCGAAGTAGACTATAAAAGGGCAAACTTCTATAGTGGTAAATTGGAGATGATACGATAGCATTCTCCAACAGCGGAAGAAAAACTCCACTATTGCCTTCCCAAGACTTTCCAAAAGAGGAGGAAAATGCAAAGAAAATGATTACGGGAGTTACAGGAAAGAGAGACGTCACATTTACAGTCACTCCCTTAGAAATTGTATTGGAAACCCTATCGCAGCAGTGTTGATTTTATTGTAATTTAATGCCAGGGTAATATAACACAGAGAATATATGCTCACCATTTATTTAACCAAAAATACAGCAAAATCAGTCTAATTGTGAAATATTATTACAATTCAAAATAGCTGTTTTCTATGTGAATGTTAAACTGTAATTTATTCCTGTGATCAAATCTGAATTTTCAGCATCATTATTCCAGTCTTTAGTGTCACATGATCACATGATAAAATAAAAAGGGTCCAAAATGGTGTGCAAAGTCAAGAAAAGCGTCAATTGTGACTAAACACTTACAGTGCATTTTATTCAATACTGAGGATATGGATCAAAACAAACAGGTCAACGATCCACTTTACTGCATTTTGCATATTTTTATGCTTAATTGTAAAGTCAAGTTGTTTCCTCTAAGGAGTGATTTGATCAGTCACCTCAGAACTCATTAATTCTATGTCATAAGAGCATGTGACATCACTGACTGTGTTTGTACTCACATGGTGTCCTCATAGGCCACAGGGCTGATGTATTTGTCATTTGAGTAAAGCACCACATTAGTAATCTGCTCCACTGTTACAGAGAAACAGAAAACACACACTGTAACACACCAAAAATACACTTTCCATCAGTTTTTAAAAGGATCACTGTGTTTACGTACCTGAGACTGAAACGTCCTTCACGTTCCTGTTGGAACTGTTGTCAATTTCCACGCTGATGTTGATCTCCTCTCCATGGTAATACGTCTGTAACACGAACAATCGCAGAATTGAATGGATTTATTTATGTTTGGATATGGAATATGTTTATGGTTGCAATCGCTAAGGTTAAAAAACATCCCACCTCTTTCTCCAGAGTGACACGCATGTGCAGCGGTTTATCAGACATCACAAATTCACAGGTGGTCTCGCCCATCGGGGCCGCGCCACCTTTATCTGGAGCATACTGGATCTTTCTGATGGCCAACCGGACCGTACTCCTGCAGAAAGAGAGATGCGTTTATACAGTTAATAGAGTCTTGATCTTGTGGTTTTGGTCTCAGGACCCTCAAGACCACATGATCATGGTCTGGGTCTCAAACAATTCATCAATCTATTTCCACCACACTAAAAATAATAATTGCCTCAACCACTAACTAACACAGTATCTGCAAGGCTTCTGATTGGCTACTATTTTGCATTTTCATTTTTATTTCAGTGCATTAAAATAGTGCTCTTGGACTTATATAGGACCGGGTCTGGGCCTTGAGGTGTCTTGTATTGGTCTGTTTTTGTACTTGTAGGGGGTCTTTTGTTGGTCTGGTAATGAATATTGTGCCGTTGTGAATTTTCTCACCTCTTTTGGGCTTTTTCATCTTGATTTTCTGCACAGAACGCCTTCACCTCAAACTCTACGGCACAGCGCTGCACAAACACAGACACAACTTTAACTCCAGTTAATTAAACAAATACGTTTCAAACCAATGTTATTATAGTTCAACTAAAATCATAAAACTTTTATTAACTGAAATTAGAGCTGCTCGATTAATCATTAAAAGATCGTGATCACACTCAATCTTATTCCTTGACTTGACGCTTCAAATAAAGATTGTATCAATTACATCGTTACACCAGTAGGTGGCGATTTGTCATTGAATCATTCCTTCAAGAGATAATGAAACATGTTAAGTCTAAGAGTGAGTCATTGAATCCATTTAAACGATTTTAAAAAACAAAGTAATAATAAATATAAATTAATTTTTTTTTAAATAGACTGCAGGAATTAACATTTTGTCAGAACCTCTAGTAAATGTTTAGTTGTCTATTTAGAATCATGGGAGAATTGTGATCCATTTTCTTAAAAAAACTTTCTAAATTGATCCTTCACCGGGAGTTTGATTGACAAGCGATCTAACCAATCATAACGCCGAATCCGCTATTTTGTCCGACAAAGCAGTTAGGAGTTAGAAGATTATCCTCGGTGGACTTGAACTTCAAACATGGTGTGTATTGACGTCTTTCTGCGATTGAAACAACATTCCTTCTCATGTTCATTCATGTTTATTTGATGCTATAAATTAACTAGTAGGAAGAGATGATCGGTTCACAAACGGCTTGGGCTGAGGCGCTACAGCAATCTGTCACGACACCTTAAAGAGCCACAAAACGGTTTTTATTGTTCGAATTTCTTAAAAAATTACACAGTTTGAAAGCTGGGACTTTGTTTAATATCATAAGTAACCTGCTCTGACTTGTCTGTCGACGTGTTGTCAGTGTCCTCTTTGTTCCGCGATGTATTTTTCACTCTGTGTGGCGTGACAGCGCCATGGCTTGTCGGAGAAAGCAACAGTAACTAAGGGGGGCGGGTCTTTGCGAACGGTCAATTCAAATTAAAAAAAACTTTCATACGTAAATCGAGGGAACGAAATTGTAAATCGTGTGCACAATTTACTTTTTTTCCCCTGTATGTCATGTGTAATGTGTAATTTCATCTTCACATTTCTCATTTCTATTCAGTGTAACTTGATGTAGGCTACTAAAATGACTAAACCTAAAACTAAAATAAAAATGAAAAAAATACCTTTCCTGGGTCTGTCGGCGCAGGCTGCAGAGCTACAGAACAAGGCAGGTTATCTGGAAACTGAGAGAAAACACACGTGATCGCGGTTTCAGAAATCACAGCATATTCACCCTCTTAAAGAGCCCCTATTGTGCTTTTTTGGATATGACCTTTCATGCAGTGTGTAATAGAGCTGTTTATAAATGTTAAAGGTCTGCAAAGTTTCAAAGATCAAAGTTCAGATAAATGGAGTTTTTGTCTCCTAAAAGAAAGAATCGATTCTGAACTGAAACGAGTCATCAGTAATTCCAGTTTCACTTCCTGATGAACCTACATAGGTTAGGTTTGTAACTAATTTGCATAATGCCAGCCTTTGGTCTTCACTGGCTGAACAGCATCTCTTTGCCCCGCCCTCAAACACTGTAGTTGTATCTGAGACTGGTTCATGTTGTAAAACCGACACCATCGTTACTGTTCGTATCACTGTGAATCAAGTGCTGAAGAAGAGCTGAAATTCAGATATGCTAATGAGCGTATGGTTTCTGACCAATCACTACAAACTGGGCCGTCTGACCAATCAGAGCAGAGCAGGGACTCAGAAAGGCGGGGTTTAGAGAGATCAAATCTTTGAACAAACAGTTTCTGACACTGTGAGAAAAGAGCTGATGCTGCAATGGATATTATGAGAAATTAAAGTGTTTTTGACCTTGGATGAATGTAAACCTGTTGTCCAAAGCAATATTATAAATCTTTAAAATAGTATAACAGGGGCACTTTAAAGCAAAAGTTTGTCTTTCTTCTATGAATAAAAGTGATCAAAACTGACTCTAACCTCAAAGAAGAAGGGATACGCATTGTCTCCGAGCTTGCGCAGGATCTTCTCTTGCACTTTGGTGTGAATGCTGCGTTCCTTGTCCTGGAGAGGAGGATAGACCTGCCGTGTGCACAGGAAAATATCCCTGCGGAACGCGATTCCCATGACGTCCATATCGTCCCGACCGTACCGGAACGTACAGGACAACATGACGTAGACTAGAGGAGATAAGCACACAAACAGCAGATTAATTCATCTACATAGGTCAGCCATAGCTCAGCACTGCCATCTGTCTGTGAACGTGAACTCACCTTTCTTTCCCTTCACCTGCTCTGGGTCGATCAGCACTACACCATCTGACACACGAGAGAGAGAGAGAAATCTGTCAGCTGTACATCAGTGTTATTTTAATGTCACTCAGATACAGTTATAGTTTTTTTTATTAATATTTTGAATTAGTTTTTATTTTTATATTTTACTTATATATAAATAACAATAAAATGTGAACTTTCACTAAAATTAAAATGAAAACAAAAATATACAAATAAAATTAATTCAGAATATTAATAAATACTATGTCTACATATATAACAAAATTACTATATAGTTTGAATTAATTTTTATTTCAGTTTTAGTTATTTTAGTACATCAAATTAAACTAAATGAAAATGAGAAATGTTACTTAAATAAGGTTTTTAAAATATTTTATTTCAGTTAAAGTTTATTTTACATTTTTCAAGTTACAAATGTTTTTATGGTTTTGGTTTTAGTAACTATATTAATTCTCTCTATTCACTTTGATTTATATGTATGTAATCATGTGAGAGAAGAAATGCAAGCACATTTAAACAGTTTACTTAAAGCCTTTATGTATCATGCATTATAAAAGGTATTCATAATGTGCATTTTAATTAATAATTGTAACCAAAGTTTAAATGCATTATAATGTACATTATGAATATCTTTACATAATTACATCTGAAATTGGTTCCCATGTGTTTTAATGCTTTATACTTTCTAAAGGTGTAGTATTATAATGCATTTTAACTGTGGTTACAATTATTCATACAGATCATACAGTGCAATATAAGGTGCATGACAAGACATAATTAATGCATTAATAATCTGTTATATATAAAGGCTGTAAGTAAAGTGTTAGCGAAGCTTCATCTTCCGCTGAACTCTGACCTGGTTACACGAATTTGACCAACAGAGGATCAAAATGTCATCAATTGACCTGAACACAGTTTTGCAGTGGAGTAAATGCTACTTATTAGACGATTTCATGATGTTTTGTGATTTATTTCTTAAAGCAGGGTTTCTCAAACTGGGGTTCAGCTGATGAAATGCTAATAATTGATTATAAAAAAGGTCTAATAAAATAAGACAAAATAAAATAAAATAACACTTTACAACAACATTATTTAACATGGACTAAAAATGAACTTCTACAGCATTTATTCATCTTAGTTCATGTTAGTTTAATCATTTACTAATACATTATTAAAACGAAAAGGTGTATTTGTTAACATTAGTTATACACTGTGAACTAACATGAACATTTTATGACATTAACAAAGATTAATAAATGTTGTAAAAAAATATATTGCTCACAATGTTAACCAATGAGACCTTATTGTAAAGTGTTACCAAATAATTCAATAAAAAAAATAAAAATAAATAAATAAATAAATAAATAAAACACATTTAAAAAAAAATATGATGTGACCATTAACTGACTGCTAAAAGAATCACTAACTTAAAATTGAGATATTAAATATTTTAGGTCAGAGGAGTTTGGCTGACAAAACAGTTTGGGAATCCCTGTCTTAAAAACAGTGTGACATCATATCCTGTTTGCCCAAAGTCTATATATTAAAGCCTGATGTGGCTATACAGTGATTTGCATGTGAGCCGTGATTGGCTGCTAAACTCACCAACAGGATCAACAAAGTCGCAGTGGTCGACGAAATCCCGTTTCCCCATGTAAACGCCAACCTATGACATCACACACAGTTAACCAATCACTGCACTAAGTAACACACAAACATTAGCTAACAACACAGACACTACCACACAAAACAGCACTGATATAATGAAACTGAAAACAGACAAAAGTGATGAAAAGGGAAGGACAGATACTCACGGATTTGTCTCTGGAGAGTTTCTTGTAGATGACGTGTTTGGGACTCATTGTGTCTCTTAAAGCAGAAATAGAAACCATAATGATCAATAAATACTCATTATTAATATTCATTATCAGCAGCTGTTTTCTAAATAGTAAAATCATAATATTATAAACAAATTCAGTCATCTCAGGTTTTTAAACTGATGGATCTTGGTTTCAGAGGATTTTTAGACTCTTTTAGACTGAATGTGTATCTATAATCACACACACACACACACACACCTCATCAGCAGTTTTAGGTCTGAGCCGATGACTCACAACACTAATCTAGTGTAACCTAAACCTCAAGTCAACACACACTTAACTGCTTAAGAGTGCTAACTGCTATGATTGGATCATTATTGCAGTGATATTGCAGTTTCTTGAGTGTTATATGCAGTGTTGGGGGTTACAGATTACAAGTAACGCGAGTTATGTAATCAGATTACTTTTCCCAAGTAACTAGTAAAGTAATACATTACTTTTAAATTTACAAGAAAATATCTGAGTTACTCTTTCAGATAAGTAATGCAAATTACTTTGCTTTCCCATTTATTGACTGACAGCTCTCCTGTCCCATTGTTGAGAGCTGAAGGCGTGGGACATAGCGTAAGTGTTTTGAACTGCGAGAGGCGTTACACTTTCTTCTTAAGTTGAATATTGAAGGCGTGGGACATAGTGCAAGCATTTTGATCTGTCAGTTGAATACATAAGGCGTGGGACGTGGCATATGTGTTTTGAACTGCAAGAGGCATTACACTTTCCACGTAAGTTGAATACGGAAAGCGTGGGACATAGTGTAAGTGTTTTGATCTGCGAGAGGCGTTACACTTCGTAAGTTCAATATGGAAGGCGTAGAACGTGGCGTAAGCATTTTGAACTGCGAGAGGAGTTACACTTTCTTCGTAAGATGAATACGGAAAGCGTGGGACATAGCATAAGTGTTTGAACTGCTAGAGGCGTTACAATTTCTACGTAAGTTGAATACGGAAGGCGTGGGATGTAGCGTAAGCCTTTTGAACTGCTAGAGGCGTTACACTTTCTACGTAAGTTGAATACGGAAGGCGTGGGACGTAGCGTAAGCCTTTTGAACTGCTAGAGGCGTTACACTTTCTACGTAAGTTGAATGCGGAAGGCGTGGGACGTAGCGTAAGCGTTTTGAACCGCGAGAGGCGTTACTCTTTCTTCGTAAGTTGAATACGGAAGGCGTGGGACGTAGCGTAAGCGTTTTGAACCGCGAGAGGCGTTACTCTTTCTTCGTAAGTTGAATACGGAAGGCGTGGGACGTAGCGTAAGCGTTTTGAACCGCGAGAGGCGTTACATTTTCTTCGTAAGTTGAATACGGAAGGCGTGGGACGTAGCGTAAGCGTTTTGAACCGCGAGAGGCGTTACATTTTCTTCGTAAGTTGAATACGGAAGGCGTGGGACGTAGCGTAAGCGTTTTGAACCGCGAGAGGTGTTACATTTTCTTCGTAAGTTGAATACGGAAGGCGTGGGACGTAGCGTAAGCGTTTTGAACCGCGAGAGGTGTTACACTTTCTTCGTAAGTTGAAAATGGAAGGCGTGGGACGTAGCGTAAGCGTTTTGAACCGCGAGAGGCGTTACACTTTCTTCGTAAGTTGAATACGGAAGGCGTGGGACGTAGCGTAAGCGTTTTGAACCGCGAGAGGCGTTACACTTTCTTCGTAAGTTGAATACGGAAGGCGTGGGACGTAGCGTAAGCGTTTTGAACCGCGAGAGGTGTTACACTTTCTTCGTAAGTTGAAAATGGAAGGCGTGGGATGTACCGTAAGCGTTTTGAACCGCGAGAGGCGTTACACTTTCTTCTTAAGTTGAATACGGAAGGCGTGGGACGTAGCGTAAGCGTTTTGAACCGCGAGAGGCGTTACACTTTCTTCGTAAGTTGCATACGGAAGGCGTGGGACGTAGCGTAAGCGTTTTGAACCGCGAGAGGCGTTACACTTTCTTCGTAAGTTGAATACGGAAGACGTGGGACGTACCGTAAGCGTTTTGAACCGCGAGAGGCGTTACACTTTCTTCTTAAGTTGAATACGGAAGGCGTGGGACGTAGCGTAAGCGTTTTGAACCGCGAGAGGCGTTACACTTTCTTCGTAAGTTGAATACGGAAGGCGTGGGACGTAGCGTAAGCGTTTCAAACCGCGAGAGGCGTTACATTTTCTTCGTAAGTTGAATACGGAAGGCGCGGGACGTAGCGTAAGCGTTTCGAACCGCGAGAGGCGTTACATTTTCTTCGTAAGTTGAATACGGAAGGCGCGGGACGTAGCGTAAGCGTTTCGAACCGCGAGAGGCGTTACATTTTCTTCGTAAGTTGAATACGGAAGGCGCGGGACGTAGCGTAAGTGTTTTGAACTGCGAGAGGCGTTACACTTTCTTCTTAAGTTGAATATTGAAGGCGTGGGACATAGTGCAAGCATTTTGATCTGTCAGTTGAATACATAAGGCGTGGGACGTGGCATATGCGTTTTGAACTGCAAGAGGCATTACACTTTCCACGTAAGTTGAATACGGAAAGCGTGGGACATAGTGTAAGTGTTTTGATCTGCGAGAGGCGTTACACTTCGTAAGTTCAATATGGAAGGCGTAGAACGTGGCGTAAGCATTTTGAACTGCGAGAGGAGTTACACTTTCTTCGTAAGATGAATACGGAAAGCGTGGGACATAGCATAAGTGTTTTGAACTGCTAGAGGCGTTACACTTTCTACGTAAGTTAAATACGGAAGGCGTGGGACGTAGCGTAAGCCTTTTGAACTGCTAGAGGCGTTACACTTTCTACGTAAGTTGAATGCGGAAGGCGTGGGACGTAGCGTAAGCGTTTTGAACCGCGAGAGGCGTTACACTTTCTTCTTAAGTTGAAAACGGAAGGCGTGGGACGTAGCGTAAGCGTTTTGAACCGCGAGAGGCGTTACACTTTCTTCGTAAGTTGAATACGGAAGGCGTGGGACGTAGCGTAAGCGTTTTGAACCGCGAGAGGCGTTACACTTTCTTCGATGAACACTCTGTAAAGTCTCCTCCAGCACATCCCAAAGACGTTCAGTGAATTTAAGGTCTGGACTCAGAGGTGCCAATTCATGTGTGAAAATGATCCTTCATTCTTCCAACCATTCTTTCACAATTTGAGCCTGATGAATCTTGGCTTTGTCATCCTGGAATATGGCCATGATGTCTTCCTACATGGTTGTTTAAGAAATGAAAAGCTACACACTCCATCAATTAGGGTTAAAAGAACTGTTGTCAAAATACATGCTAGAAACATAACTATCACTGCAATAATCTAGTCATAGACTCTTTAGCATTCGCCTATTTAAATCCATACACTCACCTGTCTGTGTTCAGATGCAGATGCAGTTGTGCGTCCAGTTAAAGTGTGTTGTTGTGGACGACGGTGTTCAGGGCCAGTATTTGTAACCTGTGACTCCGCCCACCGCCTAGCCATTCATTTACCGTCAGCGAGATTAGCGTCTCTGGCTTGCAGAAGTAATGAAGACGCACAACTAATCCAATCATTGTATCACATGAAAATCATTGTTATATCACACACAAGGAAATATATTTAGAATAACAAGGCGTGTGCTGACAGATTATGTGGGATCTGACGACTGAATAAGGTTTCTTATGAGGTGAAGGGTCAGTTAGGACCATCTAAGCAATAAAGAGTTGATTCTCAATGTAGATTCCAACCTTACCTAAGTTTACAGGACTCTGTCATCATTTACTCACCCTCATGTCAATCAAACATGCATGACTTTGTTTCTTCTGTGAAACACAAAGGAGATGATGGAACTAAATTATGAAACTTATCTTGCCTGGAAACAACATTTCAAATCATACAAATCTATAGTGTCACTCACACTTTATAATAAGGTTCCATTAATTCATTAACTAACAATGAGCAATACAGTTTATGTTCATCTTTTTGTAAAGTGTTACATGTACGTTTTCAGAATCAGACTGATTGGTGTCATCTTTTACTAGTAGATCTAGTAGTGTCATATAAATTAAGGTTAATAGTTGGGCTCTTACTGGAACACTGGACTGACCAATCAGAAGAAAGGACTGGAACGTTCCATTCCATAATGCATGTGTGTGTGGATAATCAAAGAAAGAGGGGGCTGGAGAAACACTCTGAGCTCTCGGTTGATAAACCCTGCGATTTAAACCCGTGTTGTCGGTCTCAGCAGTCTCAGTGCTGATGTCAGCGCAGTGGATTACACACACAGAGAAAAGACCCTCTTATCGCTCTCATCACATGTACACAGAGTCCGAGCGGGTTTCAGGGTCCAAGAAACGCCAGCCAAACTCCCTGACGTCTTTGTAATAATTTTTTTGAAGTTGTAAATAAAAAGATTATAGGAGTATGTTTTACAAGAAAATACCATTTCAGCCTTTCTACTTCAAAATGTCATGTTTAGTTCAATGTTACTTGCTGTCTATTTGTAATTATTTGTGACTCTGGACCACAAAACCAGTCATAAGGGTCATTTTTTAAAATTGAGATTTGCTGAAATAATCTTTCCATTGATGTATGGTTTGTTAGGATAGGACAATATTTGGTCGAGATACAACTATTTGAAAATCTGGAATCTGAGGGTGCAAAAAAATCGAAATATTGAGAAAATCGCTTTTAAAGTTGTCCAAATGAAGTCCTTAGCAATGCATATCCACTCACAAAAATAAATTGATATATTTATGGTAGGAAATTTACAAAATATCTTCATGAAACATGATCTTTACTTAATATCCTAATGATTTTTGGCATAAAAGAAAAATCGATAATTTTGACCCATACAATGTATTGTTGGCTATTGCTACAAATAAACTCATGTGACTTATGACTTGTTTTGTGGTCCAGGATCACATTTATGAAAGAGTCAAAATTTGTTTTCAAAGTAAATGCTACACCAATTTTTTTTTCTAATTTTTAAGTGGTTTTATAGTGTTTCTTGACCAGTTTAGTATGATTAAATATAATAATGATTTTATTGTGATCATTATCAAAAAATAAAACATATTAAACAAAATAAGAAATATATTGTAATAAAACTGTTGTAATGTAAAATAAAAAATGAGCAATAAAATTACTTTTATTTTACTGTAAAATTAAAATACTAATTCTTATGCCTTGATTCTTTTATTTTAAAACAGTAACACAGAGCTTTTATTTTGACAGATTGCCGGTAAATAAAAAAAATGCGCTGCTGGTTTCAGAGTGAAGCTCGAAACTTTCGCTGCATCCGAAATCATATACTGTCTGAGTAGTTACTTTCTGACCATAAAAAAAAAAAAAAAGTATGTACTATATAGTATGAATGTGTTCACAAAGAACATGCTTGAAATATAAAATGAATGCCTATGTATTGCATAATAAAACAAAATGGAAACACAATCATGCCTAAAAATGTATTTTTTTTTTTTTATATAAGGATAAGGATTGTTGCAACATACTATGTTCTGTAAAGGTAATTTAATATTCATTTTACACAATAATAGCAGCAGTGTGGTATAGTATATAATAATACTATAATACATTTGAAAAATTAAACATGTAATTGGGAACTATATTGGAAGCAAAAAACATAACTAATTTAATATAAGCTAAACCAGCAAGATAATTGGGTAGATGTATGCTATGCTAGTGTTTAACTTAAAAAAAACCCCCAAAAAAACAGTAAAAATGAGAAATGCTTGATTTCACTACCTATAGCTTCAGTTATATACTAGTATATGAACCATGCCATTTAAAAGACATTAACTGTCATTATAACGCATTTTAAACGATATAAACCATAATGTGATTTTGCAGGAATTGTAATCAGGCACTAAAAATACTACCCATTAAAAGTCATTTGAACCAATGGGATCACTCGGGGTCCTAAAGGAGACCTGATTCCTGGGGAGACTCGATTTCTCACCACACTGGATGAACTACATTCGCCATGTTGTTGTAAATTGCATCACTTCGCTGCTATTCATAAATCCTCACCCGTGGCCTCATGGGATTGTAAAGTGTCCATTGAATGCACACTTCAGAATCTCTGCAGTAGCAGTAGGTCATCTAGGTACTTTTCGCATACTTTACTATGTACTACTATTTTTCGCATACTGTGCAGTAGAGAGGTATTCAATTGCGGACACTGTTTGTGTTCATTTACACACATGCGACTCATGATATCAAGCATGTGTAGTTCACTATAAAACACTATGAAAATGGTCATGTGATGCTTATGTTTACATTAGAAAATGTAGCCTATTTTTTTTTTTTATCTCACATACATGGACTCTGCAACATGTTTAAAACACTTTCCAGACACTATAAAGATAAATATGACTCGCTCGCTCTTATCGACATGACTTTCCTGTTTAAGTTGGTTTTAATAATCCAAAAAAGACAAACAAAAGCAAGTAACGTCTCACACATTTTATGGTGTGCAAACATTAAGCAGACATGTACAGAGACCTCATATACATTAGCGACAATTACCTTCCACAGCCCGGCGAGCAACAGAATACAGCACTCACTCTCAGCCCCACCCACAAATAAGTCAGAGGGGTGGGGCTAAATGCAAGCCACACCCACAAGTCATCAATAAAGTGTGCTGTCCCCTCCACTCACTATCTGAATCCAAGTGCACTTGTTCGGCACCTTGCCAGACTCCAGCGTTGAACGTTGGGGACATGAGTGTTTTAAAACGAGCCACGGCAGCTAGCGTGATGGCAGATACATCATTTATAGTGTTAGACAGAGTATGAAGGAGCATTACAGTCATTTGGTTTTTTTTTTAAACTTTAAGTGCAAACGTCACCGGTTCCGCTGCTGGCATCAGGACAGATAACAAGTGCACTTGTTTTCCTTCGCAAAACAGCTGAGCAGAGTTTGATACAGTATTTGAAACAGACGTCATGCTCGGAGGAAACGCTGTGAGGATATGAGCTTGTGTGCATCGAAAATAAAAATAAAGAAGAACAGAGCATCGCTTTCTCCACTAAAATTCACACATCTCATCGCACACATTCAGCATCACCGCATACATCAACACACGCACACGGTCATCCAGGTCCTGAGGGGAGGGGCTTATGATAAAGAGCGCTGTGATTGGACCAAATAATGTGTGTCATGGCTTTGTATTCAGTTGTATCAAATTAAATAATTACGGTCTATAAATAATTTAGAGTACCATACTGTAGACCCCATTAAAATAAACTATAGGAGGGAATTGTGGGAAATACTTTTGAACGTCCTATGCATGGCAAACAAACTTTTGATTTTGAATGTGACAATGTGTAAATCTCACGAAAATGGTCAAGTCAATCAAAATAATTACATTTTACATTAAGAAGATTAACCCTGTTTTCAGAATTAAGATTTTTAATATTTTATACATTATTCAAACATTTTCCCCCAAAATTCATTACTGCAATCTAATAAGTTCTCGTCACTGTGATGTGGGAAAAATAGCAGTGCTGTCAAACGATTAATTGCGATTAATCGCATCCAAAATAAAATTTGTTTGCATAATATATATGTGTGTGTACTGTGTATATTTATTATGTATAATTAAATACACACACATACATGTTTTTATTTAAGAAATATTTACATGCATATTTATATATAATTTGTTATATATAAATATAATATATGCATGTTTATGTATTTATATACATGCATAAATATACACAGTATACACATATATTATGTAAACAAACTTTTATTTTGGATGCGATTAGTTGTGATTAATTGTTTGACAGCACTAAAAATAGTATTTAAAATATATTTATCATAATATTATATAATAACAGCAGTTGTACTGGCTTCAGTTTATGCAGATTCTAATAAATAAAAGCTCTTTGTGGACATCATGATCCTTACTGTATTACAGTATGAGAATTTATTTTTCATTCATGACAATGGCCTTTTTTATGCAATACCATAATGAAAAATAAGTACATGGGGGTTAAATGTGCTTAGAAGTAAAAAATATCAATGCAATTAATCATATAAACAGAAATTCATCCTAAAGAAAATTGGGTTCCTGTTCAATGCATGTATTTTATTCCAGTTTGTAAAGGGGAGATGCAGGATTTCCTAGGAAAATTGTTTTGTGAACAATGCCATCCATTGAGCTCAAATGGAACTGCAGTAAACAGCATCACACACACACACACACACACACACACACACACACACAGCTTAATGGCCCGTATCTGCGTAAGGCAAAGCATAAATGCACACAAACACACTAATTTAAAGCAGTGTTAAAATAAGCAGTAAGAGTCGTGTAGGACGAGAGTCATTCGCATAATCTTCACTGTCCCACATCTATTGTGTGTGTGAGACAACCGACAGTACATGAAAGCTGATATAAATATATTTATGTATAATACGTGTACGGTGCTGCCCAATCATACAGGCAGGTAGCACACATGCACGCTGGTAGCCAAACAGATGGCATTGTGGGAAAGGTAGTTCAAGAGGCCAGTGGGACGTGAGGGTGGGCTCACTTTCTTTCTGTCTTTACAGTCTGTTTCAACCAATCGCTGTGGGGGCCGATCACATGTCAGACCAAAGCACGGCCTTGCTGCCTTTCTCAACGCTGGCCACATATGCGCCCGATGGCGACCAGGACACCGAATTTATGGCAGAACTACAAAGAGGACAGAAAGACAGGAAGTTTATGAGAGCTGTCGAGTGTGGAATGAAACACAATCGAAAATGAAACAATTTGTAGGTTTGCCATACGTATTTTTGGAATGCAGTACTACTCATATTATTTTTGCAGTATGTAGTATGTGAATTTGCTTTGTATGCATGTAATAATACCCAGATGACCTGCTACATTTACTAAATTATGCAGCATACAACCAGAACACATTGTGAAATACTGTATCCTAGTGCTGAGTTGACAACATCAATTAATTGATTTTATATAGATACTGATTCTTAAATCTCAAAATCGATCTTTTAGTATATGGTGTTAACAGTTAATGCTTGAACAAAACTGCTCTAAACAATATTTGTAAAGTGCCTATCATCCACTAATCACATCTAATTCTATCATTTAATTATTAAATTCCAACAATAAATACTGTTTATTGTCGCTGTAGCCGCGAACGATCATTTCTTCCTCTTTACCACTAGTTATAGCATGAAATAAACATGCATGAACATCAGAAGGAATGTGAAATTTTGATGTTGTGGGAAAAAATGTTTGGTCCCCATAAGGAAAGATTTTACAGTTTATAAATCATACTAAATGATGTTTTTTTGTGCATGTAAAAATGCAGAATGTTTTCTGTAAGGGTTTGTTCAGGGTTAGGCGATAGAAAGTAACGTTTGTACAGTATAGACATCATGTCTATGGAAAGTCCTCATAAAACACAAAAACCGTGTGACGTCCTGCTCACCTGTGACCCTTATCAAGAGTTTTCTCTAGTTTCCCTGTTAGAACGTTCCAAATGTACAGAACACCGTCTGCAGAACCGGCGGCCACGTAACTTCCATCAGGACTGAAAACACAAACACTCAAGAGTTCATAAGTGTGTACAGTAACAGTTAAGGGTGTTTAATGAGTTTATCAACTGACATTTATATTACACAGTTTCTCAAACAGGAGTTTGCGAGTCGATGAAAAGTTAATTAAATCAAATAATAATAAATATAGCTGCAAGCAGCCATTAAGGGGCCAAGCAAGAAGTAAAATCATCAGTAAAATATAGCATTTTATGTACTTTATTGTAGTTAGTGGCAATTTAATATTTTGTTCAGTTATAGCGCCACCAACAGACGCAATTCCACCACTTTTTTTTATGTGTCCTCAGAATGTGAACTTAAATAAGTGTGTCAAATTTGGTGAAAATATCTAATTTCGTTTAAGAGTTATAGACGTATATGTACGAGCACATAAAAAAAAAAAAAAATGGCCCATGCACGACTTTGATTGCAATTTTTGCCATTTACTATTAAAATTTTGGCATTTGGGCTTTAACATTTAGCCAACGACCCATGTTTTTGAATTTCCTATGGTGGTTTTGTCTCGATCGGACTAACGGTTTCGAAGATATTCACGAACTTTGTTTTAACGCTAAATCGCAAAGTTGCACAAACCATAAGGTGAAACCTAGCATGTTAGGTATCGTTGGACTCGGCAAGGATTCAGGAATTTAAGGAGATGACTCCCATGAAAATAAGTCAACCACATCAAAAGTTATGAGCTTATGAATATTTGATTTCACCACTTTGTGGCACTGTCTCGAAACATCTCAGGCTCATTTAGGGCATAGTGCTGATGA
Organism: Hypophthalmichthys molitrix; assembly: GCA_037950675.1. Lineage (NCBI taxonomy): Eukaryota > Metazoa > Chordata > Actinopteri > Cypriniformes > Xenocyprididae > Hypophthalmichthys > Hypophthalmichthys molitrix. The sequence goes on from CM075506.1 coordinate 4,053,897, forward strand.
CCTATACAGAGTTTCGTAATAACGAGCTAATGCATTAAAAAAAATACAGCATTTTGCTACAAAATGCAAAAAGGCCGACACCCAAAATGGCCGATATGGTAAAATTGGATATTCAACTCGGCATGCTGCCCTGAATCTAACAAGACCAGTTTTATTATTTTTGGCCCAACCGTTTGGAAGTTATAAGCTTTCTCCAGACCAGTAGGTGGCGCTGTGCCGAAACATGTACAGCATGTAGCCTCAGGTCATGCTTGTGATGACATGTACCAAGTTTAGTCAGAATACACTAAAGTGTTGTGGAGATATAGCACGTCCAATTTGGCATGTTCTTTGAATTTGTTAGCGCGTTATTCGAGAATGGTTGGGTTTATCAAAAAGCGTTTATCAAAACGATGATCTGATTTGAAATTCGAGCAACCGTCTAGGAGTTCGAAAAAGTATTTTTTTTGGCGGGAAAAGTTTCATGACGGAAAATGACGTCATAGGGTGCAATCGAATCATATTGAGCCTAGCATACATATATCTCATAAAAAAAAAAAAAAACACATTTGCGTGGCTGAAATGACTCAAACAGCCCAATTATACAGGGTTTCCTTAAGACTGACTATTCAACTAATTATTCAATGAAAAATATGTATAAACAATATGAAAGACAAACTCATGCACATTGCGGTTCTTACCTGAATGTGACCCTGGTGAAGTCTGAACCGCACTTGAATCCTTGAGCACTGCAGAAACATGAGAATTGTTTTTACAATATAATTACAAATCCTGATGCATTTAAAGTTAGAATACCATACAGTAAAAAAGTACTGTACAATAAACAAATAAACTATTATACATAAAGTAAAAATAAAGTGCTACGCACTTGAACGTCTGCCGCACTGCATTACTGCGCAGATCGATTATTTTCACCAGGTCATCACGAGAGCAGGTCAGGAGCTCGGTCCGGTCTTGATTGAGGTCCAAAGACGTTACGCGTCCCAGCAACTCCAACTCATTCACGATAGTCTCTGCTCTAAACACACACACATAAAACCCCAGAAATATTAGTGACTGAGCCACTGAACTAGACTTACAAGTACAAATATGAGCACTGGATCCAAATCCTGACTCGCCTGATGTCCCAGAAACGAACTTTCTTATCGAAGTGTCCGCTCATCACACACTGCTCCGTGCAGACGATGTCATTACAGCTAGAACCAGCAAACACAGTCTTCATGCCTGAGAAAGAGAGTCTTATTAGGATATTAAAAGCAACTAGAAATTTGAATGAATAAAGTACAAATTGGTGTCAAATTTTTTACAAAAGTGGTTAAGGCACAAATTTATGGAAGCTTGTTTCTGCCAGGAATGAAAAAAAAAAAAAAAAAAATGCAACTGTGAGTATATCTCATAACTCTGAGAAAAAAAGTCAGGATTGCAAGATATAAACTCGCAACAGCAAATTTATTTCTGAAAATCGTGACTTTATTTCTCAGAACTGAGACTAAATCTGAGTATCGTGACTTTATTTCGGAGTACTGCGACTATTTATCAGAATAGCAACTTTATTTCTTTAATACGCAACTTTATTTCTCCAAATCACAACTTTTTTTCTCCGAAATGCAACTTTATTTCTCTGAGACGCTTTTTTATTTCTGAGTATAGTGACTTTATTTCTTAGTATTTTAACTATATCAGAATTGCAACTTTATTTCTCAGAATCGCAACTTTATTTCTTAGTATAGTGACTATTTATATCAGAATCACAACTTTTTCTCCGAAATGCAACTTTAGTAGTGACTTTATTTCTTAGTATAGTGACTTTATTTCTTAGTATTGTGACTATATCAGAATCGCAACTTTATTTCTCAGAATCGCGACTTTATTTCTTAGTATAGTGACTTTTCTTTCTTAGTATTGTGACTATTTATATCAGAATTGCAACTTTATTTCTCCGAAACGCGACTTTATTTCTTAGTATAGTGACTATTTATATCAGAATCACAACTTTTTCTCCGAAACGCAACTTTAGTAGTGACTTTATTTCTTAGTATTGTGACTATATCAGAATCGCAACTTTATTTCTCAGAATCGCAACTTTATTTCTTAGTATAGTGACTATTTATATCAGAATCGCAACTTTATTTCTCAGAAGCGCAACTTTATTTCTCAGTATAATGACTTTATTTCTTAGTATTGTGACTATTTATATCAGAATTGCAACTTTATTTCTCAGAATCGCAACTTTATTTCTTAGTATAGTGACTATTTATATCAGAATCACAACTTTTTCTCCGAAGCGCAACTTTATTTCTTAGTATAGTGACTTTATTTCTTAGTATTGTGACTATTTATATCAGAATTGCAACTTTATTTCTCAGAATCGCAACTTTATTTCTTAGTATAGTGACTATTTATATCAGAATCACAACTTTTTCTCCGAAACGCAACTTTAGTAGTGACTTTATTTCTTAGTATTGTGATTATATCAGAATCGCAACTTTATTTCTCAGTATAATGACTTTATTTCTTAGTATAGTGACTATTTATATCAGAATCGCAACTTTATTTCTCCGAAACGCAACTTTATTTCTTAGTATTGAATACTTTATTTCTTAGTATAGTGACTTTATTTCTTAGTATTGGGACTATTTATATCAGAATCACTTTATTTCTCTGAAACGCAACTTTATTTTTTTTAGTATTGTGACTATTTATATCAGAATTGCAACTTTATTTCTCCGAAACGCGACTTTATTTCTTAGTATAGTGACTTTTCTTTCTTAGTATTGTGACTATTTATATCAGAATTGCAACTTTATTTCTCAGAATCGCAACTTTATTTCTTAGTATAGTGACTATTTATATCAGAATCACAACTTTTTCTCCGAAACGCAACTTTAGTAGTGACTTTATTTCTTAGTATTGTGACTATATCAGAATCGCGACTTTATTTCTCAGAATCGCAACTTTATTTCTTAGTATAGTGACTATTTATATCAGAATCGCAACTTTATTTCTCAGAAGCGCAACTTTATTTCTCAGTATAATGACTTTATTTCTTAGTATTGTGACTATTTATCAGAATCACAACTTTTTCTCCGAAGCGCAACTTTATTTCTTAGTATAGTGACTTTATTTCTTAGTATTGTGACTATTTATATCAGAATCGCAACTTTATTTCTCAGAATCGCGACTTTATTTCTTAGTATAGTGACTTTTCTTTCTTAGTATTGTGACTATTTATATCAGAATTGCAACTTTATTTCTCAGAATCGCAACTTTATTTCTTAGTATAGTGACTATTTATATCAGAATCACAACTTTTTCTCCGAAACGCAGCTTTAGTAGTGACTTTATTTCTTAGTATTGTGACTATATCAGAATCGCGACTTTATTTCTCAGAATCGCGACTTTATTTCTTAGTATAGTGACTATTTATATCAGAAGCGCAACTTTATTTCTCAGAAGCGCAACTTTATTTCTCAGAAGCGCAACTTTATTTCTCAGTATAATGACTTTATTTCTTAGTATAGTGACTATTTATATCAGAATCACAACTTTTTCTCCGAAACGCAACTTTAGTAGTGACTTTATTTCTTAGTATTGTGACTTTATTTCTTAGTATTGTGACTATATCAGAATCGCAACTTTATTTCTCAGAAGCGCAACTTTATTTCTCAGTATAATGACTTTATTTCTTAGTATAGTGACTATTTATATCAGAATCGCAACTTTATTTCTCCGAAACGCAACTTTATTTCTTAGTATTGAATACTTTATTTCTTAGTATAGTGACTTTATTTCTTAGTATTGGGACTATTTATATCAGAATCACAACTTTATTTCTCTGAAACGCAACTTTATTTCTTAGTATTGAATACTTTATTTTTTTTAGTATTGTGACTTTACCTCTCAGAATCGTGACTTTATTTCTCCGAAATTCAACTTTCTCAGAATCATGATATGAAAAAAATAAAAATAAAAATAAATAAATATTTTTTTTTTTTTTATTCCCTGGCAGAAACAAACTTCCATACAAATCCCATGTTCTTCAGAGAAATAATTTATTTAGACATGTTCAATAAACCAACTATAAAATGTACATTTTGACAACTAGCTACTTTTCACATATTAGTTTTGACTGAAAATAAACAAAACAAATTAATATTTAATACTAAATAAATTATTTAAAATTTAATTAATATTAGGTATTATATTATTATTTAGTTTGTCATCCAGAAGTGGACAAATGAAATTCTCTGGAGGTTAAGCAAAAGAACAAAAATGTAACATTTTTAAACCTCATTTTGCATCGTATCCATGCATAGTGGCAATTAAGAAAAATTATAACAACTAAGAGTCTCTTACAGACTTTGCTGCGTAAATCCCAGAGCTTGAGCGTTCGATCGTAGCTGCCGGAGACAATTCGAGCGTTGTCGAGGAGAAAGCGAGCAGATAAAACCTTCCCGCTGTGACCTGTGAGTGTGTGCTTTGGGATAAGACAATAACAATCAATTAAATAGACATGCAAACAATAGTCTCTAGTCATAACTGAGATTCAGTTCAGGACAGATTCAGGTCTCAGTATGATTTGTGAGATCAGCTGACCAGCCTCCTCCAGTCCTGCCCTCCTGTGTGTTGTGTTGCTGTGGGATGTTGCTGTCAGAGTCTCATGTGATTCTCTAAAAAGACTCTTATTCAGCAGAAACATCCATAATATCAGCCACCACATCAAACCAGTGATGCACTACTAGAGCATGCTGGGAAAATTAATAGGGCTGGCTGGGAGGGATGGAGGGACTGGAAGGAGACCTGGACATCAGACCTTTTACATCACATCACTGACCTTTGACCCATCAAATAAACCTTAGTGAGATTTAAACATTGATGTTTACTAGCAGTTGTAGGATATTAACAATCTCAGTATTTTTTATTTCGACCATCAATACTTAAATGCGTGAACAAAATGAACAAGAACAATATCAGAATCACAGAATCAAAAAAGTTTTATTGTCAATGTGACTAAAATATAAAAATGTACAGATAAATGTGTGTTTGGTTAACCTGCCACCAAACCAGAGAAATCCTCACCCGCAGTCTGTAGTCGTCGACAGTCCAGATTCTGCTCGCAAAATCATTAGAGGCGGCCAGTAGATACGATCCCTGCAAAACACAAACACAAAGCAATCAGTCACAACAGCAAAACACACTTCAGATGTGCATTTATAGTTAATTTAATGAGTAGACTAATGATTTTCTATCTGAAATTAAAATTGAATTCATGAGATCTTATTTTTGTGGCTTTTAGCCCATTAGCTCTGAGGTCATCTATTTATAACAGTGAAGCCAAGAGAAAAGAAACAAATTTAAATGGATCCATATGCATTCTGTGTATACAAACTTTGTAAGTGGCTTTGAATAAAAGAGTCTGCTAAATGAACAGATGTAAATGTTTTGATCGATTAAACGCTTTCTAGAATGAAAATGTGCCGCTAGCCTAACTCATAAACAACGACTGTTTAAAATAATGGTCTTGTCAAAACAGGCTTTTTGCTGTGTGTTGTGATTTACACCGAGTGAAACAAAAACAAAAATACAGGCTCAATCCATCGATTGAGGGAGATCTGAATGAGACCTTGCAGTCAATTGTAGGGTTTAAGTGGATGAAATGATGGCAGTCCAGCATACTGAGAGAATAGTTAGGTTATTAAAAAATATGAAGTCAAAGAAAATGTGAATGAAACATACGCATGCATGAATCGTTGAATCATAATAAAATCAATAACATGCATTTTTAATAATACAAGCTAAGAATATTTTCCAGCCCCAACTTCCTGTTTCAACTGTTATAACACTTGAAAACATGGGGGGAGGGGGAAAAAAAAAATCATACATTTGTCAAATCTTTTCATGAGGTCTTAAAGGGATAGTTCACCCAAAAATGAAAATTCTGTCATTTACTCACCCTCAAGTTGTTTCAAACCTGTATGAGTTTCTTTCTGTTGAACACAAAAGAAGATATTTTGAAGAATGATGGTAACCAGACCGTTGATGGACCCCATTGACCTCCATAGCATTTTTTCCCCAATAGGGTCCATCAACTGTCTGGTTACCAGCATTCTTCAAAATGTGTTCAGCAGAAGACATACAGGTTTTCATTTTTGGGTGAACTATCCCTTAAAGAATTCATTTAATTTTTCACAAATTTTGTATTTCCCATTTTATTTTTCTGGATTGTGTTTTTATGGGCAGTGCTATTTTAGCATCACTGAGATACTATTATCATTTTTATTAGTTTTTATTTTGTTCTTTTCCAATTTCATTTTAATTTAAGTTAAATGTTTTAGTAATTTAGTCGTGTGTTTTTGACATTTTTACTAGTTTTTTGTTTATATATATATTATATATATATATATATATATATATATATATATATATATATATATATATATATACATTTTGGTTTGTTTTATTTTTTCCAGTTAACATTTATTTTATTTCAAGTAACAGAAAAGATTTTGTTTTTGTTAACCATAATAACCCTGTTTATGGGTTACTTACATTTTTAAGAAGCATTTTAATAATTCAAAAAGCATCTAAATCAATTAAATTTAGAAAAAAAACTTAATCAATAATTTAAAATGTAATACAATAAAAATATAACAACTCCATTTCAACAGAACATTGTGTATTTGTTTATTCATTTTCCCATCATTTTAATTTATCAAATAGATACATTAAACTTTATAATTTGTATTATAAATAGTGGCATTTGTGTCAAAATTTTAAGTTTGTAGTGAATAGCTAAGGGTTTCTGTGTGTATAAATGATTATAGTTTTTCTCAAATGAAATGGTGAAATGCTGGTCATTTCTCCAGACACCAGTCCATATCAAAACCAGTCATAATGAGATTTATCTGAAAGCTAAATAAATAATCTTTCCATTGATGTGTGGTTTGTTAGGATATGACAATATTTGACTGAGATACAACTATTAGAAAATCTGGAATCTGAGGGTGCAAAAAAATCAAAATATTGAGAAAATCACTTTTAAAGTTGTTCAAATGAAGTCCTTAGCAACACATATTGCTTACAAAAATTAATTTTTGATATATTTATGGTAAGAAATTTACAAAATATCTTCATGGAACATGATCTTTACTTAATATCCTAATAATTTTTGGCATAAAAGAAAAATCGTTAATTTTTACCCATACAATGTATTGTTGGCTATTGTTACGAATAAACTTGTGCGACTTATGACTGGTTTTGTGGTCCAGGATCACAAATGTATTTGATTCACTGTAGAGCCCTTCTTTTGATAAATTAATCCAAAAAATGCCAAATTCCATGACAATTACAGTCAATTTATTAACAAATTATGGATTCCAGGATTCCATCCGTGTTTTCTGCATTGCAGAAGTCACAGGGACCTAAGCTAAGAATATGTTGTCATGCATTTCATTAGTAACTGTAAACTTGATTAAAGACGCAACATTAATGGAAGTGTACACAGAATAACTCACGGCACTATCAAACTCTATACTGGTGATTCCAGCGTTACTGCCCGTCAGCGCCCCTTTGGGTTCACATCGCCCTGTAGAAACAAAAACAAAAGCTTTTAAAACCCCACACAGACAAAACTGAACACCTACATGCGTCTATGTTTCAGGAGGAAACAGAAATCCTGCAGTTGCATCACTAAACCATGCGAAACCAAACTGGCTTAACGCATGAATTGGCCAATTTCCTCTTTGAAACAACTGGAGGTCTCAGCTTGAAAACTTGAGATCATAAGCCTGTCATACGCTCTCCTCCAGTCCGGCCCTCCTGTGTGTCATGCTTCTGTTGGACGCTGCTAAAGGCATCTTATTATCCTCAAAAAAGACACTAAATGCAGCAGAAACGTCCATAATATCAGCCGCCACCCTTAACCAGCGATGCACAACTAGAGCATGCTGGGAAAAGAAATTAACAGGGGCTGCTGGGAGGGACAACAGGACCGGAAGGAGGCAAGGCTTCGGACCTTTTACATCTCATCACTGACCTTTGAACTCTACTAAAGCTGTGAATGATAATATGTGTACAGTACCAGATACGACCTCCCAGAGCTTCACCCTGCGGTCCATTCCTCCCGTGGCAAGCAGACGGGAACCGGGACTAAACCTCACGGCGTTCACTTCTCCATCATGGGCGTCCTACACAAACACATGAACACAATCAATCAAAAGTCTTCTGGTTCTGCTTTTTTAGAAACTGGAAAGTTGAGATTAAACTGGATTAGAATAAAATAAATTTATAGTGCTGTAAGTACAGGCTAACTTCCTGTTTTTAAAGGTCTCAGCTTGAAAACTTGAGATCATACACCAGTGTAACGTCCTCCTCCCGTCCGGCCCTCCTGTGTGTCGTGTTTCTGTTGGACGCTGCCGTCGACGTCTCACTTGTTCTTTAAAAAGACTCTTATTCAGCAAGAACGTCCATAATATCAGCCGCCACCTCAGACCAGCGATGCACAACTAGAGCATGCTGGGAAAATTAAGAGGGGCTGCTGGGAGGGGCAGAAGGACTGGGAAGACCACCTGGATATCAGACCTTTTACATCTCATCATTGACCTTTGACATCCTGACTTCTAAAGATCAACAGGAAGTGACACTCACGAAGATGTGCAGCGCAGTGGAGGGAACTCTGACATCAGCGCACGCCGACGGCACTTCTGCGGCTTCAGGAGACGTGCTGAACGAATTCACAGAACGACGTCTTCTGAGGGAAAGAAAGCGGGTGTGTCACAACTCCTACTGTACAGGAACTTACTGTCTTCATCTTCATAAAGACGCTCATTCATGGACTGAAGCATGATTGGATCTGTAACACTGATTTCAGCACGCCAACACTTTAGGTCAAATGTAAAACATCGTCTCTTTGACGCACAAACAAAACTCTGATGCAGATAAGACACTTGAAAGCAAACTCAAACCTGTGTGCAGCAAATATGGGTGGGTGACAAAATGAAAAAAGGAATTTCATTGTGTGTAAATATGCACAAAAATATGCTTATCTATCTATATTTATTAAAATACATTGATATCACTATTGATAATTTATATTTTAATGTTATTTAAGAACAAATGAGAACTTGTTTATGAACTCAAGTAAACTGCAATTTAAAAAACATCTTAAACTACATATTTTTAATGACAATTCATGTATAAACTACTTTTTAAAATTTGATGTAAGAAAAAGCACAATTTACAACATGTAAAATATGTCTTTAATTTATTAAATCACTAAAAATCTCAATTTCAAAAACTTGTTATATATATCATTTTATATATTATATATTAATTTATATATTATAATTATATAATATTTATATATTATTTTATATATTTTTTATAATATATATAAAAATATGATAGATATATATATATATATATATATATATATATATATATATATATATATATATATATATATATATATATTACACAAATATTATATAAACATAATATATAAAATTAATATATATTATATAAAATTATATTTACACTACCAGTCAAAAGTTTGGAAAACGGTAAGATTATTAATGTTTTTAAAAGAAGTTTCGTCTGCTCACCAAGGCTGCATTTATTTAATTAAAAATACAGTAAAAACAGTAATATTGTGAAATATTATTACAATTTAAAATAACTGTTTTCTGTTTGAATATATTTTATAAAGTAATTTATTCCTGTGATCAAAGCTGAATTTTCAGCATCATTACTCCAGTCTTCAGCGTCACATGATCCTTCAGAAATCATTCTAATATGATGATCTGCTGCTCAAGAAACATTTATTGTGTACAATTGTACAAAATATTTGTGTACAACATTTTTTTTTTTTTTTTCAGGATTCTTTGATGAATAGAAAGTTCAAAAGAACAGCATTTATTTGAAATATAATCTTTTGTAACATTATAAATGTCTTTACTGTTTTTTTTTTTTAATGCATCCTTGCTGAATAAAAGTATTAATTTCTTTTATTTCTTTTCAAAAAAATAAAAATAAAAATTCTTACTGACCCCAAACTTTTGAACGGTAGTGTATAATGTTACAAAAGCTTTGTATTTCAGATAAATGCTGTTCTTTTGAACTTTCTATTCATCAAGGAATCCTGGAAAAAAAAAGTACACAACTGTTTTCAACATTGATAATAATCATAAATGTTTCTTGAGCAGCAGATCATCATATAAGAATGATTTCTGAAGGATCATGTGACACTGAAGACTGGAGTAATGATGCTGAAAATTCAGCTTTGATCACAGGAATAAATTACTTTATAAAATATATTCAAACAGAAAACAGTTATTTTAAATTGTAATAATATTTCACAATATTACTGTTTTTACTGTATTTTTAATTAAATAAATGCAGCCTTGGTGAGCAGACAAAACTTCTTTTAAAAACATTAAAAATCTTACAGATTCCAAACTTTTGACTGGTAGTATATATTATATAATACATAAAATTATATATATATATATATATATATATATATATATATAGTATTTTTTTTTTTTCCTCTCTACATTTGTAATGCAACACACAGAAATTGAAACTCACACACAACTACACACTGAGCAAATGAGCAGCCTGTAAATGTCACCAATATATATCCAAAATAGGGAGATTATGCGCATACAAAAAAACAGGAAGCATTCATAGCAGTTACCAACAATCCCGTTCACAGAAATATATTTCCATTAGCATGCTTCTGGGTTCAAATCAGCAGTTCGAGAGAATCACTCTCTCTCTCTCACACACACACATCCTGACACCACAGAGTGCATCACCTGGAGTCAGACGGGACGAAACCAGGTTGGACAGAATCAGACAAGCTGCAGACACAGAGAGAGTGTAGAATGAGACACACACACACACACACACACACACACACTTGTTTAATGAGACTAGGGATGAAACGGTTACCAGTTTGACGACAAACCACGATAAAATTCCCTAGTTAGTATTACAGACTGTTTCATAAGTTAACGATCATTAAAAACGTATTTGATTACCCCGATTTGAAAGATGTACGGTAAATATAAGTTAAGAAAGTTAACAACAGCCTCACACAGGCACAGCGCAGCTCTTAAAGTGACAGCAGCCTAATAAACCTGCTGCAGTCTGCGTCATTAACGTTAATCAAACTAAAAAAGACAAAGAGAAAATCACTCACTGATCTTGCCTGAATAACTTTTGTAGCTTTAACAATAATCAGTGTATATTTAATTCATACTATGTAGGGTTCTTTTACATTTGATTATTCTGTTTCTGTACCTATTCGACCTGACAGAAAAACTCTTTTATTGTTCTATTGTATTTATTTGTGCTACTGCCTGTAGTTTGTTTATTTGTTCTTATTTTATGACTGACTGTTCACTTTGCCTTTAATAATTTTTAAACTAAGTTGATAAAAGTGCATAATGCTGCTAATTTTATCTGTTGTTTGTTGGATTTCGATATAAAACTTGGTGAAATCTGACTTGTGTGTATCAGTATTTTCTGAAAATTTCCAGCACTTTTAACAATACAGTGATAATATTAACCGTGATCATTTTGGTCACTATAAACGTGATATTAAATCATACCGTTTCATCTCTAAATGAGACAACCACACACACACACACACACACACAATAGAGAGTCTTACAAAAACATTTCCAGGATGTTTTGCATTGTGGTATTACTAAATGACAATTTCTGCTTTAGATTTTGGGCTTAAAGATGACCTGGAAATGTTCTAGAGCAGTTCTGTGAGATTCACCACGAGTACAGAATGAAGAAGAAGAAGAGAGAGAAACATTCAAACACACAGACGGAAACCTACCCAAAGATATTAGAGATGGAGTCCAGCAGTCCGCCAGGAGGAGGAGGAGCAGGAGGCTGAGACACTCGTCTACTGAAAAAACACACACTAAACTGTAGCTCTTACACTCTGTGGACAGAATTAGTTGTGAAATGTGTGCTTGATTACCTGGATGTGCGACTGAGCGGTCTGCTCGGTGACGTTTCACCCGTTCCCTTCCCAGCATCCTCTGAGAGAACTTCAATGTCATCATCTCTAGACCAAAAAGAGAAAACAGCATCCAATGAGATTTCAATCACTTACAACAAGGACATTATATTTGACATAAAAGGAAAATGCACTCCATTTTATATGGTTAGAAACAATATGGCCTCACAAAAGGTAAACTTTATACCGCCCTAAAAAAAAAAAATGGGGAAAATATTGGTATTGGCACTGGTTCCCATGACTTTGCCAGGTGTTTTTCAACTGGATCAGTGTTGTTATTGTTAACTAAAACTATTAAAAATGTATTGGTAATTAAAGTAATAAAGTTTAAACAAAATAAAATATAAATATTAGATATAAGTGTAAATTTAATGCCTTGGCAACAAACTGAAATAAATAAGTTTAACCCTGTTCGGTCATTTTTTGTTTTTTAGAATATTTTACTTCATCGGAATGGCACGAAACTTAGCAAAGGTTTTGGCACTTGCTATGTGAACACACAGACAAAAAAAAACAGCATGGACATGATTCGAAAAAGGTTAAATTGTCCTAAAAAACATTCACACTTGTATTGTTCGTGGTCAAAAATGAATGGGAGACGAATTTCATCTAGTGGAAGCGTTTGGTACTGCAGCCAAACAATATCTTACTGAAAGCTCATTTTTTGAGATCTCAAGCTCAAATTTGGAACACAACTTTAAATTTATGACTTTGATTTTTTACGTTTTAGACCAAAGTGTGTTTCGGAAAATATATATTTCATATAAAATGTAAAAAATAGTATTTTTCTGTATTTTTCATAACAATAAATGTAAAATATTTTTTTTAAACTTTCTTTTCACTGCCAGGTGTCATCTTTAGTCCAAACTTCAGTCTGTGATCCAAAACATTCAAGATTTAAGACAGTTTAAGTTGGAAATTTCATTTTCTTATGCTCAAAAAGTGAATAAATGGATTATAACTACTGTATAAATAATTTAGTACTAGGGAAACCGAATACCATACTCGGAAAGGAAATGACGTATACTACAGAGCCCCTAAAGGGAATACACATGAGATGGGAGGAAAAAATATATTTCCTGCTATATATGCTTTCTCTCACAATTATATAGTTGAGTAAGTTTACTTTTACTTTCACTAAAATACAGTACGATCATTTCATTGAAATAAAAAAATGTCATTTTTGACTGACACACAACAGTACCAGAGGGATAAGTACTAAAACTACTAAAACTAAAATAAATATAAATTAAAGCTAAATTAAAAAATTAATAAAAGAATGACAAACAAAATTTCTAGACCTTGAACTAAAATGAAAACTGGAAATATTAAAATAAAAGCTAACTAAAGAATTAATTAAATACTATGATAGTATATAAATAATACTAAAATAACACTGCAGTGGATATGAATCTATCATTTTATATATATATATAAAAAAAGTGTGCCCCTAAAGAGTGCTCTCACTATAGAAGTGTCCATTACTGGATATCACAATTTTAAAAATCCCTGATAGTTGCAGGTTTCCCCTTGACAGACTCTGAATTAATCTCAAGCAAACTTCATAATCTCAGAAGACATGCTTCTAAAGACAAACTCACGGGTCTATGGGAAGAGGTTCCTTCGCTGCATCTGCCAATTCCTTCTGAAGCTTCGCCTGTCTTCGCCTATAATGACAACAAATGTGTTAAACACACTGTGCAAACACACATTTAAACTCTACAGAAACTCCCAGTCAGTTTTAAACAGCCAATCAGGTGGAGAATCATAATGAGCTTATGGAGGGTCAGGAAATGAGCCCCGTTTATTCAGCACAGACGGTCAGAAACTGACGGGTGGCGCCCGGTTGCACCTTCTCATTGTTTTTAAACGACCCTTAATGACTGATCAATTAATCAGTGTGATTGAGAACGAGGTTCAGATCACACACATATGGGCTGTTAATGACTGCTTTATATGGGGAGCTGGAGCTTCCCAGCATTAGGATTTGAAGTAAAAGCTTGTATAAAACAAAGGGTGTGTTTTCTTAATGGCACAAAATACACCAACATCAAGATTTAAAGTGACAACGACTCATTTCAGCAGTTCAGAATCGCTTCTTTCTTTTAGGAGACAATAACTGCATTTATCTGATCTTTTGAAACTTGCAGACCTTTTACATTCATAAACACAGGGAATATCTGAAATAGAGGCACTTTAAAACTTCAGTTAAACAATGTTTCTGACTTGGTGTCCTTCTCGTTCTCAGCGTTGAGTCTGTTGGCCTCCTGGGCTTTCTCCGCCATCCAGCGCGTCACCAGCTCCTGATTGTCCTCCGTGGTTTTCCGTAGTTTCTCCTCCAGAGCGCCGAACGTGATCTGCAGGGCATCGTACTCGTCTCGCAGCGTCTGATTGGCTCGTTCCAAATCGGCCAGACTGTTCCGAAGGTCACGACACTCCCCTTCCAGACGGGAGATCTGCTGCTGATACTCCAACATCCTGGAAAAATGCACGTAAAGCAATATCTACTATATAGCAAATCTCAGCTGTGAGATTGTTTTAACATTGCATCGCAAAAGTAACTTTACTATCGTTCAGCTTTTTATATAAAGATGAATATGCAAGTATGTCAACTGCTTAATTGTTTATATCATTGCAAAATGTACCTATAAAACATTATCCTGCTGATCTAAATGGAACACATAATAAACTTACTTGGCTTCATTACTCTGGATCTCTTTGTCTTTTTGCTGAATCTGGTTGTTTAGTTCAATCACATTCTGAGCCAACTGCAAAAACACACAAAGAAAAGATGTTTTTATTGCCATGTTTTCCAAAATTAAATAAACACAAAGGTAGAATGATTTGAACCATTTTCCTTTATATGCATATAATAAGCAGCAACAATTACATTTATGAACAATGGCAATTTTTAATGACCACAGAGAGTTTAACGTCTCATCCGAAGGACGGTGCTTTTTGACCGTATAGGGTCCCATCACTATTCTTGTCTTGTTAGACCTGAGCGCAGCCTTTGACACACTGGATCATACTATTAAAGCGCCTTGAGCGGTGTGTTGGGGTAAGTGGGGTGGATTTCCATTGGATCCATTCTTACCTGGAGGGTAGAACTTTCCCTGTAAAGATTGGGAATAATTGTTCCTCTGCTGCTCCTGTAAGTTACGGGGTAGCTCAGGGCTCTATATTAGGGCCATTGCTTTTTCAAAAAATCTTGTTTAAACACTCTTGTACTTATGAGTCACAAGACAAGGATTGTAAAACTAGTCTAGTGACTTGGAAAAGTCAAGCTGCTGAATATGTAAATGTGGTCGTTGACATGTGAATGTAAGTGTAAGTGCTGTCGTAACGAACGAAACGACCCCAGCAGCTGACGCTCACCTCTCCTCGCTTCTTGTGCAGCTCCGTCAGCTCCTCTTGATGTTTGATTCTCATCTGAGCCATTTCCTGCTGCAGGGAGTCACTGCGGCCGCCATCAGCACCCGGACTACACACACACACACACACACACACAGACACACACACACACATTTGTTTCACAATATTAGTGAGGACGTTGTCTAGACTTCCACTGATTTTATATCAGGTTAAAGGGTTAGTTCACCCAAAAATGAAAATAATGTCATTTATTACTCACCCTCATGCTGACACCCGTAAGACCTTTGTTAATCTTCGGATCACAAATTAAGATATTTTTGTTGAAATCCGATGGCTCAGTGAGGCCTGCATAGTCAGCAATGACATTTCCTCTCTCAAGATCCATTAATGTACTAAAAACATATTTAAATCAGTTAATGTGAGTACAGTGGTTCAATATTAATATTTTAAAGCGACGAGAATATTTTTGGTGCGCCAAAAAAAATAAATAATGACTTATTTAGTGATGGCCGACTTCAAAACACTGCTTCATGAAGCTTCGGAGCGTTATGAATCAGCGTATCGAATCATGATTCGGATCGCGTGTCAATCCGCCTACCTGCTGAAATCACGTGACTTTGGCGCTCCGAACCGCTGATTCGACACAAAAGATGCATAACGCTCCGAAGCTTCCTGAAGCAGTGTTTTGAAATCGGCCATCACTAAATAAGTCGTTATTTTGTTTTTTATTCTTGTCACTTTATAATATTAATATTGAACCACTGTACTCACATGAACTGATTTAAATATGTTTTTAGTACATTAATGGATCTTGAGAGAGGAAATGTCATTGCTGGCTATGCAGGCCTCACGGAGCCATCGGATTTCATCAAAAATATCTTAATTTGCGTTCCGAAGATGAACGAAGGTCTTACGGGTGTGAAACGACATGAGGGTCAGAGTAATAAATGACATTATTTTCATTTTTGGGTGAACTAACCCTTTAATGATATTTTCTATGTACTAACCCAACCCATCACAGAAACATGTATAAATGTAATAATGTAAATAAAAACCTGTTTTGGCCGATTTATAAGCCTTCACAAGTATAGCCACACACACACCCACACCCACCCACACACACACCCACACCCACCCACACACACACCCACCCACACACCCACCCACACACACACCCACCCACACACACACACACACACCCCCACACACACTTCTCAGTGATGAACTGCTTATCATGATCCTTTTTCGTATTGTTAATGGTAGTTTGTTTCCTCTTCATGTAATGTTTTTCTCGCTACACATACTATTTTTTCTCCTTAATGTTACAATATATTACAAAAGATATCAATAAAATACCTGAGGTCGTGTCTGTTTTGATGTTCATACTTGTCGGTCTGGAGACGTTCAGAAAAAACGACCTGAAGATCAGACCTCTCCAACAACCGGTTATCTGGAGACAAACAGACGCAGAGAAAATGTGTATTGAAATGATATTTAGCAGGAAAACAATGTAAAACAAGAGGTGACATCCATGTGCAGGTTTGACAATCCAAACCAATTCAATCAATTCGCAAAAGATTCAATGTGTGTGTGTCTTCTCTCTCTTTAATCTTGCAATACTGACGCAATTACCACTTTCAAGCCCCAGAAAGCTAGTAAGGACATCGTTAAAATAGTCAACGTGACTACAGCGGTTCAACCTTAATGTTATGAAGCGACGAGAATACTTTTTGTGCGCAAAAACAAAACAAAAATAACCACTTTATTCAACAATCTCTTCTCTACCCTGTCAGTCTCGTACGCTGTTTACGTTAAAGACACAATGCAACACTTCCGTGTCTACGTCCGAACGCTGGCTCAGTATTGCTGTTCATGTGAGCAGCACGACGCATGCGTGTGATACTGACGCAGGAGCCGGCCAATGGACTAGTTGCACGTGGCCGCCATGTTGGATTTTTGATCAGTGAGTGTACGCACAAACTTCCGGTTTCACTTTATGCCGGTTCAGAGTGCCGAAGAAAGCCAAAAATGATCTCTTATAGTTGTTTATAGAATCTGTTATATCACTTAAAATACAACTAAGATATACAGTACAATCACATGAGCCAATGGCATTTAAATGCATGCATGCATGGGTTAGATTAACGAACTTATAGTGCATACGCATATACAATGACAATATGCCTGTAAATATACAACTACGATTAGAGTTGTCTGCATAAAATGCCTTGTGAACATTCACACGTTTGCCCTGTGATAGATTTATTTCCATAAATACAATTTTCTCAATTCTGCCCATATATTTTCACTTACCTACATCAATTGCTCCATCAATCATTAAATATTTTACGATTTCTTTGCATCAATTATCTTTTTAGATAAAAACAAGAGATGTGAAAAGATTGGGATTAATTTACATTTTTAACTGTAGCACAAACAGTTTGATATAAAATACATTTTTTGCTGCTTAGACGAGACAGATAATGATTTAACAGATGCTCTTTACTCGTCTCGAACTAAATAAATGCAATAATTAATAGAAACGCACAGGGGAAATACAAACACTGAAAATTATACATTTAAATTACATTGGCTACTAATACAGTTAGCGATAATAATGTTTTCAAATAAAGTTACTTAAGCATACACTGAGTCCATATCATATTCCCATGTTTATTTATATCTCTGATGAGGATTGATGCTTCGGTTGACAATAGCAAACATTAGATCTTCATGAAGGACGAGTGTTGTTCCACGCAGAAAGAGAAGGCAGTTTTTGAGCCATTTAGTCCCTCAGCTGTCAGAACAAAATCAGGAGATATACTACATACTTGAGTGTTTTGTATGGATAAAGAGATCACCGCTGAGCCTGAACCGCATAACCAACAGGAGAAAGATTGAAATTCAACAATCTCCGTGTATCTCGTTGAATTTCCACACAGAGGTAACGTTACACAATAATATAACAACAAGAATGCTTTCTTTCATCTCTGATAGACCACCATCTTCTCTTTAATTAAAAGAAAAAATCTATTATATCTAGCCAAGTTTCATATTTAAGTTTCTTCTTGCACCGAATGCAAGCGTCGCTAAGACCAGAAGGGCATGAGCGGAAGTAACCATGCACACAGTTGCATCATCGCAGCTCACCGGCGCCATCTTGTGCACCTAGTCCATACAGAGTCGCCGTTCGGACATAAACACTGAAGTGCTGAACATGAACAACAGAGGAGAATGACGAATTTGTTGAGCCACTGCAGTCACGTGGACTATTTTAACGATGTCTTTACTACCTCTCTGGGGTTTGAAAATGGTAATTATGTTGCTTTCTATTGAAGGTCAGAGAGCTCTTAGATTTCATCAAAAATATCTTAATTTGCATTCTGAAGATGAACGAAGGTCTCACGGGTGTGGAACGACATGAGGGTGAGTAATTAATAAAAGAAATTTCATTTCAACCCTTTAACAAGAAAGATGACAGAAAGAAAAAAACAAAGGATTCTGTCTTACACTGATGTATGATCTCCTCAAAGGCCTGACGCTGAACTCTGTCTCTCTGTTTCAGCTGATCCACAACGTGACGTTTCCACAAACACTCGACTCCACGTCCAGCCATCTCCGCCTGCGCACACACACACACACACACACACACACACAGTTAATATATTAAACCAGTTTCCTAAAGCAAACAAAATTCACCAAGAGTGTTTCATAATTCAGGGCACGTTCAAGCCGGAGGGAAAAGAGGAAGATCTCTCCTCAACTCAGGAGGAAGTGACTCAAGATGAAACACAATAAAATTAAATATGCGTGGTCATAGTTTGAGCTCAAATTACTTCAATTAACACACAGATTACAGATAATTACTCTAAATCAGGGGCTTTCAATCTTTTAGATGCCACTGACTCCCAAATATGATCAAGAGGAACAGTGTTTTTTTGTTGTTGTTTTAATTAGGTTTTATTAATATTTTGAATTAGCTTTAATATTTTTAGAGTAATTTTTTGTAATTTCGTCATGTGCTTTTTTTTTTTTTTTAATATTGCTATTTAGGTTTAGTTTATTTTTATTTCAGTTTTTGTTTTTATTTATTTCCAGTTAATAATTTTAGTGCTTCAACTTAAACTTATTTATTTATATTTCAGTTTATTGCCAAGGCAACATTTCTAATTTTCGTTAAAATCAAAATCTTTTTTTTTTTTTATATATTTTTATTTAAATGTATTTGTATATTTATAGTTAATTTGTTTTTTTACACTGTTTTTCTCTAAAAACCAGACCCGTTTGAAATCCCCGGCTCTAAACAATCTGAAAAAAGTAGCACTTTATTATTTACATTAAAAATTATTACATTACATAATACTTGACAGATTATTAATGTACATTCAAAGAGTTAAGATATTAAATTTTCATAAATTCATACATTTTATGTACATTAATACTATGCTAATGACTTATTTTAAGAGAAGAATTGTTTTATCATGCTTACTTGATATGAGTCATTGGATCAGACATTTATGAAAATCAATAATAATCGATCTCACAGGGTTTATATGAATCAGATTATGAGATCTGCCAAGTCATTGCAACTGCAGGATGAAAATAAACCTGGCATGATGCTGAATCACGTGTGCTGAAGACATTCAAGACAGTTGACGCATAAAACAAGATAAATGGAAAATATAAATAATAATACGAGAAAAAACCTGACAGATCTCAGACAGATTTGCTATGAGTAAATTAAACTGATCATTTGTCACAGCGCTTTCCAAGAACACACTAAATAACCAGCAGAAGGTGTAATCTGATTATAAATAGCGTCATTATTAATACATAATCAGTAGTTGTTATGGTTTTTAGTTATTTTAATGTGCTGTATCAGATGTGCACCAGCTAATCGCTGCACTTGACTTTCACTTTCAATTAACAGCAGGTTTACATTACCTCACAACATCTAAACGTGTCCTCGCTAGTTTAGATGGATTCTTCTCAATGATAAAAAAGAATTAATCCGTCTAATAAGAGCCGAACCGTGTCATTTGAGGTTTATTCGGACAGGTTTCACGCTAACCCACTCCAGACTGAAGGATCACGGACGCCATTTTGGCTCAACAAACGTATATTTCCTGTTGCGCCGTCGCGGGCGTTTTACGTAACGACCGCATGCTTCCCACATTTTCCCTTCAAATCTTTATTCGAAGCCGTCATGACTCATGAGTAAACAAAAAGAGCAAATACATAATATAGAGAGAGTAACGATGTAGAAATAGGTTAATGACTTATTTTTAGCTTTATTTTAGAACAGTGTACATTAATAAACATTCACGAATGTAAATGTACCCAAATTAGCCTGAAGGCTAGTTTTTATTGTTAGCTAGTCCCTTTGCCAGATGTCATTAGGCCTAAAAACTAGAGAAAAGTCTAATAGATATGACTCTTACATCTGATTTTACAACAAAACATGTCCCTATTACATAAATTATCTTTTCAAAAACAGAGAAGTTTATAGAAATTGAATAATCATAAAAAAACGTCTTGAAGTCATTGGAAAACAATCAAATACTTGGTACAGTTTACATACATTTTACTTTATGTAGCCTATGTGATATTTTTCAAATAGATTGAGGATTTTAATTGTATTTTCAGGGCATATACATTGAACATATTTTTTTTTAGATAAAGAGCTTAAGCAGTTAAGAAAGAGTTTTTCTATATCTTTCCCTATGAAAATCACAAGATTAGTATTTCAGAACTGTGCTGTTCCCATTTTGTAGCTCTTGACTATAATAATATATTTTGCATTTATCTTTTCATTGTCTGGTATGAATTTTCAAGAAATATCAAGATAAGAGTTATAAATGTATTGTTTTATGAAACTTCATTGTCATATCCAATTCAAAGTCTATCAAAAAGGAGTCAGAGTAAACCTTTTTAACATGTTTGGTTTTGCACCGAAAGGAATCAATGAGATCTGTACAATCCGCACACTAAAAGTTATACAATTTTTAATACAAAACAATTAAATTCCCAACATAATCAGTTGAAAACTACGAAAGAAACCTCTGAGGATTGGCTGTAAAACATTAAATAAAACACTGTTCGCACAATTTCAAAACTTCACAGAATTGTTTTATTCACATGAAACACACATATAATAGCAATTTCCGGAAAAAAAACACCAGAACAGACCATGTAACATTTATATAAAAAACTAAAATGATCCACATAAGCATGACAACTTACATGACAAAAACATGAAACATGAGATGAAAAACAAATGTACAGCAGGGAATTGATTTGATGACGTAAAGTTGGTGTTTCATATCAAAATAAAGTCCGACATCAGCCAAAAATGAGAACAATATTACATTTTGATGCAAGATTATGATGAAATCAACACTGATGAACCATGCACAATATGAAAAGCTATTTAAAACTGTAATATTATTTCACAATGCTACTATTGTTACTGTATTTCTGATCAAATAAATGCATAAGACTATGCAAGTAAATGCATAAGGCCCAAAACCTTTTGAACGGTAATGTATATCTGAACATGGGCAATTCTTCAGGAATGTTAGGGAATTAAATAGTGCTGACTTCTAGGATGCAAGTACTAAAAAAGCATGTCCATGTACAAAAAATAATCCCCTCAGACATAAGCTTTGGAGGTGCTGTTATCCGACGGAGCCGATCTGTAGATCTTCTGTGGCTGTGAAGCAGTGTAGTTATAGCTGTGACCCCTGAGAGAGAGAGAGAAGACAGGCGTGAGTGGCGTTTGTCTCAGATTTTGTGATTTGTGATCTGCGTGTACGTGTGGAGACTTACCGCGTTTGTGCAGGTGATGAACTCTTAAAGGACGTACAGAGGATTCCTCCACCCAATATGGCCAGAGCTCCTGCCGCCCAACCCATATACAGACCGGCGCCCAGTTCATACCTACACACACACACCGCACAAAAGATGAGCATGTATTCAGGGTATTTACATGGTACTGCAAGGCACTTCATGCCTAAAAGTGTGTGTATGTGGGTATTAACCATATAAAGACTACTGTATCATATTCGATACGCAATTTTTTAAGGCTTCGAAATGATCAACATGATTAAAAAACTGCTGTAAAACCTGTCGCACACAATCTACTACATGCCGTATGCCGTCTGATTGACTTTTTTAGCAAGTAAAAGGTCTTTTAGTATAATTGTAAAAACATCCTCCTTCAGCTCGTGGTTCACGAGTCTTTTTGCTGTGAAATCTTTACTGATTTATATAAAGTAAATGTAAGAACAACCTTGATATTGTTAGTAATATTTCAATATTTAGGGGTTTAATTTTTTAGAAAAATCATGAGTATCAAATATGATCATCAGGCTTTTGTTCATCTCTCAATCATCATTGTATTGCATTATGTGTTTTAAAACTACAGAGATCTGATCATAAAACATCATCATCTTACTAAGACATATTATTGGCAGATATAGAGCGACGACTGATATTTATATGCATTTTAGTCTGTTATGAGGGTCTCATTGATTTACACCTTACTTTTTGTCCATATAAATATCAGCATTTTCACTAAACGGCATATTTTTTGCTCAGTCTGGGCTGTTTTTTCCTCCATATTCTCACTTTATATGAGACATAAAAGCCTGATGTATCAAATATGATACTCAATGAAAACACATACACAAACTTTTAGGTTCTAAGGGCTCAATAAACTGTATCATTTTAAAATAAAATACAATCATAAAAATCTTTCACTTTGACTCACTTCGTTCCTCCATAAAAAGGATCATTAAACTCTTGAACGACTCGAGCTGCGTACCACGAAACCGCCACCATGACACACAAACCTGACAGAGAGAACATGCAGATGTGAACATGAATGCTGTCAAACGTCATTTATATGATTTAGACAGTGTGTGTGTCGTCACACTGACCTGACAGGATGAACATCACTCCGGCTGTAAGGCTGATTTTGCCCTTCGACTCCTCAGACGTGCTGCCCAGTTTAGTGCACTTGAGTCCCATCGCACCCAGAATGACGGACAGCAAACCCAAAATGAGAGCGATTATCATCAGAGCGCGACAGGCCTGGATGTATCCTGAAAAACACACAAAATATATTTAACAGTCACGTAAAACAAACCTTCCAAGAAACATTAAGTTGCCACATTCAAACTTATCCATATAAAAGTTCATGATCTTCTGGGCATGAACTATGACAGTACAAAGGTTTGTTGCACATGTATATGATATTTGAACATGGCGGCAATCTCCTAGCATTCTTTAAAGAATGTTAAAGTAGTTATATATATAACATTTTTATCAATTTTACTGGTAGTCCACTGTATGAAGAATTCTGGGGTATAATATGTCACAGTTTACTTTATTTCGCTATACTCACTTACATAAATGAACTATAGTGTCCTGCACCCACTAGTACAAATATATAAAAAATTATATCTAGTATCTGAATAATTTTTGGTTTCACTGTGTGTGTGTGTATATATATATATATATATATATATATATAATATAAAAATAAATATATTAAAATATAAGTATATTCTTAAAACCATTATAATTATTTTAACATTATTTAAATAATTGACATTATTTAAAATAAATTATATTAAATTAAGTATTTCTATATGTCATGATAGTATTTGTTGTACTGCTTTTAATTTATTCTGATATTTTTATAATGTTTTTTCACTGAAAATATGTTGAAAATTCGATTTCGATTTTGAAATATACTATCGTTCAAAAGTTTGGGGTCATCAAGGTCACATTAAACTGATCAAAGTGACAGTAAAGACATTTATAATGTTACAAAAGATTCTATTTCAAATAAATGCTGTTCTTTTGCACTTTCTATTCATCAAAGAATCCTGAAAAATAAAATGTATCACAGTTTCCACAAAAATATGAACTGTTTTCAACATTGATAATAATCAGAAATGTTTCTTGAGCAGCAGATCATCATATCAGAATGATTTCTGAAGGATCATGTGACACTGAAGACTGGAGTAATGATGCTGAAAATTCAGCTTTGATCACAGGAATAAATTACATTTTACAATATATTAAAATAGAAAGCAGTTATTTTAAATTGTAATAATATTTCGTATAGTATTTTTGATCAAATAAGAGACTTCTTTTGAAAACATAAAAAAAGAAACTAAAAATTATTTTATAATGATTTTGCATGAAAATGAAGCCTATTCTTTAAACCATTATGATTTTTTTTTTTTTTAAATTCTGACGTTTTATTAATTTAAAATAAATTATACTAAATGAAGTATTTATATGTCACAATAGTATTTTTTTTTTAATCATTTTAAATAATATATTTCTTAATCGCAAAAAATCCCCCAATCCCCTCATCATGCAAAATATATTTTCTTATATTTTCCTTTTGATTTTAGGGTGAAAAAATGACCTGGACATGTATCGTACCACCACAATACTTCTTTGTAAGCAATATCAATAACACAAACTCTAGTATGTATAAGGTGTGTGTGTTACCAGATAGCGCGAGCATCGACTCAAACCGCTTGCAGTTGCTGACGCCAGTGCTTCCCTCCGCACACGTCTGCCACAGGTTCTGATAGTACCACACAGACGTGACCAGCTGGTCCGCAAACGTCGAGGTACGCCACGAATCATTCAACAGCGACATGAAGGAGAGCAACCAGCCCCCCAAACACATCAAGAAGCCCAACAGCTGAATCGCAGTCGACATGATCAACTTCTTAAATCCACACGGACGACACACAATGTCCAATGAAACTCTCTTCAACTACACCAGCGGACAGATTAAACTCCGATCCGAGCGCAGTCCCAGGATTGGAGTGTGTTTGAGTGTGTCAGTGTGTTATAGTTTCAAGATCAGAGTCATAAAACCATAAACTTCTGGTCCCTCCTATATTGCTTTTACTAGATAACGCCATGATGACAAAGGAAGTCAATATGAGAAGTGACATGTGACTTAACAGAGAAAAGTTTGAGTTTGACCCCTAAAAGAGAAGGCCTCTGACCTTTTATAAGGTCACACTGGGTTTGTGGAGTGTGAAGAGGGTCAGACTAAACACACAGAGACCATGTGATTCTGAATTTACTAGATTTTGTGTTTTATTGGACACATTTCATATAGAGTAGCTGGAAAAGACTATGAATGATGGTTTCACAAAGCCTAGTCTGAAGGTTTAGGAAGTCTTGAAGGTCTTGTATGCCTTTTAGGCCAAACGATCAGCTTGTACTTTTTATTTAGTTGCCAAGGCAGTATATTTCTAATTTTAGAACCTTTTTTAGGTTTAAGTTTTTAGGTTTAAAAACTTTTTCTTAGGTTTAAGAACCTTAGAACCTTTTAGGTTCCAAGTTTTTAGGTTAAAGAACTTTTTTGTTAGATTTAAGAACCTTAAAAACATGTTTTGGTTCTAAGTTTTTAGGTTAAAGAACTTTGTGTTAGGTTTAAGAACCCTAGAAACATATTTTAGGTTAAAGAACTTTTTGTTAGGTTTAAAAACCTTAGAACCTTTTTAGGTTCCAAGTTTTTAAAGTTAAATAACAGAAC
Organism: Hypophthalmichthys molitrix; assembly: GCA_037950675.1. Taxonomy (NCBI): domain Eukaryota; kingdom Metazoa; phylum Chordata; class Actinopteri; order Cypriniformes; family Xenocyprididae; genus Hypophthalmichthys; species Hypophthalmichthys molitrix. The sequence goes on from CM075506.1 coordinate 4,079,891, forward strand.
CTTTTCTAGGTTCTAAGTTTTTAGGGTAAATAACTTTTTGTGGGTTTAAGAACCTTAGAACCCATTTTAGATTAAAGAAATTTTTGTTAGGTATAAGAACCTTAGAACCTTTTGTAGGTTCTCAGACTTTAGGTTAACTTTTTGTTAGGTTTAGGTTAGGTTTTTTTTTATTTTATTTCTGCTTAAATGTAATTACTGAAATCATTTTATATATATATATATATATATATATATATATATATATATATATATAAATAAATATATAAATAAATAAATAAATATATATATATATATATATATATATATATATATATATATATATATATATACACTACCAGTCAAAAGTTTGGAATCTGTAAGATTTTTAATGTTTTTAAAAGAAGTTTCGTCTGCTCACCAAGGCTGCATTTATTTAATTAAAAATACAGTAAAAACAGTAATATTGTGAAATATTATTACAATTTAAAATAACTGTTTTCTGTTTGAAAATATTTTATAAAGTAATTTATTTTCTGAATTTTCAGCATCATTACTCCAGTCTTCAGTGTCACATGATCCTTCAGAAATCATTTGAATATGATGATCTGCTGCTCAAGAAACATTTATTGTGTACAATAGTTTTTTTTTCAGGATTCTTTGATGAATAGAAAGTTCAAAAGAACAGCATTTATTTGAAATATAATCTTTTGTAACATTATAAATGTCACTTTTGATCAATTTAATGCATCCTTGCTGAATAAAAGTATTAATTTATTTAATTTCTTTAAAAAAAAATAAAAATAAAAATTCTTACTGACCCCAAACTTTTGAACGGTAGTGTATAATGTTACAAAAGCTTTGTATTTCAGATAAATGCTGTTCTTTTGAACTTTCTATTCATCAAGGAATCCTGAAAAAAAAGTACACAACTGTTTTCAACATTGATATTAATCATAAATGTTTCTTGAGCAGCAGATCATCATATTAGAATGATTTCTGAAGGATCATGTGACACTGAAGACTGGAGTAATGATGCTGAAAATTCAGCTTTGATCACAGGAATAAATTACTTTATAAAATATATTCAAACAGAAAACAGTTATTTTAAATTGTAATAATATTTCACAATATTACTGTTTTTACTGTATTTTTAATTAAATAAATGCAGCCTTGGTGAGCAGAGAAACTTCTTTTAAAACATTATTGTTATTAATAAATTGTTAATCAAATTCCAACCCGTGAATTAAAAAGAAGTTCTTGAATTCTGAATTTTGTCCAAGAGCAAAAATCTGAAGCACATCTGCAGAAAACTGTACCGCATTTGCAATATTCCAGAGGAAAGGTGTGTGTGAGTGTTTTATGAGTTTTTATGACTAGCATAACCTAGTTTTGTCACAGGATTGAGCCACAGTACACCCATCATGATACTGCATCGCTGAAACCAGCATGCAGTATGATGTAATGCGAGCGAAGGCCGTGTGCCTGTCTCACCTGGAAGGCCCAGAACGGTCTTGTAACTCTGGCAGTGAACAGCTCCGAGTGAGTTAGATGCACACGACATCCACAGTCCTTCATAATGCGAGCTGGCGGTCACCACAGCTTCTCCGTGACTGCGTTTCCTCCACACCGCTGAGTTCGTGGTGCTGGACTCCAAACACCAGCCGACGATACCCAGAAACAATCCCATGAGCTGAAAGACCATCGCTGCCATCCTGAAAGAGAGGAAGGCGATATTTATGAGGCACAAACAAACTCAGTTTGGATGGAGAGATAAACACTTAAAATTAAAGTTCTTCAATGGTTCTTGGGTTCAATGAAGAACTTTATCAAAAACATTTTTGGATTTGCTCTATGCTTCCTCAGAGCAGTATATTGGTTTCTGGGTTTGTTAAAGAACCAGAAAAGAAGCTTCTCTAGTGGCATCAGGCTGGAAAACATATTTGCAAACCTTATTTTTAGGACAAGACACCACAGATGAATAGGATAAAAAAAAGTTTAACTGTCACCATACTTACCCAGTTGTTTAATCACAGTATATTAAGGCAACACATTTTGAATTACAACATTTCTGAAATGCTTTGATTAGATAATCCATCATTTGCATATCTAGTTAAAAATGCACTTATTTACATACATTTTCAGAAATCTGAATATCGGACAACAATATTCTTGTTTCATTTTGTTGATATATTAAAGTCAAATGTTTTACAGAGGGGATTTTTATCTCTTTTTATTCTGATATTTCTTTATTTTATCAGAAAACACTGTCAGCAAACATTTCACCTTGTTTTTAGTAATACAAGTTATATAAATCAGGAAAATGATATATGAACAAACCCTCAGTGAATATACATATGAATAGAACTGTAAAGTTTGATGTCTTGCCTTAATATAAAGAAATCTGAAGGAAATATTCCATTGTTCAAAATGATGTGCAACACATTCATATCGCTTAACATCTCAATAATGTGTTTTAGAGTTTCATGACCCTTTGCATAAAGAATCATTCCATATTCCAGAACAAAGAACAATTTCAGCATGAAGGTTCTTCAGGTGTGATTCTAAATGGAACTATCAATATGATTAAAGAATGTTTAAGCATTTCTAGAGTGAGCAATTCAGATGTGCTCTATTCTTTGACTGGTCAAACACTGGACTTCAAACTCTTGTGAAATAGAAGAAAATCATGTGGTACTTAACTTATTTGTCTAATAACATCTACAAAAAGTAACTTAAAAATCATCTAAGACAAAAAGTGAAGTTAACAAACTAATTCAGTTTGACTTAACAAAATATCTGACAAATAGAAACAAAAATTAGAACACATCTGAATTGCTCACACTAGAAATGATTCTGTTCTGGAATACGAAATCAGTTTAAACCTCAAAAATCTGAATGAAGAAATAATGAAGATTTTTACATACCTGTTTAACAATCAAGAATAATTAGCTTAAGTTGGGTCTTGTGAACAGTTTTCGGTCTATATTTAAGAGAGCAGTGATGGGGCCGAGAGTCGCTGTGTTAATATTGGCTTTAGGTCAATAACCCTGAAAAATCAAACCCTCCCCAAAAAAGAAAACTGGGAAAATGAGACAGACGGGTGACGTTGTTTTGAGATGATCCTCATCTCTTGATTCAGGGTCATCCGTCTGTTTCACACACTTCACAATACACAAATTACACCACCATCATCATCAGTGATGGTTTATTCCACTCAAGGATTCAATTAGAAAGTACACTACAGTTCAAAAGTTTGGGATTGGTAAGATTTTTAAATGCTTTTAAGTCTCTTATGCTCACTATTTATATGATCAAAAATACATTGAAAACAGTGAAATATTATTACAATTTAAAATAACTGTTTTCTGTTTAAATATATTTTATAAAGTAATTTATTCCTTTATTTTCAGCATCATTACTCCAGTCTTCAGTGTCACATGATCCTTCAGAAATCATTCTAATATGCTGATTTGATACACATTTCTGATTATTATCAATGTTGAAAAATTTATATTTTTGTGGAAAATGTTGTAGATTTTATTTTTCAGGATTCTTTGATGAATAGAAAATTCAAAAGAACAACATTTATTTGAAATAGAATATATTGTAACATTATAAATGTCACTTTTGATCAATTTAATGTGTCCTTGCTGAATAAAAGTATTAATTTATTTTTTAAAAAATCTTACTAACCCCAAACTTTTGAACAGTAGTGTATATTATTTCATTGAATGGAAAAAGCAAAAAAACTAATTTAACAATATTGGGCTTCATTTTTGCTAAATATATTTCCATTATATTTCTCATGATCATGGGTAAATATTTATCTCAAAGTAACATTAACTCACCCAAACAGTGTAATTAACTAAATAAAAACCTGAGGACAACAAAAACAGTGACGTGTGATTGAGGAATGTGAAAGAACAGAATGATGTGACGGAAGTTAATGAGAGATAACTGGGAAACAGGAAGAGACGAGCGATACAGTGACTTCATAAAAACATGAGGAAGTGGAAAACAGACTCATTGTTCATGAGCGATTATGATACCATGACTGTTATTGAACTTTGACCGATCCGAGAAAACAACACAGAAACCGTTTCTACTGTGTGTGTTTGATGAGATGTATGTCACAGAGATGTGTATGTGTGCGTTATAGAGAAACCTGGTTAAACATTCACATTTAACAAGGGGCCAAAGTCTCATCTGAAACACAGAAAATAAACAAAACTTAAGTGGAACATATTATACACACTTAGAGCAAATAAAAACAACACTTGCACCTGGTGATTTCTGATGACAGTGAAAACCAGAATTTTAAATAATAATTTTATTTTTTAAATGACAATTACAGACTATTTTAAACACTGAAATTTCTGTACATGGTGTTTAGTAGGCAGTTTCATTGTCATTGAGAAATATAATGACCTTAGAAATGAGCTGTGTGCTGAAGCTCCGCCCCTACTGATAATTAGCATTTTTAGAAAAGTGGGTGGAGCTACCTGGATTCAAATTTAAACTCAGGGGCGGTGCATAATGACATCACAGCAATACTAACGTCACTCAGTGTGACAACTGAAAACAGACCTTGCTCTAACAAACTCTCTCTCTCTCTCTCTCTCACACAGAATAAGTGTCAGCGTGTGCATGTCCATTTCTCAAACTTGTTTTCCTCTTCAGGTCACCTGCTCAGCATCTACCCATAATGCAATGCTCTAAATTGAGCCGTTGCCACCAGCTCCCGGTCCTCTCGTTCTGAAGTCGTGCCACAACTTCACCAGTGGCTCTCTGTTCTTCCAAATAAGCTCGTGACCATAAAGAATGTACCAGCTAGAGAAAGAAAGAGAGAGAGACACATAGACGTGTTAAACACAGAGACATGCTTGTCTTGCACATTTACAAATGGTATTAAGAGCCATCAAGTGGTCAACTGAAACACTTCACCGTTTACACCTGATAAAATGAATCTCAAATGCACCTCGTGAGCACATTTCGAGAGGAGGGTCTCTGGTTTTGTAAGTAGATACAAGCAGTTTGCCAGTACTTTTTTAGTATTATCTATATGCTAAATAGTATTATATACTATGTAGTGTTAATATTTTGAATTAGCGTTTATATTTTCAGTCATTTCAATTTTAAAGTTTTAGTAATTTTGAGATGTGCTTTTGTCATTTTTATTTTATATATACACTACCAGTCCTAAGTTTCATCTGCTCACCAAGGCTGCATTTATTTAATTAAAATACAGTAAAAACATAAAATTAAAATAACTTTTCTGTTTAAATATATTTTATGAAGTAATTTATTCCTGTGATCAAAGCTGAATTTTCAGCATCATTACTCCAGTCTTCAGTGTCACATGATCCTTCAGAAATCATTCTAATATGATGATCTGCTGCTCAAGAAACATTTCTGATTATTATCAATGTTGAAAACAGTTGTGTACTTTTTTTTTTTTTTCCAGGATTCCTTGATGAATAGAAAGTTCAAAAGAACAGCATTTATCTGAAATACAAAGCTTTTGTAACATTATACACTACCGTTCAAAAGTTTGGGGTCAGTAAGAATTTTTATTTTTATTTTTTTGAAAAGAAATTAAAGAAATTAATACTTTTATTCAGCAAGGATGCATTAAATCGATCAAAAGTGACAGTAAAGACATTTATAATGTTACAAAAGATTATATTTCAGATAAATGCTGTTCTTTTGAACTTTCTATTCATCAAAGAATCCTGAAAAAAAATATTGTACACAAATATTTTGTACAATTGTACACAATAAATGTTTCTTGAGCAGCAGATCATCATATTAGAATGATTTCTGAAGGATCATGTGACACTGAAGACTGGAGTAATGATGCTGAAAATTCAGCTTTGATCACAGGAATAAATTACTTCATAAAATATATTCAAACAGAAAACAGTTATTTTAAATTGTAATAATATTTCACAATATTACTGTTTTTACTGTATTTTTAATTAAATAAATGCAGCCTTGGTGAGCAGACGAAACTTCTTTTAAAAACATTAAAAATCTTACAGATTCCAAACTTTTGACTAGTATATATAGTTCTATCTTTACTTTATTCTATTTCAGTTAGTTGCCAAGGTAACATTTAACTTTTTTTTATTTAATTTTTTGAAAGAGTGACGGAATGTGAAGAAACCACATAAGAATCCATATTAAATAACTGCATAAACCAGATCAGAATCCAGATTAAATAATCACATAAACCAGATCAGAATCTAGATTAAATAACTGCATAAACCAGATCAGAATCCAGATTAAATAACTGCATAAACCAGATCAGAATCTAGATTAAATAACTGCATAAACCAGATCAGAATCCAGATTAAATAATCACATAAACCAGATAAGAATGCGGATTAAATAACTGCATTAACCAGATCAGAATATAGATTAAAAATGGCATAAAACAGTTTTGAATCCAGATTAAATAACAGCTTTAACAAGATCTGAATCCATATTAAAAATAAAAGCTGGCATAAATATAACTACATAAACCAGTTTAAAATCCAAAGGAAATTACAATGTGAAACTGTTTTTTATTTAATGTTTCTATTTTATTTTAGCTTTATTTCAAGTAATGAAAACATTTTGCTGAAACAACTGCATTTTGCTGAAACAACTGCATTTTGCTTCAATGCTATAAACTGCAGCAATAGCGCACTGTTTGAGTTATTTTTTTCAAAAGCAGATAGACAGTGACGTGTTACTCACATGCCGAATAAAGCTCCGCCTAAATGAGCTGCGTGATCAAAAAAACGCCATCCCAGAATCAAGCCTGTTGCATCCAAGGCGACGATGGCCTTAAGTGCCTGTTGGCAGGAGAAGATCATGAGAATGCGCCCATAATTACTGAAAAATAAAAATCTTGCTCTTACACAAGCACAGACTCACGTTTCCGGCAGTGAAGGTGTACATTGGGAGGAAGATGATAGCCAGTTTGGCTTCAGGCATTTTGGTGCAAACCGCTGCTAGGACGGTCATGATGGCCCCTGACTGACACAACACAACACAACAATTTGCTCACAACATTCATTTGAATGCTGATGAATACCTGATATATTTAATCTGAAAACACACTCACCGCCCCCAGTGATGGACCAAACCGACCCATTGCTGTTTTACTCATATAACTGACAAATGTAGAAATCACACCTGATTACATGGAAACAAAAAGGTTAAAGCTCAATTACACAGAAGAATTTATAGAGAGTGGGAAAGTTTTTCACTGAAAACTCTCACACACACCTGCGGACAGGTAGAGCGCCACAAACTGCTCTTTGCCCATCATGTTGATGATGCTTGAAGAGAAACTCCACAGCACGTACATGTTGGCCGCCATGTGAAAGAGAGAATAGTGACTGAATGTAGACAGCAGCATGGGCCAACACAGCGCCTCTGAAACCAGATAAAATCCAGATTAAATAACTGCATAAACCAGATCATAATCCAGATTAAATAACTGCACAAACAGGATCAGAATCCAGATTAAATAACTGCATAAACCAGTTTTGAATCGAGATTAAATAACTGCATAAACCAGATTAAAATCCAAATTGAATAACTGCATAAGATCAGATACCAGACAAAATAACTGCACAAACAGGATCAGAAATCAAATTAAATTGCATAATACAGATTAAATAACTGCGTGAACCAGATCAGAATCCAGATTAAATAACTGCATAAACCAGATTAGAAATACAGATTAAATAACTGCACAAACAGGATCAGAAATCAAATTAAATTGCATAAACCAGATCAGAATCCAGATTAAATAACTGCGTAAACCAGATCAGAATCCAGATTAAATAACTGCATAAACCAGTTTTGAATCGAGATTAAATAACTGCGTAAACCAGATCAGAATCCAGATTAAATAACTGCATAAACCAGTTTTGAATCGAGATTAAATAACTGCATAAACCAGATTAAAATCCAAACTGAATAACTGCATAAGATCAGATACCAGACAAAATAACTGCACAAACAGGATCAGAAATCAAATTAAATTGCATAATACAGATTAAATAACTGCGTGAACCAGATCAGAATCCAGATTAAATAACTGCATAAACCAGATTAGAAATACAGATTAAATAACTGCACAAACAGGATCAGAAATCAAATTAAATTGCATAAACCAGATCAGAATCCAGATTAAATAACTGCGTAAACCAGATCAGAATCCAGATTAAATAACTGCATAAACCAGTTTTGAATCGAGATTAAATAACTGCATAAACCAGATTAAAATCCAAACTGAATAACTGCATAAGATCAGATACCAGACAAAATAACTGCACAAACAGGATCAGAAATCAAATTAAATTGCATAATACAGATTAAATAACTGCGTAAACCAGATCAGAAATCCAGATTAAATAACTGCATAAACCAGTTTTGAATCGAGATTAAATAACTGCATAAACCAGATCAGAAATACAGATTAAATAACTGCATAAACCAGATCAGAAATACAGATTAAATAACTGCATAAACCAGATCAGAAATACAGATTAAATAACTGCATAAACAAGATCAGAAATCCCTGATTTGCAGTTGCTGATATACTAGCAGCAACAAGTATTCTACTAGTAATATTGCGCACGTTTACTGTACCAGAAATATAATATAATGCAAATGATTATATCACACTCGTTTTTTACTCATTATTATCATTTTGAGAATCCCATAAAAATGCAGGACAAAACATTTTCGGTACCAAAGAAACCTAAAGCCATGCCAGATTGTACAGTAAAGTGTAAATCAGCCCATAATCCACTTTTCAATCCTACACAAAATTGCTCCAGTGCAAACAGGAGTGACCCTGAAAGAGATTCGTTGTTGAAATCCACATATTATGAGAGCTAAACAGGTGACTTCACTCACTGGATGCGGGGTTAGATGTGAAGTACTTGAGCATGGTGCGCTGCAGAGATGGAACTCTCCAACAACAAAACACCAACGCATTAGCTGCAATGATGCCTGAGACAGAGAGAGAAAGACTTGTTTAGAGGCACAGAGAAATAGATGGACAGCATCTGTTTATTTAATTAAATAATTACACTTTATTAAAAACATTGTCTCCCCTATCTAAACCACTCATCTGTGTAAATTGAATGGTTTATGTCTGACCTGTGACTGTTTTTTGTCCTTCACTTAAACTGTTCCACCACTGATTCACCTGCAGAACAACACGTTCATTAAACACACACCGCAGAAAACATAAACTTCCATTAAACATGCACACACACACTCACCTGTTTGCGTAAATCTCCTTGTTTCTGAGGCCGTATCTTCTCCAGCCAGTCCGCTTTGACATCGTCAAAGTAACTCTGTACACGAGATTTTAAACTTTCGTACTGCCATATCGCTGCACCACCGAACGAACAACCTGTAAACTGAGCTGGAGTTATTACGATATTCTCTTATGAATAGAGCAAAAAAATACAACGAAGTAAAAGATTATAAGTCACACACATATTGGACCATATTAGGCATTTAAAAGCCTTCATACATCAATTGTTCCACTGAACTGAATAATTAAAGTGTAACATAAATATGGATGTTTTTTCAAGGATTTACACAGAAGTTTGTTTCTGCATGTTTCATAAATGAGCTCCATCCTTTGTACCTACCCCTATGGTGAAGACAAATGGTTTGACCAGTCTGCCAAATGACCTGGTGGGTGGGTGTGGGGCGGGCGGGTCTGGGGGCGGAGCCACGTCCTTCTTCTGTAGGATTTCATTTGCCTCTATCTCCTCTGCCACAGCCTTCTTTGGCTCCACCTTCTTTGCTACCTTGCGGAAGCCACACCTCTGCTGCGTCTGGAGGGTGAATCTATTTGGAGCAAAACCATGATAAAATATAGCATTAAAATCCATTCATAGTGATTTTCCAATGGGTGGAATGTGGGAAACATACAAACAATTACCCAAAACTGTTCTTTTCTAAAGACCTGTTTGATAAAATAGCCTATAATTTATATATATATATATATATATATATATATATATATATATATATATAAATAATAAACAAAATATAATATATTACAAAATATATATAATTTTATATATATATATATATATATATATATATATAGTTATTATTATTATTATTTTAATTAGTGATTATTATTATGAAGTTTTATTTCATGTTGTCATTAAATAAATCAAAACGCATTGTTTACATCTACAAATGCCATGCCAGAACTAAACCAAAGTTCATCATTATGCACTGTTTAGTATTAAATTCATTCCGTTAAAATATTTTAATACTTTAAGCTCAAGCTTTAATGCATGATCTGATTTAAACCACTAAAGCTCATGCCAGAGGATAAAACAAAGGATCTGAGGGATTCAGTAAATAAATACACATTCAAAGCAGTGTTTGTTACCTGTTTGTCAGGTAGTGCGTGTTGATGATGTCCCTTGTAACCCATCTAACCACTGAACCCCTCACCGCCATCATTACTGCTGCCTCCCTCCGCATCTGCTGCTTCCGCTTCCGGCTCAGACCGCGCCCACAGCGGCCTCTGCTGGAGGAGGACGCTCACTGAAACACACGCTGTGCGTAGATAGAAAATGTTGTAAGCTATTTCAAAATAAAATAAAATAAATTATTTTACAATCAGAATTTCCAAAAAGAACATTTTATTTTTATGCTTACATAGGTAAATTCAGGTAAATTGGGACACTTTTTGCCACTGAGATGAGTGGAGAAAAATGTCACAATCTATTTGTTTATTTAAATTAATTTGTTATTCGGGCATGGTTTATGGTTTATTTTTTTTATTCATTTATTATTTTTTTGTCAGCGTTTATTAATTCATTAATGAAGTTGTTTTTATTTTATATGTATTAACTTGTGATTTTTGTAATTTGCAGGTATTTAGATTTGTTTATTTTACTCATTTATGGCAGTGTGTGTTTATGTATTAATGTAATCATTTTTTCAAGCTTGGACCTTTGTTTTTTATTTATTTATTTATTTTTGCAGAGTTTGGCGCTTTTTTCATTTTTATTAATTTAATTAATTTGCAGATTTGTTAATTTTATTTATTTTTTGGCAGCGTTTGTTTATTTGTTCGATTTAATTATTTATTGGCAGATTTGCGAGTTCACTTTTACTGATTTATTAGGCTATATTTGGCAGGATTTGCATTTTATTTGTATTTTGGTTTTCGCACTTGCTTTTATTATATTTTTTTCTTATTTGCTGAGGCAATGTTTGTCCAATAAAGGAATAAATCAGTGTTCGGTTGCATCTGCGCTCCTCCGCCCGTTCGTCCGGTGCGCGCATCACTCACGCCCTCCAGCGCCAAGTACAGCGCGTGCGCTCCGGTGCTTCGATTCCGCCGTCTCCTCGCGAACATGGCGGCGCCTGCGCTCTCCAGCCGGGCTGGTTCAGCTGGCAACAGCCCCACAGCCACCCCGAACAGTACCAAACACGTCCCGCAGCCCCCCGAACTGGACTTCAGGTCCGGTACCAGGATAGAGGAGCTCAACCGCCTGATCACCGAATTCAGCAAGCACGAGCAGCGGGAGTATGACGACCAGCGAGCGCTCGAGATCCACACGGCCAAGGACTTCATCTTCTCCATGCTCGGTGAGAAAGAGCTCTGCTTAGTGCTTGCACTGATACCATATATCGAGCCGAGAATTTCATGCATCTGAAAGGGGAAGCGCGATTGTGCTTCTCCACTGAATCTGTTCCTCTTTGTCGCGTTTCAGTCTGTGTTGAGCAGTGGATGGGTGTGTGTTTGTACATTCAACACCCTCATGTTTGCATTGTTATTATTCATATGCTTCATGTACATGACCTGTCAAAATCGGGTCAACTGCGTACTGTTAAGGAAGAAAATGGCTTTAAACCAGTATGACTCTTCTGTGGAATATAAAGCGAGATGTTTAGCACAATCTCCAAGCTTCTCTTTTTCTTTTCATTGAAAGTGGAAGGTCAGCAGTGACTGACAATCTTCAGGAAGAACAAAAATGCACATTTGAAGCCATAAGATTGAGTGTGTGATGAACAGACTAAAATGTAAGTTGTTATACACTGAATATTTTCACTTTAAACGAGTAAATAATGGCAGAATTTTTATTTTGTCTAAACTATTGCTTTATGCTTGATTATCGGAAGGAAAAACAATGCAAGACATGGTGAGGAAAAGCAAATGTGAGAATCAAATCAAATGCAAATTCTGTCACATATGATAAATGAATATAAATGATTAAAAAAATCACAAAACTGCAAATAAATAATTAAATGAATATTCCGCAAACAAAAATAAAAACAAATATGCAAACCCTGCTAAAATGATGCTGCAAGTGTGCAAGCATGCAAATTCTTCAGATTGTAAATGGTCATGAATTAAAATTAAAATGCAGTGTTCAAGCAGACCAAGCACCAAGTAATAGGACATAAAAGCTGTGTTTATTTAAGAGTTAGATTCTCAGTGGCAGCAAACAGAAGTGATGCAGTGCGAGCAGAAGAGCCGTCCAGACGCATGAGTTCAGGAGCCCCAGAGCGATGCAGTGAGGCAGAGCTGAACTTCTGCTGTCTGTGCACTGACTCACTGTTTACTCAGCCATGCGCTCACATACATAATCTGCTGACGTACTGTGCTGGAGTAAAATCTGTGGAAAGGATGAAATCAAATCTGACAGTGTGCACATTTTTTGAAAGGGGTCATGGCATGAGAAATCATTGATTTTTTGACATATAACAGGTCCTCCTCATTATAAACAAAGCATTTATTTAATAAAGCTCCAAAAACAACTCGTTTTGATATTGCAGGATCTGTGACTTCACTCAGGCAATTACATTTGCATATGCCTGCCTCCAGAGCAAGATATCGATGAATAGTTATACATCATTGCTCCTCAAGCCCCGCCCACTGGCGTTCAGTCGCTTAAGATGTGCGTTCAGTTTCTGAAGTCATTATAATCACTGATGCCGTCTACGCTGATACAGTATACAGATGTGCGTTCAGTTTCTGAAGTCATTATAATCACTGATGCCGTCTACGCTGATACAGTATACAGATGTGCGTTCGGTTTCTGAAGTCATTATGACTGACGCCGTCTACGCTGATACAGTATACAGATGTGCGTTCAGTTTCTGAAGCCATTATGACAGACGCTGTCTACACTGATACAGTATACAAATGTGCGTTCGGTTTCTGAAGTCATTATAATCACTGACGCCGTCTACGCTGATACAGTATACAGATGTGCGTTCAGTTTCTGAAGTCATTGTAATGACTGACGTCGTCTACGCTGATACAGTATACAGATGTGTCTACACTGATACAGTATACAGATGTGCGTTCGGTTTCTGAAGTCATTATAATGACTGACGCCGTCTACGCTGATACAGTATACAGATGTGTGTCTACACTGATACAGTATACAGATGTGCGTTCAGTTTCTGAAGTCATTATGACAGACGCTGTCTACACTGATACATTATACAGATGTGCGTTCAATTTCTGAAGTCATTATAATGACTGACACTGTCTACGCTGATACAATATACAGATGTGCGTTCAGTTTCTGAAGTTATAATGACTGACGTCGTCTACGCTGATACAGTATACAGATGTGTGTCTACGTTGATACAGGATACAGATGTGCGTTCGGTTTCTGAAGTCATTATAATGACTGACGCCGTCTACGTTGATACAGGATACAGATGTGCGTTCGGTTTCTGAAGTCATTATAATGACTGACGCCGTCTACGTTGATACAGGATACAGATGTGCGTTCGGTTTCTGAAGTCATTATAATCACTGACGCCGTCTACGCTGATACAGTATACAGATGTGCGTTCGGTTTCTGAAGTCATTATAATGACTGACGCCGTCTACGTTGATACAGGATACAGATGTGCGTTCGGTTTCTGAAGTCATTATAATCACTGACGCCGTCTTCACTGATACAGTATACAGATGTGCGTTCGGTTTCTGAAGTCATTATAATGACTGACGCCGTCTACGTTGATACAGGATACAGATGTGCGTTCGGTTTCTGAAGTCATTATAATCACTGACGCCGTCTACGCTGATACAGTATACAGATGTGCGTTCGGTTTCTGAAGTCATTATAATCACTGACGTCGTCTACGCTGATACAGTATACAGATGTGTGTCTACACTGATACAGTGTACAGATGTGCGTTCAATTTCTGAAGTCATTATAATGACTGACACTGTTTACGCTGATACAATATACAGATATGCGTTCAGTTTCTGAAGTCATAATGACTGATGCTGTCTACGCTGATACAGTATACAGATGTGTGTTCAGTTTCTGACCAACTCCACATGCTTGAGTCTGTCGACAACAGGACAAATGGAAGAGTGAAAGATCGTTCACTTTGACATGTCCAGTTTATACGGCTGGTTTGTGTCTCTGTACAGACTTCAGAAGGATCCCAGTGTCGGAAAAAAGTGGATGGTTTATTTTAATGGTGTCCCGGATCGCGTCAGAGGATTGTGTTTGTTCAGAGCATTTTATTTTGTCAGCGTTGCAAAAGAAACATTTGTTGAAAGGTGAAGCAGTTGACTGTATTGGATCTGACAGCAGCTGCATCACAAACTGCAAGTAAATGATTTCATAATGATTTGTCTGAAAATTACGGTTTATATGGATGATAATTTCAATAGCGAGTGGCCGTTGATACTGTTTCCTATGCATTGATGTTAGCCAATCATAACAGCAGCCGTCTACTGACAAGCCTTGAAGGAGCCCCAAAAAAATTGGATCATTTCAGACAGAAGGTTGAAAAAATAGTTTTTCCACATATATATTTCCTTTTTTATTTTGAGCAAAAAAACTTTATTAAAATTATAAGTGAACCACAAGGAACATATTAAAATAATGAAAGATCCACGTCATGACCCCTTTAAGTCACATTATGAAAATAAAATGGGCTGTGATCGCTGTTGCATGTTGAGTTTTACTGCACTTGTATTGGTAGTCGAAGATGTCATCAAATTAGAAAAATGTTGGAATCGTTGGCCTGAATGTGTATTGCTGACTGTTAAACTCGCTGTGGCCTCATAGGAGGAGTGTGACAGATGTGCAGGGCCCAAAAAACACACTCATGCAGAGTCACTAACTTGTTTTTGTTTTCCTGAGATTCTCTAGAGTTACTTATGCTGCTGATGGCAGATTTTAATACCCCCGAGTCACTCACTGGTTCATGAGGTTGAGCTCAGGTGTGACGTCATCTGACACCAGGGATTATTTTCTTCAGGAGTCCGTTTCTAGCGTCTGGTCTGGAATGTTCCTTCTGTTTGTGTAGGAAAAGGTTTTATGGACACTATTGCGTTTGCTCTGTTGTTCTTGAGATTAAAGATTAACCTTTTTTTTTTTTATGCTTTATATGAAATTTTGTTCCATTAGGCAACACCCTTCATTCCCTCTAATGCTGCGCTCACGTCTCGTCAGAATTACTGTAATTGCAAAATAACAACTGTTTACAGCATGTGCAAAACCTTTATCATTACACTAAAGGTGATATTTGTAATCTTTTTTGCATTCATTTAAATTTAATTAATTGAGTTAAATAGACTTATTTTGTTATATTTATGTTAGTGGGGCAGAAGTTACACTGATTGAACGCAGATTTAATTCACCTCCAAAATATTGAAGAACTAAGAAAAGCGCCCAGGTAACATCAGCTATAATAAAATTAGATTTTAAACTGCAGTGTATATCTAAAGTCACTGCCTTTTTTTCATGTTTTCATATTACATCACCAAGGCTTGACATGAACTTTATTGCTCACCAGCCACTGTGGCGAGTGGTTTTCCAAAGTTACTAGCCTCTCCACTGGCCACAATTTTGACATTGATACCATGGGGCAAAACTGCCATATAGATATTTTAATATTATCTCTTAAATTGACAGCAGGTTTATTAGGCTGCTATCACTTTAAGACCTGATGCACAGATCAATTATACTGTTGCACATGCGTTTTCTCAACTGTTTATGTTCACTAAAACATAACTGACTGTGTTTACGTGAATACTCACCAAGAATGGCGTTTTGACATTATTTTGTGTGTATTTGTCTGTTTAAGCGCAATAAGCAGCGAAAAACAACTCAATTTAGTACTGAGAGGCGGCTTTATATGAGCGTACTGTCGGTGTGAACACAGAATCTGAGGGAATGAGTAAAATTATGTGCAATATGCGCAGTCCCACGCCAAAATACAAGCCTTGTAACACCAACAATATTCATCTGGAGCAAATGAAAAGAGTTAGTGAGGGGAGGCGGGTTTGTGTGTCAAAACGCTGTCAGAGAGATGAGAGAAAGTGTAGCTGGTATTAGGGCTGGGACAATAAATTGATGCATCATGATTTGTGGATCGCTTCTGAGATTTTCCGAATGCATTGCGATTCTCTCTCGAATCGATTCTGAGTTTTGTTTTTAACAGCAGATGGTGCTCTAGGCTGGTTTTTAACTGCGTGCTCAAATGTTCATGAAGAAGAGCGCTTGTGCGTTCGGCTGAGTCTGAGAATGTACTTGCACCTCAGAATGATTTTATGATGCAAGATTAATGTAAACAGCCCACTGCAAACACCCTTGTAATTCACTTCAACCTTTTCGAACTTTATGAATGATTAATATAGAAGGTTCAAGTGGTGGAATTGGAAGCAAGCAGAGTATGGCTGTTTCTAAAGCATGCAGTGTCATCTGCTTTTAAAAACTAAGCTCAGAATTGATTCGAGAGAGAGAGTTGCGATATATATATATATATATATATATATATATATATATATATATATATATATATATATATATATATATATATATGGAAAATCTCAGAATTAATCCAGAATTATTTCTTGATTCATGATGCATCGATTTATTGTCCCAGCCCTCTCTGGTATTGTGTATCTTTGTGGAAAATGAGTATTGGAAGCGTTTCAGATATTTCAGTATCTATGTATTGAAAAAGTGACATTTTTGACTACACTACATTGCACTAAGTTTATTATTTCAGATGCCTTTCTAAAAGACTACAATTGAAAAATGTATATATTATATATAAAATTCAACCCGCCAAAGTGGCTAGTAGGAGTGACTGCGTTACACGCCACTGCGGGTATTAATGTCAAGCCCTGAATATCACAAAAATGTGGGACGAAGTGGGAGAAGTAAGGGTTTCCATCAAATTCCCAACAGAAACTATTTCAGACATTGTTTTCACAAACACACGCGTTTGCCTGTGCAATTTGACAATCAGAAAACAGATGACATAAAGGCCCTGTCCCAAATGGCACTTGCGGTCTTGTGGACTTACAATGGCCACCAAGTTTGCGTGTCCGTTAAGTCCATAGTGTCCCATTTGTCATTTAAGGTTTCAGAAGGGCATTTGCTAGTGCCCCCTTTGCAGCCGATAAGCTCCCTCAATGCTCACGTTTGCCAAGCCACACAGCAGACTTCTACCCAACAGTCAAAGTGGCATTACGTCACGAAAGTGTGGACTCGAATGAAGATTGCAAGGGCTTAGGGTTCCAGTTGGGACAGGGCCAAACACAGCATTTGTCCCTCTCTAATGATGTTATTTCTGTTTTCAGGCATGGTGCAGAAGTTGGACCAGAAGCTTCCGGTTGCCAATGAGTACCTGCTGTTGTCCGGTGGGGTGAGGGAGGGTGTGGTCGACATGGATCTGGACGAGCTGACGGTGTACGCGAGGGGAGCGGATTACGACATGGACTTCACGCTGCTGGTTCCCGCGCTCAAACTCCATGACCGAAACCAACCGGTCACGTTGGACATGCGTCACTCTGCGCTCTGCCACTCCTGGCTCAGCCTCCGACTGTTTGACGAGGGAACCATCAACAAGTGGAAGGACTGTTGCACTGTGGTCGACCATGTTAACGGCGCAACCAACTACTTTTTCTCGCCCACGCTAGTGGCTGATTGGTTCTACGAATCCATTAGTATGGTTTTGGCAGAGATTCAGAAGAAGCCGCAGCGCGGTGTTCCGAGGGTCGAGAAGGTTGAGCGCAATGCAACAGTTATCTCCATCATCTTGGGCGTCGGGGGCAGCCGGATGTTGTACGATGTGGTACCAGTGGTGTCGTTCAAGGGTTGGCCCGCGGTGGCCCAAAGCTGGCTGATGGAAAACCATTTTTGGGATGGGAAAATCACAGAGGAGGAAGTGATTAGTGGGTTTTATTTGCTGCCTGCATGCTCTTCTACAGGCCAGAAGGAAAACGAATGGCGTTTGTCGTTTGCGCGCAGCGAGGTGCAGCTGAAGAAGTGCATCTCTGCGAGTCTGATGCAGGCGTACCAGGCTTGTAAAGCTCTGATTATTAAGTTGCTGTCTCGACCCAAAGCTATCAGCCCGTACCACCTGCGCTCGCTTATGCTTTGGGCCTGCGACCGCCTGCCGCATACGTACTTGGCGCAGGAAGACTATGCCGCGCACTTCCTGCTTGGTTTGATCGATGACTTGCAGCATTGCTTGGTGAATAAGACCTGCCCTAATTACTTCATCCCACAATGCAACATGCTAGAGCACCTCAGCGACGACACGGCCATGCTACATGCCCGCAAGTTGTCATCCGTACGCTCCGACCCAGCGGAGCACTTGCGGAGCGCAATCGAGCACGCAAAAGCCGCCTCGCGGCTCACGCTTGAGCTTCAGTGGCGCGGTGGAAGCTCAAACCTACCGTCGCCCCTCTCGGACCCGGGAGGCGATCAGCAACCGGACGACCGGCTTGCTAAGAAACTCCAGCAGCTGGTCACAGAGAATCCTGGGAAGTCCATCTCAGTTTTCATCAACCCAGACGACGTCACACGACCTCACTTTCGCATTGATGATAAATTCTTCTAAAGCCACACCCACTGATCTAATTGGAACACTGTCTGCAGACAACCTCACCTTCGCATCGGTGACATTCTTCTGAAGCCAAGCCCTCTGATCTGATTGGCTGCTAGCTGAAGACATCACGCAACCTCAATTTCGCATTGATGATAAATTCTTCTGAAGCCACGCCCTCTGATCTGATTGGAACACTAACTGTAGACCTCACCTTCGCATCGGTGACATTCTTCTGAAGCCATGCCCTTTGATCTGATTGGACGTTGACTGTAGATGACCTCACTTTCACATCAGTGGCAAATTCTCTTAAAGCCACGCCCCCAAATCTGACTGGATGCTGACTAAAGACGACATCATACAACTTTCACAACGATGACAAATTCTTTTGAATCCACACCCACTGATCTGATTGGAACACTGACTATGGATGACCTCACCTTCGCATTGGTGACATGCTTCTAAAGCCATGCCCTCTGATCTGATTGGAACACTGACTGCGGATGACCTCACCTTCACATTGGTGACATTCTTCTGAAGCCACACCCCCTGATCTAATTGGACTCTGACTGCAGATAACCTTACTTTCACATCAGTGACAAATTCTTCTGAAGCCACGCCCCCAAATCTGATTGGGCGCTGACTACAGATGACGTCACACAACCTCACTTTCGCATTGATGACAAATTCTTCTGAAGCCACGCCCCCAAATCTGATTGGGCGCTGACTACAGGTGACGTCATGCAACTTCACTTTCGCATCGATGACAAATTCTTCTGAAGCCAAACCCTTTGATCTGATTGGGCGCTGACTGCTTTGTTCTGTTTTTAATGAGTTCCAGAAGCATAAAGCCGTGTGTTTTGCACAGCGCTGGAGATGTTAAACGCTTCAGAATATGATATTAAAAATGGACATGATCCTGTTTCACTGCTGCCAGTTGAAGTCGTGTTCACATATCTGTTCCTCCCCGTTACAGATGCCCAGTTTTTACTGGAAGGAGAGAGAGAGAATGAGAGATTTATGGAGGATGTGGAGGGAGGATGGTTTGTGAATGGCTCATGTGGAAAACAGGAAACCCATAACTCCACTCAGAAGTGCAATTAGACAAAATGTGTTTATATGCTTTACTTGTAAGTACACTGTAACGTTATACTGTAAACTCTATTTTAGACACGATCGTTTTCACAAACACACTGGCTGAACTTTTATTCACAAACCGCACACTAGGCCTCCAAAAATACACAGAAACACACTCCCTGTGATGATGGATGTTTGTTTCGTTTAAAACAAAATCTCTTTGGGTGAATCTCATGAAAACATGTCCAGGTAACATTTTACAACTCCAAACATATAAGTATTTATATTTTGCATGAAGAAAATAAAGCCTATTTTAGAAAATGTTTTTCATTTTGACCATATTTTCATGACATTTAAACACATTTTAAACCCCAACTTTTTTATTCTTATTACTGTAATACTGTATTTTTTGTTTATTATTATTATTATTATTAAATTAAAGGTCATACTTCAAATAATATCAGGATAAAGATATACTTTGCAGTTTAAATAATATATATTTTTCGCATTGCATTGAGAATTGCGAGGCTCTTCATGAAAAATCTTGATCCTAAAATAGGCTTTTAAATTGGTTTCATGAGATTCACCCCTTGAAAAAAAAATCAAAAGAATACTTTATTTGTTTGTGTGTTTTTATAATATATTATGCTGCTAAACATGATAGGTGCATTAATAATTTTTGTTTTTGTAATAATTTGAGTATTTTGGTCATTGTGTTGTAACTCTGTCTGTACTGCTGTAATTAACCCCGCCCACTTCTCCCAGTTAGACCAATCTGACGGGCCGATTATCAGCATCAACCAATCACGTGATGTGCACTCATTTATTACTGACACATGCATATCTTTGCATGTAATTGGTAGAAGGGACCGATTATAACAGACCAAACGTGAATCTTCAAGCTCTACAGGGACCAATCGTAATGCCTTATCACTGAAATCAACCAATGGGGTGTTTTTATTCCGATTAAGGGGAACCTAAAGACTCTTTTTCAACCCCGACCGTGCGTTTCTCTTTATATCTGAATCAGGACATATCAGAACTAAACTGAACATGTTGATTTATTTTAGCTGTCATCATTAGACTGATGTCCATGATAAAATGTACATGTTATTTAGACTTATGCTTGATAAATATCTCTGATATGCCAGCGGGCTTATGGACACCTCAGCAAAATAACATATCTGCTCTGGATCAGTGTTGCATTGCATTTTAACTTGTGTTTGGTAAATAAAGCTGTACAGAAATACAGATGTGTGAGAGAGATCTTGATTATTCTGTTTTGCAATTCCACAATGACCTAAAATATGTTTTTCAGTATAGGAATTTTGCAAATAATTGGATGTATCAAACGTTTGGGGTCGGTAAGAGGTCCCCCTTGAGGTGAAAATCAAGTTTTAATGTTGTTTATGTGTATTGTTTTTAATATTCTTTAAGACAAACCTTGTACAAATTCATAACGGTTTGAAATCGCTGGTGTCTGACGTCACAAACCTTGTAACCCTTTTCTTTCCGTGTTTCGCAGTAGTGGAAGTCGTTATAGTTGGGTAAACTTTTAGCGGTGAATGAGAGTGATTGATAACGGCAGTCAGAACGAAGAGAGAAAGATGTAATATTAACCGTCACTCCCGCCCCTGTATTAGAAACACCCTCACAGCAGCGTTAACTCGTTTTTTTTTTTTGTATTTTGATGCAGCGGTAATATAGCCTAGTACTAAGTATAGTGTTATAAATGTACATTTTTAAAAAATGAAAGTATAAATTTTTTTGCAGGATTTACGATATTGATGACCGTTAAAACGCGTCATCACAGTTTGTGAAAAGGGTCTATCAACTTCCCGGCGGGCTTAGCGTAGTTTCAAAAGAAGTTATTTTTTTTTCTGTTGATATGAACAATCGGGTAGATTTAACAATATATCGGTTGTTTTACGATGCTATGATGAACTATATGCTCCACTGACGTTCAAAGCATTTAGGATATTCATTTTTAGAAGGCAGCTGTCTCTGAGATGAAGAATGGGAACGGTTTGTGTAACATTATTAACACATTATTAGCTGTTTGATAACATAGTCAAGTAAAAGGCTAATCATATTACTGTTATGTGTCCGACGTTGTAAAATGCGATGCATTGTGCAGCGTTTACCTCAGTTCGAGTGGATCTCTGAGCTCGTGAGTGGAGGCGGGGCTAATTAGCATATTCATAAATCCGCGTATAGTAAATGAGGCAAGGGTGTAGAGTTACATTCAAGCTATTTTAAGGCTTTTTTAAAGATTTGTTTTTTCACAGGAAAAAAAAACACGTTTAAATATGTAATTTTGGTGTAAGTTTTTTGAGTTTTGCCAACTTATTTGGGTTTACAGTGTGTCAAAATATATTGCTATTACCTATTTGTCTGTAGTTAGAGAGCATCGTCCGGGATCATAACCCACATGCTGTCAGCTAAATGCCCTTTTACTACTGTATAAAAAATCACTGACACTGCAGGAGAAACTTTTGGATGGAGGTTTTCCTCCAGGAGCTCAGCTCTGCTTCTAATCTTAGCGCGAGCGCGCAAGGACAGGTGTACCAAAGTGCTGCGACTGTGACTTTACGGATGTGTGTGTAAGAAAGGTAAATGCTGAGAAGTTTATCAGTACAATAGAATGCTACTTTCTAAAGCTCAGCACAGGTTGATGGTGTGTGTGTAAATGCTGAGAGCTGTTGTTATATATTGCTGACCCTGAGGAAGGTGGAGTTTCAAACTGAGTTCACATTTGGATATGACACAGCTGCTTATTCAGTTTTGCTTAAGCAGCTGAATACTAAAATAATCCAGCTCAATTTATATATGACTGTGTGTGAGTTTGTTCAGTCCATGCCAGGTTATTTTTATTTTTTGCCGTCTCAGCATCTCCGTCCACCTGTTTCGCCCACCGTGTTTTTTGACGTTCAAAGACCTTCTTATAGGTAATTTCAGATCGGACACTTCGATTCATAAAGTTGTAGCCTAAAGTTTTTAAAGTTGATGATAGTGTAGCCTATCGTCAATGATTAGGGATAAACGAAATGTGCCACACCAGTCCTGAAAAGTGAATCCAAAGCGTCTCGATCGCCCCCAGGTGGCTGGATGCAGTATAGGTCACAAACCCCGCCCTCTCCATGTAACGTAATGGGACGTGAGACAAACTACATGTCTTGTTTTTGTTTTTGTTTTTTTTTCCAAAGATGGTCTCTGTAATTTTAGGCAGTTTTTATCACGATGATGTTAGTTAAAGTGTTCATTCTTTAAATAAGTATGTTTTTAGTTAGTTATTTGATGCTATAAAAACGCGGGGTTTGACGTCATGATTGACAGCTTCTCTTGAGTAGTCACGTGAAGCACCAGCAGACTTTTTTCTGGATCTTCGGGCAAAGATTGGAGCTTAAAATTTAATTTCTACATTTCTAGAAATGTTTATTTCACACCGGCATAATGAGTTGTTTTGCAGTTGAGTTGTTCTCGAGCGCCACATTGACACACTGGCGGCTTCACTTACTACAGTGGAGGAGAGTGAAGGTGCGTCATCCATCTTGTTTTACAGCTGGGATAAACCAAAGGTTGTAAGTTCAAACTCTGCTTCATCCATCTCTAGTCTCACCTATAGATTTACTGCATTAAACATGCGGAGGTTAATGATAAAGCTGAATATACTTGTTTGCTTGTAATATCTAGAAAACTTAGTTCTTCTTTTGTCTTTCTATCAACCACACTTTTGTTTCCTACACTCTTAAAAATAAAAGGGTGTTTTGGCAGCGATGCGACAGAAGAACCATTTTGATTTTCCAATTTTGCTCTTTATTGATGATAATTTTGCTCTTTATTGTCAATTCTCATGGAAATTAAAAACCATAATAGAACCCCCCTCCCACACACACTAATATAAAAAATGATTCAGTAAACCAATTGTAAATGTAAAAAGAACCATTTCTTAGGCTGTTTTGTAGATCTGTTATATATGTCGGCCTACTTTTTAATATATTATTTAATTATTTTATTAGCTTTTATTTACTTATTTTGATATTGGTGCTACAAATAAAGCTATTATAGCCTTATTATTTTATTATAGGCTAATTTTGACTATTTTCCGTTCTCAACTAGACTAAATTAAAAACATTCACTCAAAATAGAAAAACAAAAAACACTCGACAATTATTCAATAAACTGATTGACAATGTAAAAACAACATTTTGCCCCTGTTTTTACGAACCTATTATTTTTGTAGGCTGTTTTTTTGTTTTAATTATATTTTGATTTTTAAAAGTGACTATTCATTATCCATTCTCAAGGAAATTAAAAACACACAGTAGCCTACACCCATAATAGTAAGAAAAAACACACACAAATGTAAAAAATGATTTAATAAATCTTAAAAATATTCTCAATTGTTCTATATTAATATCAAAGTACTAACTTATCTGATACCATCACTGTACCATGGTAAGGTTGATCAGAGGATCACATCAGGCTCCGTTTATGAGGCGTCACATGACACCTGCGGTGACGTCACGCCCGTGTGTCTGATAGCGGCGGAGCTTGCGGCAGCTCCCGTTAACGGCGCGCGGAACGAGCCCGGGTCAGACGCACGCTCCAGCATCAACAAACACCACCACACCCGTGATTCCGCGGTCGCCTCAGCACCGGATCGCGCGTGAAGCGACTGACAGCTGCTCTCACGTGAGAGTCGCGCCTGTGCGCAGCAGCGCGAGCCAGGACCGAAGCCAAGCGGACGGACGCAGTCTTCCTCAGCAGCATCTTCATCCTCCGTGACAGACAGCAGCGCAACGGGAGATGGAGAGCAAAGACAAGAGCGCCGGTGAGCTTCTGACGTAATTTCACGGACAGGGCTGGTGTGTGTGTGTACATGACTGTAAGTGTGTGTGTGTCTGTGTGTGTGTAGACTGCGGTACTCAGGTCTGCTGTCCTGACAAGGGTCTGGGTGGGGTGTGTGTGTGTTCATGTGTGATGCTTATCAGATGCCAAGCGTGTGATGCATCTGCAGATGTTTTAAGTGCCATTGTGTTAAAACATCCTGATGCAGCAGAAATGCCTCCTGGATGGGGTTCGGACAGGGAAGGGTGGTCTTCCTCTTCCTCCACGCATCACATTCATCACAGTCCTGGGCGTGTGTGTGGCAGCGAGCTGTCGATGCATCGAGTTCCTTTACATGATGAGACACCTGTCTGTATCATACGATGTGTTTTTGTAAGCGTTTGGGTGTGTGTAACAGTAGCCGTGATTGTTTTTGTCTCGTAAACATCAGGTTATTGATCGTATAGGGCTGCACGGATGATATAAGTGTGTGCTGATGATGTTCTTGCATCGCAGTCATCAACATTCAGGACGTGTAGCGCTTTCACTTTACTGCACCCTCATGTTCAGAAGTGTACTCTTAAACAATGCTCTAGAACACTCTTAAAAATAAAGGCATTGGTGTCGATGGTTCCATAAAGAACCTTTGACATCATTCGTGGAATCTTTCAAATGAGTTTATGCTCCTCAGTTTTTTAGAAGTGAATACGCTATAAGCTCTGATCAATGAGGCCTACGATCAATCAGAGATACAAAACCTGTGCTAATTGAAAGAAAACAAGTTGATAAAAATATTGTTTTTTTGTAGACCAGTCATTTTTGAACACAAAAGTAGGATTTTCAGCACAGCACGAGGGTCAAGATGTGCTGTAGAGCATCGAACAACTCTCAGTGTAGTTACTGCACCTGTGTGTGTGATGTTGGTGTGATTTATGGCCCAGCATTCAGGACTAATAAATGCATTTGGGTCATCAGAGTCCGTCTAAATGTGATGTACAGTATGTAGCTGTTTGTGTATGTGCAGTAAATACAGCGGCCCCAAAACCTAAAAACAAAGGTGCTTCATTGGCATTGAAGATTCCATTAAGAACCTTGAACATCCATGGAACCGTTCCATTCCACAAAAAGTGGAAAACGGTTCTGGTAACACTGTTACATGTAGTTACTGTAGTAATAACTATAAATTATGCATAATTACATCCAACTAACCCTAAAACAAACCCTAATAATCCTAACCTCAACCATATAGTAAGTACATTTAATTACAGACACCTTAAAATAAAGTGTAACCAATAATGGTTATTCTAAGAGATTTTCATTGAAAGGTTATTTATGGAACCCATAATGATTCTTTATATGGCATTGCTGTGAAAATCCCTTTTGGAATGTTTATTTTTAAGAGTGTAAGTCACACTCAAAAATGTTTGAATGTCTTTAATTAACTTTTAATTAAAATATCAAGCATGCAAACAAATTCTGGAACTAATTATTTTCACTGACTTTGCAAATCAGTTAATTGGTGTGGCGGTGATTTTTAGTGGTTAGTTGAGGCCAAAAGATGCTTTCAAGCTCATTTCATGAGTTGCTGCATTCTATACACATTATTTTTAAGGTAACACTTTACAATAAGGTTTCATTAGTTCAAATTAACTAAGAATTAACAATACCTTTAACAGCATTTATTAATAATACACCATTTTGAAACCTGTATTTTTAAGGGTGTCAGACTTCCGATTAGCCACTATAGGTTGGCACTACAAACCAGTGTGTTTATGATTATGATAATAAACTAATAATATATGATAACAAATATTAGCATGCAACAAGTCGGTCTGACTTATTCAAAAGTAATGTGTCCAAATAAAAACTCAAAGGGGGGCGATATTGTGCACATAATTTTAAACCGTCTTCTGTTACCATCAGTTTATTTACTCTTTAAAGATCTGTTACAGTGTCGTGAGAAATCGAGTCCCCCCCAGGAATCAGGTCTCCTTTAGGATCCAGGCGGTAATGCCTGATCAAAAGGTGCTATTGTGATGTCTTGACTAATTATAACCTATTTCACTATTGTATGATGTTTATTACATTAAGTGCACAAACAACATGCTTGAAATATAAAATGATCTAAAAATGCTACCCATTAAAAGTCTGTTGAACCAATGAGATCACTCAAGGTCCTAAAGGAAACTGGATTCCTGGGGGGACTCGATTTCTCACCACAACAGTGCTTCCAAAATCGTATACTGTCTGGATTAGGTACATTTGAATTTGAACTGACGTAGCCCCGCCCCTTTTCAGTGCTGCGCTTGTTGTGTTCTGTCTTCCGGTTTGTATTTCCACAGCAGTTATGACATCCGCTTCAAACATTACAATGCTCATAATAAGTAAATCCACTTCACCAGCTAATTACTCTTCGACAGCGATGTCATAGAAATATATAGAGCTACCGCAAAAACAGAAGTTCAAACACAAAAATTCTAAAGATGTTTATGTGCTTGTTTCTCTGGCGCATAATGTCTATGTAAGCAATAAGGTACACGAGGCTGTGCTGTATAGTGAACAAGTCACGGCTGAAGGGCGTTGTTATTAGGCAAGACGCGAAGTGGAGTAACCCCTTTAGCCGTGACTTGATTCATGATACAGCACTAGCCTCGAGTACCTTATTGCTTTTATAATATGGTTAGCACACAATTCAAATATTAAAGCCAGAAATATGTATCAATGCAACTTTCATGAAGTAAACTTTCACTAAAGCCTTCCTTCCGCCGGGAAAAATAGTCCCTGACCGTGAACAGCAACAGAAGTTACATTATTACGCCATTAGATGGCGGCAAAGACTGTCTTTATGAGTGTGTCAGTCAGTAGCGAAGACTTTTATATTGAAAAGTCTGAATTGTTGTGAACACGGAACAAGACCCAATGCTTTGACTTGCGCTGTCAGTCATGGGAAAACCCCTTAACTGTTAAAAGGACAAGATAGTACATTGGATATTTTTTATTAGGAACATAGGACTGACCTGAAGGAAAATGCTAAATCTGAATGCAGGTAATAAACTCGCTCACTTCTCACAATACTCTTCTACATAATACAGTACTTTTTAATGAACAATATCAATTGAGAACATATAGTTTACGTTGCTAAGAGTGGTTGCTAAGGGTGTTGTCTAGTGATACACAGAATCGTTGGGTGGAGCGGAATCAAGGACAGGAACTAACCGTTTTATAAATAGTATATAGAATATGGGTTGCACTTTATTTTACAGTACGTGTACGTGCACTTTCAGTGTACTAACCAAGAAAGTACTGAATTATATAAGGTAACTACATGGGTTAAGATTAGGTTTAGGGTTAGGTTCAGGACTAGTACCTAGTTATTACCCAGTTATTGTAATTACTACGATAAGCATATAGTATGTACATGTGAAACAGGACTGTAAAATAAAGTGCTAGGAGAATATGGGTAGTATGGATAGTTGCGTCCCAAATGAGGCACTATAAACTATGCGCTTATAAACTATGTACATAAGCACTATGTAAAAATAAGGTTATTTTGCTATTCAACATCATGTTCAACATTGGAGTCTGATAGCTCCTCCCCCTCTGCTATGTAATTAAAGCTGCAACACTCAAGTGTATGAAGTGTTCAACATTCCATACTTCATTTTTTCAGTTAATTAAGTGCATCACCCATCCGTGTATTTAAAGTGTACTTTTTCTATTTGGAATATTCTATGTACAAAACATCATAGAATACTGCATTAATAGTCCGCAAATTGGAACTCACATAATGAAATTCGGATGTACTACATCCGCCATTTTGTTGTTACTGTCACGTGACCTACCAGCCTCAGTTGCGTCGCTCCACTGGCATTCATAAATCCTCTTCCGTGGCCTCATGGGATAGTAAAGTGTCCATCAAATGCATACTTCAGAATCTCGGCGGAAGTAGTAGATCATTTCGCTTGATGTTTTTCGAATTCTGTGTATTCGGAAATATTACTCTGTTGGCGTACTTAACACATTTAGCAATTGCCTGCCTTCATGCTCATCTATTGTTTTAGCGTTTCAAACCATACAATTTGCTTGTTGTCAGATGTTTTGCTTGGAAAATGTCATTTGTGTAAATGGCATTTGATATTTTGTCTAATGCAATTGATATTCAAAGAAATGTAAGTGTCCAAATACCTTTACACAAACATATATCCTTAACATTTTACTGAGAAATCAGTGTCATCAGAAGGAATGTTTCGTGGCGTATCTGTTGGTGTGTGTGTGTAAACTGATAGTTAGGGTGATGCTCGCAATTGATTTTGGCTCTGACTGTCAGATGATAGGACAACAAAGTTAAACACCGTCTCACTCACACACATACTGTCTGTCTCTCAGTATATCCACCTGGAGGAGTGTATCAATGTCAGTATATTCTTTTGCAGTCTGAATGGTTCTTCCGAGCGCCATGATTTCAGTTAAGATCAGAGGGTGAATGTTAAATTTAGGGAGTCTGAGACTTAGACTTGATAAATAATGTCTGGTCCACATTGCAGTTTATTCCAGCCAAAAAAATGCCCACTTTGACAGGAAGAGTTTGCAGTCTACTGCACTGAGCATCAGCACTAGAAATCTGTCGATTAATGCACTTAGTAGCAAGTAAACTGGCTCAAGCACTTTATATGTTAGTCAGATGGTATCTTTCTGTCTAAATCGGTGGTTCTTAATCACAGTATGCTCAGAAGTGGATCAGAGTTTATTGAGGGTTAAAAGAAAATCGTGGCTAAACTGAGGCTTTAGATGAGTGTGTACAGGATTACACAGACTGTTTGTGTGCTGCTGCTAATGATTCATCCTAGTACAGGTGAATGCTGGGAAATGGTGGGTCACCTGAGAGCACTTTGTTTTCCATCTCTTGGGGATTTTAAAGGTGCAGTGATTTATGCACAACTAGCAATCTTGTTTTACATATACAGATGCTGGTCATATAATTAGAATATCATCAAAAAGTTGATTTATTTCACTAATTCCATTCAAAAAGTGAAACTTGTATATTATATTCATTCATTACACACAGACTGATATATTTTAAATGTTTATTTCTTTTAATTTTGATGATTATAACTGACAACTAAGGAAAATCCCAAATTCAGTATCTCAGAAAATTAGAATATTAGTTAAGACCAATACAAAGAAAGGATTTTTAGAAATCTTGGCCAACTGAAAAGTATGAACATGAAAAGTATGAGCATGTACAGCACTCAATACTTAGTTGGGGCTCCTTTTGCCTGAATTACTGCAGCAATGCGGCGTGGCATGGAGTCGGTCCGTCTGTGGCACTGCTCAGGTGTTATAAGAGCCCAGGTTGCTCTGATAGTGGCCTTCAGCTCTTCTGCATTGTTGGGTCTGGCATATCGCATCTTCCTCTTCACTATACCCCATAGATTTTCTATGGGGTTAAGGTCAGGCGAGTTTGCTGGCCAATTAAGAACAGGGATACCATGGTCCTTAAACCAGGTACTGGTAGCTTTGGCACTGTGTGCAGGTGCCAAGTCCTGTTGGGAAATGAAATCTGCATCTCCATAAAGTTGGTCAGCAGCAGGAAGCATGAAGTGCTCTAAAAATTCCTGGTATACGGCTGCGTTGACCTTGGACCTCAGAAAACACAGTGGACCAACACCAGCAGATGACATGGCACCCCAAACCATCACTGACTGTGGAAACTTTACACTGGACCTCAAGCAACGTGGATTGTGTGCCTCTCCTCTCTTCCTCCAGACTCTGGAACCCTGATTTCCAAAGGAAATGCAAAATTTACTTTCATCAGAGAACATAACTTTGGACCACTCAGCAGCAGTCCAGTCCTTTTTGTCTTTAGCCCAGGTGAGACGCTTCTGTTGTTCAAGAGTGGCTTGACACAAGGAATGCGACAGCTGAAACCCATGTCTTGCATATGTCTGTGCGTAGTGGTTCTTGAAGCACTGACTCCAGCTGCAGTCCACTCTTTGTGAATCTCCCCCACATTTTTGAATGGGTTTTGTTTCACAATCCTCTCCAGGGTGCGGTTATCCCTATTGCTTGTACACTTTTTTCTACCACATCTTTTCCTTCCCTTCGCCTCTCTATTATTGTGCTTGGACACAGAGCTCTGTGAACAGCCAGCCTCTTTTGCAATGACCTTTTGTGTCTTGCCCTCCTTGTGCAAGGTGTCAATGGTCGTCTTTTGGACAACTGTCAAGTCAGCAGTCTTGCCCATGATTGTGTAGCCTACAGAACTAGACTGAGAGACCATTTAAAGGCCTTTGCAGGTGTTTTGAGTTAATTAGCTGATTAGAGTGTGGCACCAGGTGTCTTCAATATTGAACCTTTTCACAATATTCTAATTTTCTGAGATACTGAATTTGGGATTTTCCTTATTTGTCAGTTATAATCATCAAAATTAAAAGAAATAAACATTTGAAATATATCAGTCTGTGTATAATGAATGAATATAATATACAAGTTTCACTTTTTGAACGGAATTAGTGAAATAAATCAACTTTTTGATGATATTCTAATTATATGACCAGCACCTGTATATATATATATATATATATATATATATATATATATATATATACACACACAATACCGTTTAAAAGTTTGATTTGATTTTATGTTTATTTGATAAAAAAACTACAGTAAAAATGGAAATTGTGATTTTAAATTATAAAGTATTTAAACAATAACTGTTTTCTATGTGAATATATAGTAAAGTGTAATTTATTCCTGTGATCAAAGCATCATTACTGCAGTCTTCAGTGTCACATGATCCATCTGAAATCATTCTAATATGCTGATCTGCTGCTCAAGAAACATTTCTGATTATTATCAATGTTGAAATGGAAATCTTTTGTAACTTTATAAATGTCTTTAGTCACTTTTGATCAGTTTAATGCAGCCTTGATGAATGAAAGTATTAATTTCTTTCAAAACAAATCTTACTGACTCCAGACTTTTTAATGCTAGTGTATATTTTAGACTGTTTTGTAGAGATATTTGGGTGTTTGATATGGTGTGTTTTTTCTAACAGCAGGTGGCAGTGTACAGTGAGACAGAGAGAGAGAGAGAGAGAGAGAGAGAACCTCCATCAGAATGATTTACTGCTGCAGATGCATCAGAGACACACGCAGTACAAACATTATCTCGTAAAAATGAAACATGTATCTAGAGCCTTCTCAAAGAGATCTATCTATCTATCTATCTTTCATTCTATCTATCTATCTATTAGAGCAGCATGTTTTTGGATAAACTGAGAATTGTGATTTTTTTGTTTCAAATAGAGTTCATGATTTACAATTCTATCGAAGCTTGTTTCCATCACAATTCTGATTTTTTTCCCTCACAATTATGTTTATATCTCGCAATTCTGACTTTATAACACGCAATAACTGTGAGTCATAAAGTCCAGATATGAGGAAAAAAGACTGAATTGCGTGATATAAACTCACAATTATGAGAAAAAAAGTCAGTATTGTAAGATAAAAAGTCGCAATTACCTTTTTTTTTTTATTCAGTGGCGGAAGCAAGCTTCCATATGATTCTCAGATAATTCTGAACAGATGACTAAACAAAATAACGTAATTTACTAGAGGTTCTGACAAAATGTAATTTGCTGCAGTCTATTTATATTTAATTAATTTGAATGATTTTTTTTTTTTTTTTTAAATTGGCTTGAATGAATGATTCAATGACTCACTCATAAATACTTCACTTATTTCATTACTGGATGAATCAGCGTTTTTGAACAAATCTCTTTGAGTGAATGATTCAATGACTCACTCAAAAATACTTCACTTATTTCATTACCGGATGAATCAGCGTTTTTGAACAAATCTTTTGAGTGAATGATTCAATGACTCACTCATAAAGCCTTATTTCATTACTGGATGAGTCAGTGTTTTTGAACGAATCTCTTGAGTGAATGATTCAATGACTCACTCATAAATACTTCACTTATTTCATTACCGGATGAATCAGCGTTTTTGAACAAATCTTTTGAGTGAATGATTCAATGACTCACTCATAAAGCCCTCACTTATTTCATTACTGGATGAATCAGCGTTTTGAACGAATCTCTTGAGTGAATGATTCAATGACTCACTCATAAATACTTCACTTATTTCATTACTGGATGAATCAGCGTTTTTGAACGAATCTCTTGGGTGAATGATTCAATGACAAATAAATTTTTTAAACCGTCACTAATGATGTAATCGATACAATCATTATTTGAAGCATAAAGTTACTTTCAAAAGGTGATTTGCTATATTTTGATCGCTTCTGTAGACATCAGTGTTTATATTCGAACTATAAACTATTATCCCAGTACTTGTGTGATCATTTGAATGATTGTAAGACAGAAACACTGATACTGTGTGGTTGAAAAGACTGTTTTTGAAGCTGTTTCATACCTATACATGACAACTGCTGTCTCTGGATCAGCGGCACTATCTACCTACCTATCTATCTATCTATCCATCTATATATCTATTTACACAGAAAATGGAGTGATTCTCTGAGACTGTTGAATCTCTCTTCACATTTCCTCATGTTCTCCATTTTTCTGTGTGTGTGATTAATGGTCGGTAATGAAATCATTGATTTGTGTGTGTTGTGGCCTCATAACCTTGGTTAGATGGAAGTGTGTTTGATTTAGGTCCGTGTCATCTCTGATCTGTCCCTCTCTCTCACACACACACACAGTATACAAATAGATGTGGTGAAAAGCCTTAAATACCAGCTCTCACATGGTGACACGCCGTAAACAAGATCCGTTCAATCACATGACCTCGCCGTGTCACAGAGTTCACGAACACAATGACATTTCTCATCAATAACACTAAACCAGCACCAATTCAGCATGAACACATTTATGCATTTACACACACACACAAGTAAAACATGATTGTACTTACACAAAAGGGAAGTTTTATTTTATTATGCGTGGGTGTGTATATCTGTATTGTACTGATTGTGTGCAATGTCCAATCACTAGCCAGGAAAAAGTCACATGACTAAATGTTCCAATTGGCTGTGACTGAGTCGTATGTTTACATGCAGTCATTTTCCTCGAACGGAATGAATCCAATCCGATTTTAGATTGTAGATTAGTCGATTTTAAACATTATTTGGGTGCTTGTAAACGCAGAAATGTGCAACATTTTCACTTTCAGTGAGGACAGGAAGAGCAGTCAACACTCAGATGTTGGTTTGGACAGGGTGTTGCTATAAAACAGTCCTGTAGTGTTGAGTTACAGCGGTGTGTCCCAGAACGATCCTGCTTAATGTGCTCTTCAGAGCAAGAAGCTGTAA
The DNA here is from genome assembly GCA_037950675.1 of Hypophthalmichthys molitrix. Lineage (NCBI taxonomy): Eukaryota > Metazoa > Chordata > Actinopteri > Cypriniformes > Xenocyprididae > Hypophthalmichthys > Hypophthalmichthys molitrix. The sequence goes on from CM075506.1 coordinate 4,113,995, forward strand.
GGAGAAAGCCATCCGTTATCATGGCAGCATGCAGGTCTCGTACCTCTGAGGGTTTGCAGCCATTGAGATGAATGTGTGTGTGTGTGATTAAACGATCAAAATATAAGGGAAATATTTGATATTTTTTAAATATAAGGGAAAAACAAAACACTAAACTTGGTTAAGGTATTTATCTGACAAAATTATTTGGCAAAAGCAAAATACAGCTAGGTTTTATTTTACTATGCAAAAAAAATGCAAAATGCACAGTTATTAATATTTGGTTGGTTTTCTTTTTGCACGTGTTCATAATTTCTTTGTATGACAGCCTGGCCACAAATGATAGTTTTTTTAAGGTTGTTCATCAACACTTGACACATAAATCTGAAGAATGGATCATAAAATGATTACAGCACAACAAATAAATAACAATAATGAGAAAACAACAACAAAAAAAGGCAGCAAACAGCGAAACAATAATGCTGTAACAGTAACAACATATTTTATTCATACTGAAATGCATGCTGGGAACTCACAAACCTTTAACATTTTAGCAGTAGACACTATGTTTGACTAGTTGACAACATTTGTGGGAATTCTGTCGGTCTATGGGGTTTTTATGTCGTTTCAAGTAATTCACATTTCGTATTTGCGACTCAAACGGTCCTGTAAACTGGAAAATATGTAGCTGCTTTTTGTGCTCCTGTTTTAAAAACCCCAAAATAAAATAAAATGGTCCTAAAGTAGGCTGCATCTTTATTATACAATATATTTTTTCTTAAAATATGACATTTAATGTTTTGTAAGATTCACCCAAAGTAAATTTCTACGCAATATTGGATTAAAAATGCAAAATAAAATATTTAAACTGGACTTTTACATCTGAAGATGTACTGCTGTCCTTTGCCCCTTTTATTTCATAGTACTGTGTGAAATATTTATTGTTGCATGTACTGTTTTACACACTACTGAACCTGAGTTCAGACTGCAGGAGCCCCCTGCTGGTCAACAACAGCAACTACTACAACAACACAAACCTCCATTAACAGTTGGATTTTGCGTACAGACACAATTACAAATTCTGTTCCATGACCGCACACATTACAGCTGTGTTTAACCTCAACTCTCTTGTGCAGTCAGGCTCTCTGTTGTGTGTGTGTGTGTGTTATAAAAGAATCCTCATGCACAGCACTTTGAGTCTGTAAACAGCATTATAAATAGCTCTCGCTCTCAGTAACACCAACTTACGCTCTGAGAATAGACGCCGGCGGCTCTATTACGCATGCAGGAAGCACCGATCCCATTTTGCCGGGGTTTCTTACAGACTCTTAATTTTTTTTGATAGATTGTAGTTAGAGACACGAGTCTGTGTGTGTTGGAGGCAGTGTTATTGTATTGTATCATTGATATATTACTTTAGTTTTTGTTAATATTTTGAATTACATTTCTGTTTATGTATTAATTTTAGTTACATTTTAGTATTTTTTTAATTGTGTTCCGGTTGTGCTTATTATTATTATTTAAATATGTCTGTATAGTTTTTAAGTTTTAGTTTATTTGGTTTTGGTTATTTTAGTACTTCACAAACGAAACATACAGACAGACAGATAGATAGATAGATAGATAGATTTTTGAGTGAAAAGAAAAACGTTTTCGTGCATGTGTCTTTAAATGCAAATGAGCTGCTGCTCCCCGCCCCCCTATCCAGAAGAGGGCGGAGCCTGTACAGCTTGTGCCTCTAATACTCTGAAGAAAACTAACAAAACATCTTTTTGGTTTTGATTATCATCTTGATTATCATTATCGTGATCACACTCACATGACATTGCAGTTCTTCGTCATCATGAAAGTTTATTATTTGCATGTGTTTTAAAGCCATATAAGTTCTAATTTATGGTTTTCTGAGCGCACATATCTGAATCATGCGCACAGAAAGCTGCCTGTCAAACGGCACGTCATGTGAGTATTAAACTAAGTTCTCTTTCACATCTTATCTTAAACTGTCAAAAACACAAAGTTCACATAAACACAGTCAGTTATGTCTGTGAACATAAACAGCAAGTAAAGAAATCACATGTGTTTATTAGATATCTGTGTATTAAAGTGACAGCAGGGTAATATACAGTACCTACTGCTGTATCTGCTGTTAATATAAATCAAACAACAAAAGAAAAACAGAAAATCACTCACTGCTCGACTGAATAACTTTAGTAGCTTTAATAAAAATACATTTCTTACTTGAATGCTGCTGTTGAATGCTCTGGCGAGGAGATAAACATGGCGATCTGTGTACAGCTCACTCAGGGGAGGAGCTATGCTAATAGGGCAGATCATCACCAGTCGTGGGCGGAGCTTCTGAAATCTAGAACCGCTCATTTGTAGAGACTGTTTATGATTTATGGGGATTATAAGAAAAGTAATGGCTGTATTTTTACCATTATAGGCTGATTGTTTACACACATCTGTGTTCAAACACCTCATAAAAGTGAATTTTGCATAATCGGTCCCCTTTAAAGAATTATTTATGCCAAAAAGGTTCTATATAAGGAGAAATTATTGCATGATACTTTCATGTTTAATTGGTTATTTAAATATTTTCTAGTGATAAAGAATGTTTATGAGCAGTTTCATAAAATTTGAAAACAAAATAAAACTAAATCAGATAAATGATCCCATGATGGAACCCCTGAAAGCTTCTACATATGAAGTGCCAGACGGAACCCTCTAAGATTCTAAATAGAACCTTTTATTCTGAGAGTGATACAGTATATACTGCAAAGTAGGCAGAAAGCAGTGCATTAGTGTTGCATTCTGAACCACTCACACACACATACGTTAACTGCATGACACACGTCTCTATTACAGAAAGACACACCCCTTCTAACACACACACACACACATTTGCACAGGCAAATATCAGGGCGCACAGACAGGCACTCATTTGATGACAGAGTTTTACATACAGAGAGAGACACACACGGACAGAGAGAGAGATACGACTAAAACACATTTGGATAGATCATCAGACACACACATTTACAGGTCTGACCGGTGCGGTTCATACACATTCAAACGTGTGTGAAAGACCATGACACGTTACTGCAGTCTGTTCCGCCGGCTGCTGTCTCATGGCAGTAAAGGAGAGGATGAGGATGAGGAAGAAGGACCGGCGAAGACCATCAGCACTGAACCTGGTCAGTCATTAGTGCTCATCTGTTATAAGCACAGCTGCATTAGTGTTTGATCAACTTCTTTGATCCTGTTTACTCTCTTGATAAATGTTTTAATATCGGTGCACGTCATTCTAACGAAAAAAGTTTGTTGGTCTGTATAGTCAAAATGGATCTTGATGAGCGCTGCTTGCTGATGTAATTAAGACTGTGTGGGTGTTAAAAAAATATTTAATAACGGTTTTATGAAATCCTGCTAGATAAACTTATGTTCCGCCCCACATCACTTCCTGTTTCTCTCAGAAATACACTACTGTTCAAAAGTGTGTTTTGTTTACAGCAAGGATGCATTAAATT